>JAKSZU010000015.1:86669358-86849358 GCA_026018925.1 Tupaia tana
TTATTGGTTGTCTTGTTGGACATAAATCACTTTTATGATAACCTAGCAATCATATTCTATTAAATATTTACTAAATTACCTATAAATATCCAACTACTTAAATGTCCTTTGAACTGATATTTTGATAATCTATATAATAGGCTGTTCGAGCACAAGCACATCTTTTCTTTATTGGATTTTAGAAGAAAATCTAGGGAACATAGAATTTTTATTTTGATGACTTTGTTTCCCCTTTTCCTCTCTCCGTTATTGATTTTCTGTTAGATGCTTTGCTGCTAGTTCACTCAGGTTCAATAATTTTTTCCAAATGTAACCTAATTGAGAATTTTTCTATGAGTTTGAATGTGTGTTTAATTTACTTGAGGGGGGGACCAGCAGTTAGCATAATGGCTATGTTGCTGGACTCCCACGTCGTCGACCGTGGTTTGAGTTCTGGACCTGGTGACTTAAACTCACGCCAGGTGCGTGTGCGTGCGTGCCCAAAATCCTGAGAGGAGAATGGAGGAGAAGGGACTGCGGCATGGCCATCCCCCCTGGAGGATGATTTCTCACTTTCTATCTCTCTGTCTCTCTCTGTCTTTCTGGCGAGCGCACGCATCCTATAGCAAAAAACAAAAATTTACTTCAGGGGTGTATGTGCTTGTCAGAGAGAGAGAAATTATGAAAGCACCCTTCATGCTGCATTCTTTCTCCTTATTTCTCTCTCCTTTTGGGACTTGGGCATGCATGCACACACATACCTGAGTTGTTTTCCTAGATCTCAGGCCCAAGACTTAAAGCATGCATTAAGCCATGTGAAATCCAGCTGTCTTAAACATTACCTTGCTTTCTGGCCCCCAAATTTAGTTTTTAGTCTAATAATTTGGAGATTTACATTAGGTGAACTGTAAGGGATAAATGAAAATCTACCTCTTAAGTCTTTTTTGTTTGTGTATTTTCGAGCAATTAAGAAAAGTTTTTCCCAATTAGTTGGATAATTATTTCATACCTGGACATAGGAGGTTTTTTTTTTTTTAAGTTTTTTTACTTTTGTTGTGTGACTGAAGATGGAGGACTGAAACTACATGCATGTTATGTTTATGTTTGTCTTTGTTAGAACTTAGAAAACCCTTTAGTATAGTCACTATTTTTTAACCTATAAATGGTATTTATAAATAAATTCTTATATATCTTGAATTTTATGATTCATAGAAATAAAACAGTGACTTTATAAATTAAACATTCCTCAAGTTAATAGGAAATAAGTAAACAAACCCTTAAATAATTTAAATAACAGAAAACACATTTTTCTTTTCCTCTATACATACATACATACATACATACATACATACACACACACACACACACACACACACCAATAGGTATGTGTGCTCACTGGAGAGATAGAGAGAGGGAGAGAGAGGGAGCAAGAAAGCAAGAAAACATCTCTCCCAGGGCCCACAGTCACAGTTTTGTTTTTATTTTTGTTTTAGAGGTTTTTATGCCATAGGGTGTGTGTACTCGCCAGAAGGAGAGAAAGAGACGGTGAGAGGAAAAGTGAGAAATCACTCATCAGGCAGGATGGCCATGTCATTAATCCCTTCTCCATTTTTTTCCTGGGATATTGAACACGCTTGCACACATGCCCAATGTGATTTTGCAGCCTAGCCATATAACCACTAAGTCATCTGCTGGCCCTAAAAGTCACAGTTTTATCTTATTCGTTTACTTTTTTTTTAAAGAGAGATTTTTGCTGTAGGGCACATTCACTCACTGGAGAGACAGAAAGACAGAAAGTGAGAAATCACCCCCCAGGGGAATGGCCATGCTGCAATCCCTTATCCATCTTCTCTTGGGATTTTGGGCATGTATGCACATGCACCTGGCATCAATTTAAGCCACTGGGTCTGGGCTCTAATTGCTGTTGACTATGTGGGAGTGCAGTGATATAACCATTACACTATCTGCTGGTCTCTTCATTTATTTTTTTTTAAGAGAAATTTTTGCTATAAGGGGCATGTGCTCTATGGAGAGACAGAAAGATAGGAGTGAAAAATCACCCACGGGGAGATGGTCACGCCACAATCCCTTCTCCATTCTCCCCGCAGGATTTTGGGCATGCACACCTGCACCACTGTGAGTTTCAAACCACTGGGTCAGGACTCCAAGGGCAAAAGGTCATGTGGGAATTCCGTGATGTAACCATTATGCCATCTGCTGGCCCTGAAAATATTTGCTTTGTTTAAAAATCAAAACCAAACCAAAAAAAAAAAAAAAGAAGCACTTTGACTGTTCCCCTTGTCCCTTATTTTTCCTCCTTTCTAGAATGCTGATGTCAATAATAAAAGGTGTAAAGGCATCATGAAAACTTGGTCAAAACCCAACAGGATTATGGAGAAGAAAGAACCTCAGAAATCTGTTTCCATTAAGCCTTCTTAGACACTTATAACAGCTCTAAATTCCTTTATTCACCACAAAACCACCCTAGAATCCTTCACAGATAGTTACTGAAAATTCAAATGAGCTAATCCACTTAAATTAACTTCAGAATATTTGATACCTGCCATATAATCAATATGTGTTAGCTATTTATTATAGTTACTCTAACCAATGGGTTAACAAAAACAAAATAAACAGCTTAAAAGGCTAACATGACATAGAAAGATCGGAAATACAGTGAATAGTATGAAAACGCAATGCATACCCTTAAGGAGCTAACAATTCAATAAGTATAGATTGGAGCACTAAAACAAAATATATAGTTTCCTTTCTGTCACCAACGGTTTAGATTGGGGCCACCATTTTTTTTTCTTATTACTATTGTTGGTGCGCATAAGTCCCAGAACATCCTATTTTACCTGAAGACTTTTCTCAGAGAACCAGGACATTGTACTCTATGATATGATGAAAACTCCTATCTTTAGACACCAGTACTTTCTGAGACCAGGGGATGGCATAATGGTTGTATCACTGGACTTCCATGTAATTGACTGCTATTCAAGTCCCAGATCCAGCGGCTTAAAATTCAAACCAGGTACATGTGCGTGTTTGCCCAAGGTCCCAAGAGGAACATGGAGGAGAAGGGAATGGAGTATGCCATCCACCCTCGGGGGTGGGGGGTGATTTCCTCCTTTCTGTCTCTCTGTCTTGATCTCTCTGGAGGCAAATGCAGGTTCCCTACAGTAAAAACCTCCCATTAAAAAAAAAAAAAGAAAATAGTACTTCCTAATTTTGCTATAGAATGAGCTGCTGATGTCTAATTTCGTATTTGCTTTATTTTTTTAAAAAAACTTTACATGTTTGAAAAAGTAATATATTCACATAATTCAAGTTTCAATTGTATATATTAAAGGTATGGCTTACGAAGTTTGATTCCCAATTGTGTCCTAACCATATTGTTTCCCCAGTCTCTATAAATATTCTATTTTATTAATTTGGTCTGTATCCTTCAAGGAGTATTGTGCAAATATAAATGGATGTTTTCATTTTGCTCACCCATTTTTACACAGAATGTAACCTATGATATACTATATGCTGGACTTTGCTTGTTCACTTAATGTATATTTAAGACCTTTCAATATCAACAGAGAATTTCTCATCTTTATCTCTGATAAACAGTGCTGCAAATGATATCTTTTTTAAATGTCATTTTTTAGGTGTATACCTGTTTATACATAGGGAAAATGATCAAAGGTATGATTTCCCACTTAAAAGGTAAATGTGGATATTTGTAAATGTTTACAAAATTCTAGAAATTTTTTTAAAGTTTATTTCTTGAGAGAGAGTGAGAAATAGAGAGGCAAAAACCCTCAACAGGGTTGAATATTCAATACTTTCCCCAATCTAGCCTGGATCATGTGTGTGGGTATAAGTGCCCAGTATGTCAATTGTGGAACCAAGTTTCAGTCTTCCATGAGACAATTACTGCACTACTGTGACTAATCCAATACTTTTTAAATATATAAATATGTTAATATTAGGTTCACTTCCTCTTTGATGTCACAATTTTATGGGTCTCCTGGCTCATTCAACTTTAGTGATTGGCCCATTAGACTGACTTTCATGTATGACTAATAGATTGATCAATACACAGGGATATATATATATACATATATATATATATATATATATATATATATATATATATACACACACATATATATATATATGTATATATATATATGCATATATATATATATGTATATATATATATATATATATATATATACACATACACACACACACATAGGTATCACTATGTATGTATATCTATGTCACTTTTCTACACATTTTTACTGAAATATATATATTCACATACACACACATCTCTCAAAAAAAGGTGCCTCTTTGAGTATATGTATCAATACATGCTTACAAACTATAGAGACCAAAGAAATTAACAGTACTCCAAATGTCCCCTTACTGCTCTTTCCCAGGTAACCCACCCTATCATTTTAACTTTTAAAAGAACAGATTTTGACTACTTTTTCACTAAATGTTAATGGAGTTCCAAACTGTGCATTTAACCTATGTCTGACTTTTGTGAACATCATGTTTGTAAAATTTATCCAATTTGTAGTTGGTAATTCATTCTCATTATTCAGAGTTTGATTTTCAAAGTGTTAGCATAATTTATTCATTCCATTCTTTTTAAAAAGTTTATTTTTCCATAAGAGAGACAGCAACATAAAGAGCCCCGCGTGCCGTGGCCGGGCTCTGCCCCGCGTGCCGTGGCCGGGGCCCTGCTCCGCGTGCCGTGGCCGGGCTCTGCCCCGCGTGCCGTGGCCAGGGCCCTGTCCGCGTGCCGTGGCCGGGGCCCTGCCCCCGCGTGCCGTGGCCAGGGTCTGCCCCCGCGTGCCGTGGCCGGGTTCTGCCCCGCGTGCCGTGGCTGGGACTCTGCCCCGCGTGTAGTGGCCGGGGCCCTGTCCCGCGTGCCTTGGCCGGGGTCTGCCTCGCGTGCCGTGGCCGGGGCTCTGCCCCGTTTGCCGTGGCCGGGGCTCTGACCCCGCGTGCCTTGGCCGGGGTCTGCCCCGCGTGCCATGGCCGGGACTCTGCCCCGCGTGCCGTGGCCGGGGTTCTACCCCCGCGTGCCATGGCCGGGGCTCTGCACCACATGCCCTATCCGGAGGTCCGGCCCGACCGGGGCTCTGCCCCACGTGCCGTGGCCGGGGCCCTGTCCCGCGTGCCGTGGCCGGGGTCTTGCCCCCGCGTGCCGTGGCCGGGGTCTGCCCCCGCGTGCCGTGGCCGGGTTCTGCCCCGCGTGCCGTGGCCGGGACTCTGCCCCGCGTGCAGTGGCCGGGGCCTGCCCCGCGTGCCGGGGCCGGGGTCTGCCCCCGTGTGCCGTGGCCGGGGTCTGCCCCGCGTGCCGTGGCCGGGGTCTGCCCCCGCGTGCCGTGGCCGGGTTCTGCCCCGCGTGCCCCAACCGCTGATGGCCGTCTCTGCTTTCCTGAGCCACGTTCCTGAAACTGTGTTCACCTTCATTTGCGGGGCTGCACGAGACCCACCCTTGGTCCAGCCCTGAGTGCAGTCTACGTTTCCTATTGTTGGGAACTTTATGATCTGATAATTGGAAAAAAAAATCATGTTTATCATAAAACATAATTAGAATAATAATAATAATGATTGGGGGAAACATAGGAAAGATATTGAATGTTGAAGCGGGGAGATTAATGTCTCTGTACTGACTGACATGCATGGCATTCCCTTTTGAAAAAGCAATGTAATACACTGTAAAGTTATATGTAATTCAATGTAATAAAAAAATAGATAATAAAAAAAAAAAAAAAAAAAAAAAAGGAGACATTGTCTTCACTCCACGATCTAATCTCAGCCTCGGCCAGCCCACATTGTGGACATGTATATGCACCTAGTATATACAGGAAGGCTCCAGGTCACAAACCTGGGATCTTCTCATGTTGGGTTGCCTCTGTTCCACCACCTGGCCTCCTACCCATTCTACTAGTGATAGATAATGAGCAGTTCTCACTTTTTACTTATTGCAAATAAAATCACTATGAGCAGTCTGATGAACTATGATCAAGTTTTCTTTCTTTTTTTTTTTCTGTGTTAAAATATAATTCAAGATGAAATGCTATTTGTAAGTACCACAAAAATGTCATTGCACTGTTTTCTAGCTTTTATTGTTTATGTTGACCAGTCTGTCATTATTTTTGTTATTTGAAGGTCATTTGTCAGTTTTTCTCTGGCTGCCTTTAAGATTATTACTGTGTCTCTGGCTGTCAGATAGTAAACGTTAGATGTCTATGTATGGTTTTATTAATATTTAGTCTGCTTAGATTTTGTAAACCAAATTGTACTTACATATTATCATATTTGGCCAGTATTAAAACTTTATTTTTTGATATTTATTACACATTGATTATGTTCAATTTTCTCTCTTCTTCTGCTTCTGGAATTATATATATATGCATACACACACATAGATATATATGCATATATATACACACACATATATTACATATGCTCACTTTTTTAGTGAACTAAATTTGCATATATGTTTAACATGTGACTATTCAATATATGTTCATATGTGTGTGTGTATATATAATACATATATATATATGAGATTGCTGAATCATATAATTTATATATGTTAAAATTGACAAATGCTGCCAGCCTTTGTCTAAGTAGTTACTAATTTACTCTCGTACAAATTGTACATGAGATTTTAGTATCTCCACAGTCATGCCAATATCCAATATTTATGATCTCAATAAAACAACAACTACTGTTGTTTTTCTCTATGACACTGTGTTTTTAATCTGCATTTACATAATGATAAGATATTAAAAAGCTAAAAAAAGACTCAGGCAACTATATAGTAAATGCTTGTCAAATACTGTATTTCAATAACTGATGAAGAAAGATGTTGAAACCAATGTAAAGTTCCTTTGAGTTTCTGGATACTTTTGATTGTTTGATAAAGGAATGACAGTGTGAAATAAGTTTTTTAGATACAAAATTGTTTGGTGTCTTTAGGACAAAATATTGTAGTCTTCAGATTTATCTTTTTCCTAGACAAAAATTATTAGTATTTTTACTTGAAAATTATTTATAAAATAAATTCTGCCCTTACAGAGTTGTGAAATATCTCAGTCAACAGAAAATCAATCAAAAGTACAGGACTAGTAATGTACTAAATAAAAAGCTAGCACTCTTTTTTCTTTTTTAAGCTTCAGATAAATTTCTGACAGATTCTCACTACCCTTTTGGTCATAACCTCCAAAGATATCCTTAATTATAACAAGCCTAGTTTCATTATGTTTGGTTGAATTATTACATACATGAATCCAACGAAAGTGTTAATTAATTACATAGTCTTTGAGCATGCTGTGTTGAGAACCAGTGTCAGGGAACTTGCTTTCATTTAGGAATACTCACAAAGAGTCTTAGATTGAACTTCTGAAATGCTGTTTAATTTGCTCTTATATACTGAGACTAGAAAACCAAGCACAAAACCCTCTGTCCACCTGTTTTCATCAATAAAACCTCTAATTTTCTGAGGTCTTCAAAATTTGTTACGTTGTATGAACCTCCTTAACAACTTGTGAAACTCAGGGACTTACTGGCAGGTACTCATGGAACAATAAAAATATTGCCAAAAACATTCTAAACAAATGATAAGGTTGGCTACAATTAATTCTCACTTCTCTAAATCTTTGGTCAACAGCCTGCTTTTGAACTAAAAAATGGTAAACTTTTAACCAATTTCAAGTTACAGTCAAGCTGATACAGGCAAAAGTTGTATAAACAATGTCAGATCAATAGCTTGCATCAAAGCGATGGTTCTTTAAAGCAACAGTGTTTCAAAGAAACTGATGCAATTCTTTTCGTACAGTTCTGGGAATATCTTTTTTGTTGAACACACTAAACTATAACAGGGAATAATACATAAGGAATACTCAGTGGAGCAGAAATATGTTTGATAATAAGGTTAAATGGCTGTAGTTAATTCATTTTAATAATTATATAGGAAGGAAAAAATGTAAATTTATCTTTGAATTCAATCAAAACTGTTTCATAAAGATGTGATTTATGTTTCCCCTAAGGTAAGAGCATAGTAAGTAGAGTGTCCTCCCATGAAGCATACAACATCTGAAGTATTCATAGTAATAACATTAACTTGTAGAAACAACCTAGAAAAGGCTGAGTGTCCCTTCTGATTGCATAACATTTCTCATGCAGCTCTTCTCACAGTGATATGTTCCATACATACATAATATTTTTAGTGCTTCTTTTTACACAGTAAAGGAATAAAATAAATAAAAAATAAAATAAATAAATAAATAAATAAATTTGAGGGCTTCTGGGAAATTTCAAACAGTTTTTATTGCAAAAATCTTCTTTGCTAGATAGAATATCAAATATTAGAGAGGAAGAATCATGTGTTTTCAGAGGAGATGTGATCATTTGATTAAGACAGAATCATCAAGCATAGAAAAATAATTATAATCGAAGCAACATTAAGACTTTTTTTTAATAAAAAGAAGACAGGAACATAAATGTTAGAAAACTTAGCTCTTTTTTAGAAAGGAAAAATTTTGGGACCAGCAGTTAGCATAATGGCTATGTCGCTGGACTCCCACGTAGTCGACCGCGGTTTGTGTCCCAGACCTGGTGGCTTAAAACTCACGCCGGGCGCGTGTGTGTGTGTGCCCAAGATCCCGAGAGGAGAATGAAGGAGAAGGGTTTGCGGTGTGGCCATCCCCCTAGGGGGTGATTTCTCGCTTTCTGTCTCTCTGTCTCTCTCTGTCTGTCTGGCAAGTGCATGCGCCCTATAGCAAAAACCTCTCCAAAAAAAAAAAAAAAAAAAAAAAGAAAGGAAAAATTAGTTCTTTGGTCCACCCTATTTTAAAAAAAAAAATGCTAAGTCAACTCAAGTAGAAAAAGCTATTATTTTGGAGAGATACAGAATCTCTGCTATCTGGATGTATTATATAAAGTAAAGGTAAATTATTACCTATTATTGCCCCCTAATTAAGAACACTACAATCAATTTATCTTTCTTTTTATTTTTTTAATTTGGTATAGGGCACATGTGTTCACTGGAAGGTGGGCTTTAAAGTAAGAAAACATCTCCCAGGGAGATGGCCATTCCACAATCCCTTCTCCATTCTCCTCTCAGGATTTTGGGCATGCATACAACACACATACCCACTGTGTTTTTCCAGTTGCCAGTTCAGGACTTGAACCACACAGTAGGCTATGTGGGATCCTGCTATCTGAACCACTATACAACAGCAGACTTTTAATGTATCTTTTTTTTTTTTTGGAGAGGTTTTTTTTCTATAGGGCGCATGTCCTCACTAGAAAGACAGAGAGAGAAAGAAAGACAGAAAGTGAGAAATCACCCCTAGAGGGGATGGCCACACCACAATCCCTTCTCCTCTCAGGATCTTGGGCACGCATGCACACGCACCCAGCCACCCAGCGTGAGTTTAAGCCACGGGGTTCTGGGACTCGAACCGCAATCGACTACATGGGACTCCAGCGACATAGCCATTACACCAACTGCTGGTCCCTTAATATATCTTTTTAGCAAAGGGAAATTTAAATTCTTATTCTAAAGTATTATGCTATTTGATAGGAAAGGTGTCATGAGGTCAATTTTTGTTAAAATTTTTGTTAAATAAGCTCAAAAAAATGAGTATGTATTTCCAGAAAGTTAACACAATTAATAGCATCTTTACTGACTACGGTGTTATAAAACAAGGCAAAAAATATAAGCACTACCCTCAATATTCTACAACTTGCTATACTCCCTCCAATTTTACCTTTTATTATGCTTATATATTCTAGAACAAAGTGGCACTTTACGGCAAAATGAATTTTCTTTTCTTTCTTTCTTTTTTTTTAATGTAAAATGAAACTCATCTTATTACCCTGCATGCATGCTGGTATTACTAAGTCAGTATTGCTCCTAGGTAGGTTCAACAATCATATCAATTATGACTTTTGAAAAAGGCAATAACTTTACTTCACAGAGAAAATAGGGAGGTAGGTAACTGAGAGTTGCCTACCATTAGAAACTATAACATAATAACAACTAGAAAAATCAATGAATACCTATAAAACACCTTCTACAGCCATATCATCCCTTGTACTTTTTTTTTTCTTTTTTAAAGTTTTCAGCTCTAGAACACAGGCACTTGGAGAGAGACAGAGAAAGGCAGTGAGAGGGAAAGTAAGAAATCACCACCAGGGAGGATAGTCACGACACAATTCCTTCTCCTTCATTCTTCTGGAATTTTGAGCAGGCATGCACATGCAATTTCAAGCACAAATTTCAAGCTGCTGCATCTGGGACTTGAACTGTGGTTGATTATGTGGGAGTTCAGCTCCTTAACCATTATGCAACCTGGTGGTACCTTTGTACATTTTTTAAGTGATGCGAGTAAACATGTTTATTCCTATGATCCAGTAATATAGAAATTTCATAAAGTAAAAATAATATATATACAACTATGCTTACTAATGTTTTAGCTCCTTTATCACTTAGATATTATGCTATTAGCCAGTGTTCATAAATTCCCTTAATTTAATATTCATGAAAAGTTTAATGTTACCTAATATCTTAGATATGATGTTCATGTGAACACACAAAAAATTATTGCTAATATAAAAACATTCATGAAATTTTGATTTAATACTGTTGAACATGAATTTATATTTTTCAAAATTTTAATGATCATACAGGAGTAAAGCTTATTAACTTGATTAGAAAATTTCTATAAGTAGTTTAGGAATTCAAGATTAATTAGTCTGTTCATTAGCAAATGATATTAAAAATTACTTAAAAAATAAAATGTATTCTTATGTTTCATTTTTGAAATGCATCAAATCTACATATGAATTTGGGAAGACTTGACATCTTATCAGTATTATATCTTCCAATCCATGAATATAATATGTCTACACATTTATTTAGACCTTTGTTTTCTCTCATCATTTTGTAGTTCTCAGCAATAGATTTTATACATACTTCATTGAATTTACACTTAAGTATATCAAATCCCGTCACCTATATTATTCTTTCCTCATCATCTGTTATGGTTAAGATAACAGTCTGTCCTCTAAAGTTTCAAGTTTTTGAAGTTGATGGTGGGTCATGGCGAGCCTGGCAGGCTATAATTAGATCATGGTGACTGCATCACACGAGGAACACTCTCCAATAGATTTATGATATTTCATGAGAACCAATGAGTTATAGCTCCCCAAGAAAGGCTTAGTTATTGCCAATGTCGGTTATTATAAAAGAGAGTTGGGGCTGGGCCAGCAGGTAGTGTTTAACACATTGGATCCCACATGGCTGACTCCGTGGTTCGAGTACCCACCCAGAAGGCTTGAAAAACACACAAAGTGCATGTGTGAGTGTGTGTCCAGAATCCTGACAGAATAGAGGTGAAGGCTTTGCAGCATGGCCATCCCCTTGAGGGGTGATTTCTCACCCCACTATCCTATGTGTTTTACTCTATTTGGCTAAGCTGTGCCCTATAGCAAAAAACAAGGGGGAAAAAAGAGAGAGAGAGCTGTCTGCAGTTTCCCTCTCTTTAGCATCCACTGTGCATCTGTTGACTGTGTTGAAGGCCAGCCCAGTGCTAGGCTGACAACTTTGGACTTTCCAGTCCAGAGCTGGTAGTTAATAGACACTTGTTTCTCTCTACATCACCCAGTCTGTTATATTTCTTTTAGCAATGCGATAATGGGCTAAGACACCACTTAAAGAAAATATCACTGTCCACTCTCTCCACATAAACTACTTTTTCTGCCCATTGTTCTCCTTAGTTCTTATAATTATTAAACTGTGTGTGCATATTTGGATGTGTGTGTGTGTGTGTGTGTGTGTGTGTGTGTGTGTGTGTATCTGTCTCCATCCACTAAAAAATACTATTCACTCAAAAATAAGATTCTCTTCGACCAGGACTTTTCTTTTTGTCTATTTTCCTAGTGCACAGAAGATTTTCCTGGATATAGTAATTATTCAGTAGATATTTGTTGAATAAAGTAATAAGCTGAGAAAAGTCAAGACAAAGCAAGTGTGTGCAGGGCGTATTCAGGAGTTTGGCAAAAATTAATGGCAAGAGAACAGGGTAAATCTTATAGCTCAGTGTGTGATATGATGATACGAAAATAGTACCATGGCATATGGAGTGGTGTCAGACTCTTCATTTTGACTAATACATTTTATTTACACTTGAAAGCATCCATGTTTGGAACAAGGGTTAGCTGTTCATATCTGCTTTATCCTTAAGAGCTATATTTGGAAACATAAAAACGTATGAATGGCTATTCATGCTGAAATATAATAATAAGGGATATTAAAGAGTCAGTTCTTATTTGGCTGAACACACAGGCGTTTTTCCCTTTTCTTTCCTTTTCTATTCTTTTTCTTTTCTTTTCTTTTCTTTTTTTAGAGCTCAGAAAACAAGGAAATGAATTTAGAATAGTGTACAATATTTCAAAAAGAATTTGTCTTGGAAGACTTTCTTATACAAAGATCACATACTCATCCAAAACGAAGCTGAATTTGAGTTAGACAATTTATTAAGAAAAATTACTTAGAATCATTTTCAGAATCATAGATTAGTGTTGGAAAGCACCTTAAATTATTACTATTCTACTCACTGTTAATTCACTTTTTTCCTATGACATTGGTAGTCATTATATTACATTTATTTAAAATGCACCAACTAATCAAACTATTCAGCACATGGCACAGAGAAATCTAAGAGTTAAATTGTTGATGGTTAAAGCTAAATTCTTATCTCTGTGCTATATCTGTACACTTTTAAATCCTATAAAAATTTTTGATAAAATATAAATAGAATTTAGGACAATAATAAGTAATGCTTACACTACAAATATTTCAGATACTTCTAATTTCTTCACATACACATTATTAATTATCTATTCCTCAGAATTTTTCTGTGACATAGGAATGATTATTATTCTTATAGATGAGAAAACAGAGGCAAGAAAGGCTTAGATGACCTATTCAAAGTCACACTTTTTATAAATTATTTTCTGTTCTTAAATATATGATTCAATTCATCTCAGTATTTTGTTAGCCTAGATTTATTTTAAGTATTTTTTCATGATATACTTGCATTTCCCTTAATTGTATGACACAATGCCACTTTTTGTATAATTTTTTTCAACATTTTATAGCTATACCAATTTATACGTTAATAAAAAAGTAAAAATAATAACATTATATTTTTATGAACTACTGTAATTTGATTTTTAAAGTGGATTTATTTATTCCTTTCATGTGTGAGAGAGACAGAAACAGGGAGAGGATACAGGACCCCAACCATGACTTGAGACTATGATTCACTCCTGTCTTTCAGCCAGCCTCAGGTCATGGAAAAGAATATGCCCAGCATACTCAGGGCAAAAGGCGCAGAAGGGGTCTTAGAACTTGGACTGGGAATCTTCTCATGTGGAATTTCCTCATAGAACTTCACTTTACAACAGCTATGCCAGCATCTGGCCCTGTAATTGTTTTTTCTCTATGATTGTTTTCTGGCCTTGTGATTACTTCTGTATGACAAGAAGTATCATGATAACAAGAAGTATCATGATAGAAATAAATGTACATGTCCATATATAACTGTGTATCTACCTATTGTCTATGTCCATCAGGCTGTTTATCATCTTATCTATCTATCTATCCTCTATCTATCTATCACCTATTGTCTATCTGTCAGAATTCTCCACAGAAACAAAATCAATAGGAAGGATATATAGATATTTAGAGATTATTGTAATAAATTGCTTCACACAATTATGGAGACTAACAGATGAAAGCTATAGTATGGGCTAGAAGACTTAAGACTTAGGAGAGTCAATGATGCAGTCCCAAACCACAGACTGGCAGCTTGGAGATACAGGAGAGCCAACAGTGCAGATGAAGTCTGAAGGCAGTCTGCTGGGATGTTCCTCTTACTCAAGGAAGAGTCAGTCTTTCTGTTTTATTCAAGCCTTCACATGATTGGATGAGGCCCTCATACATTATGTGAGCTAATCTGCTTTACTCTACTAAATAAAATGATCATCCCTTCCAAAACACACTGATAGAAATAGCCACTAAAATGTTTGATCAACAACTTAGCTTTCTCTCTAGCTTTTCCCCCACCTGCCTATCTTCCTATTTCCCATCGTATTTATCTATATTTCTCTCTCTGTCTCTGTCTCTCTCTAATTTGCCAAACATGATACTGAGGAAATTCTTTGATGTTGTGATTGCATGATATCATTCATTCTAAGGCAAAATGCTATGTTCTAATTTAGGAATACAATTAAGGTATAGGCATATATGATTCTAATTAACTTTAGTAAAGCAATGAGCCAATTAGCAGTTAGCAATGTATTTAGGTTAACACGTAAAAGCTGTCAAGACAACTTCCATTTTTTTAAAGGTGTGAACATATATACAGGTATGAAACTAAATTTAATTACCTATATGTATGTTAATAAAAATTTGAAAAGTATTATTAAATTAGCACAGTAGACTTTTTCTCCATTTAAAATTTTCCCAAACTATTTGATTTAGTCCTTTTAATTCAGAAGGCACTGTAGTATATATATTAACAACAAGTTGATTTCATATAGATATTATAAATTGATACATAATTTTGCCTATGTTATGAGACACATTCTTACTCTTATTTTGACATTAGAATCTCATTAATTGTAAGGATTTTTCTTTATTGCTATTAGATTATTATACTTCAAAAATTCTGAAGTACTAGCTCAGTGTATTCTGAAATTTTATTCCTTCATTGCTTTACAATGAACAGTTTATAAGTCATGGAAGGAAAATTATCTTGACTGGAAAAGGAAGGACAGTTTCCATAGAAATCCTAATAAAGTCTGTAAACCTAATAGTATTTAATACAGATTGTGGGGGAAAAGGAACCCATCAATTAGTGTATTTTTTGGATATGAAGTCTAATGGTATTAAACAAGAATTGTTAATGTGTTTTGACAAATCAGTCAGCATTGAATTTTAGAAAGAAGTAAAAATAAATTATTAAAATTTAGGAAAGAGCCTATAATTTTAACATTTCTATCTAAAGCTAACAACATTCTCTTTCATGTTATTCATAAAAATGCACTTTCTACAAATAATTTTTGCCAGACCAAAATTATGCTACTCAGCAACTGAGTGAAGTATCTCTCACTATAAAGCAGGCTTATTTTACTGCAAATATTATCATTTATGTAAAAAGTGAGTAATTGTTTTAAGCACTGAAGTCATATTATGTAAAGATTTCTTAAGTCATATTGTATAAAGGTTAATAATGTAATTAATTTAAATAAGAATGGCTTTACAAAAAGAACTTTGTAAATAAAAACATCATTTGGCAAATATTACTCTCATAGCAGAAGTTTTTAAATAATTTTGATTCTTACGTATTAGTTTTCATTAACTCTGTGTTAAGCTGAATTCAAATATATTGCACTTATCTACATATTTATACATAATAAGAAAGAAAAAAAATAATGCACATAGAACTCTTCTTTGGCATGTCTATTCCTGCATTTATTTCTACATAAATTTTAAAATACAGCATTCAAAAATGCTTGTTCTGGGTCATTACCTTAAATCTACATGTGTATTTGATTGTGCCTTGAGGCAGGAATCTAGGAAACCAAATCTGATTCAGTGCTTTAAAGAAAGAATCATAGTGAAACTAGTATTTAAAAATTCTACCTGTTTATCCATAAAATATGTTTACAGTTGTTCAATGATGAAATTTGAAATAGCATAACACATGCTTTAAATGAGCAACAAGAGAGTTGCTAATTCCTGTACCTGGAAAGTATTTGAAGCAGTGAGGTTTTTCTCTTCCATTCTTTTATTCTTACATATGCACGTTCATGACATATGCCAAATGTAAGCACATGAAAATTATATTGAAAATATTGAACATTGAATATGTTTGAAAGTGGCATCTTAAATATTTAACCAATTAGTATGTATAAAATAAATAACTATGGATCTTCATATTTCAGTTATTGTAATAATTTTTTCATAATACACATAGAGAAAAATAAATTATGTAGCAAAATAAATAAGTAAATAAAGAAAGGAAAATACTAAGTTATAAACCCAGAAATATCTCTAATTAAATATATGTTGGAGATTATTAGTAAATATCCACTTCTTTCAAATTGCTGAATATTTAGAACAACCCTTTTTTACTCATTTCTTTATATTTACCTTGAAATAGGAAAATAGTTATTCAGGGATGTTTATGAGAAAATTCTTCTATTTATTTCTTTGATTACATGATTGAGCACAATGCTTTCAAAAAAGTAAATTTTTTTTTTTTTTTTTTTTTTTTTTTTTTTGGAGAGGTTTTTCGCTATAGGGCACGTGCGCTCGCCAGACAGACAGAGACATAGAGACAGAAAGCGAGAAATCACCCCCCAGGGGGGATGGTCACGCCGCAATCCCTTCTCCTCCATTCTCCTCTCGGGATCTTGGGTACACACGCACACGCGCCTGGCGTGAGTTGTAAGCCACCGGGTCCGAGACACGAACCGCGGTCGACCACGTGGGAGTCCAGCGACATAGCCATTATGCTAACTGCTGGTTCCCAAAAAAGTAAATTTTTTTCTGAGCCAAAATTATATCTATTTTAATTTTGGAAAAATATTTCTACATATCCCTTTCAATTAGTAATTTATATATATTTTTCCAGCAATATTATATAGTAATAATCATTGCATTACATATTTTCCTACAAGGAATATAATATGCCTCCTTTTAATTTTGGCCAGATTGATGAAAATTAAATAGAATATTATGCTCAATTCATTTAATGTCACTGCTTTATGAGTGAATAAATATCTCACCTTATGTTAATATTCTCAATTGATTTGTAGCCATTTACAACTTGTTTGTTCATATTCTGTAAATTTGTACATTAGATTCTAAGGCTTTCATTTAATTTTTTAAAACTTCATCATTTATTTATTTAAATTTTACCAGAAAGGGTCAGAGTCAGTGAGAGAGAAAGAGGGAAAGTGAGAAAGCAAGCCGCAAGATCCAGGACTTGAACCATGATCAGCCACGTGGGGATCAGCGCCCGTAATCACCACATAACCTGTCAGCCCCCTCTTTAAATTTGTTCTTTTTAATAATTCAACCGAATTATTTATAAAACTAGATATGACCTTCTTTTATTTTAATGCAATCTCTTATTATATATAAATTCAGATAACTATTTGTCTTTGTGTTTGTCCTTGCACCCATGAAGTATTGTAGAAATTACTGTTCCTATTTGAGGTAAATTTTGCCTTAAGCAATAATTATCCAACATGATACATAAGTTATACAGTCTAAGTCCTTCAGCTAATTAAAAATAAAACTTACATACACCATTGTTTTATTTTACAGATAAAATCAAAATGACTTACTCTCACCTATTTTTATTTTTTTAAGAGAGATTTTTGCTATAGGTCACATGCTATCATGGGAAAGACAGAGACAGACAGAGAGACAGAAAGTGAGACATACTCCCCCAGGAGGGATGACCACACTGTAATCCCTTCTCCTACATTCTCCTCTAGGGTTCTAGGGCACACATGCACACATGCGCAGAGTGAGTTTGTCACCGGGTCCAGAACTCAAACTGCAGTCAACTACATAGGAGTCCAGCAACATAACCAATATGCCATCTACTAGTCCCAACTTACTCTCATCTTAACAAAGAAGTTTAATGAATTAAACAATAGAGGCATTTACTACTACCAAACAAAATAGAAAATCATTCCTTCAGTAAGAACACACATCAAAATCTCAATGTGACTGAAGTTGCTGTAAGTTGGCTAATGAGCATCTAGAAATGTCTAAAAATATGCTCATAACTAAAATTATTCATTGAATTTTCTTTAGTGATTGGATATGAATTTATAGAGAACATAATTTTAGAAATAATTCCTGTTCCTGAAAAGTACTTGAAGCAGTGAGGATTTTCTCTTTCATTCATTTTTTTTTCTACCTTGTATTTCTAATAACTTTAATTTGATAAAAATTAAGGGTTAATTTCAAAAATAAAATTAAAATATCTCAGTAGTCTGTCTCTTCATAATAATCAGCAAAAGTTAAATATGTTTTTTACTAGTGGCTTATAATATGAAGCAGAAATTTGTAACTACAAGAGTTGTTCTTGCAAACATGTTTACAATTATAAAAGGAATATGCTTTATTGCCACATGTTTAATTTTTTTTTGAGAGAGATTTTTTTGTTATAGGGCGTGTGCGCTCACCAGACAGACAGAGAGAGACATAAAGACAGAAAGCGAGAAAGCACCCCCCAGGGGGGATGGTCACGCCACAATCCCTTCTCCTCTATTCTCCTCTCGGGATCTTGGGCACGCATGCACACGCGCCTGGCGTGAGTTTTTAAGCCACCGGGTCCGGGACACGAACCACGGTCAACTACGTGGGAGTCCAGCGACATAGCCATTACGCTAACTGCTGGTTCCCAGCCACATGTTTAATTTATTAATACATTGTCAAAAACCTCTGTATGTTAACAATGACCTTGAGATATAAGAAACAGTATTCTATATTTATCAAACTTTGTCTCAAATACCTAGATCACACATATATTTCTATATAAATATTAATAATATTGAATAGCATTATAAATAGTAAATCTTTTGACTCTCAGTCTCTACATGAATCCACTCCATGTTCAAAAGTAAAATTATACACCTGATCAATAATACTAAGACTGTCGTCAGTTAATTTGTCGCATTTTGGTCCCTATCCATTCCTGTAAAACTTTCTATATAAGTCAGTACACCAAAATTATAGTGTAAGGCAAAATTACACTGTAGCTTACTATAAATTGCATGGTAGTAGATGGTAGGTCTTGATATACAGCTTCACTAATGTGCAGAACCACTAAATGAATATCAGGATGTTTTTAAAAAGTATAAATGCACAGGGCCAGAAAATGTACAGCTTTGAGACTCCAAGAAAATGATATTAAAAGGGAGTTGCTTGTGGAAATATTTATATAAGCTGACACAGTTCAGACTTGAAAAGTAGCTGTAATGATACTACTCCAAAAACACTTTAGGGACATGTTTGGAAGCATTACATCAATTACTTTAATATTCTGTTATGGTCAAAATCTTGGCAAGTCTTTTAAGTGTTTAGGAAAATATTCGGAAAAGCATCATTTGATTTAAGCTTGTGTATAACAAATGAACAAAATGTAAGTATTTTAAATAATTAGAGCTTCAATTGCTTCTCAATCCTTTAAAATACTTTTCCAAAATTTGACACTTAAGCTTTAAAATTGGCTTCTGGATGAGTAGATGAAAAAAATGGACAGTTAATATTTAATATTATGTTTACTTTCCATATCTACTTCTACTCTTGGAAAAATAATTTTTATACAGTTAAGACACAAGTAAAATATATTCTTAACAGAATCTAAAGGCTAACTGATGTAACTCTCTAATAAAAAACAGAAAAGCAGGGTTTTTAAATTTTTTTCAGTAAATATTGAACTCATATATCTTATTTTAATAGTCAAGAAGTAATGTTCCACTAGATCTTAGCCAGTTTTGAGAAAAAGTGTGATTGATTATTCAGAGTCTTATGAAGAGGGTCATTCAGTTGATTAGCCTGTGAAAAATTTTCTCAGCACTTGACATTTGCAGCAGTATTCCCTTCTTCAGTGCGTACTTTTCTTTATCCTATATACATGCATTATTGAATACCATTGATACCCAATCTGGGACTCAGATATTATTATACACTATTTTTTTTCTTACATTTAGTTGTAAATGGCAAGTGGACAGCTTACGCCTCAGTAAAGAAAGGTTAAAAAAAAAGTGATATAATAAATATGAAGTTTACTAGAATCTGAATAGAAAAATTTTTTCCTAGAATATGTTTAAAAAATAATTCTACAGAAGGAATGGTCACCTCGTACATACGAATGTTAAAATTCTATTTAACAAAGTATTATATTAAGCTTATTTTTATTTCATATATACGTGGAGGGGGGGGGGAGGGTTTTGTCATACTTTGATTCCCCTCAATAAACCTTCCAGACAGTCAAGATCACAGGTGCATGTGTACATTTAGGTGTGAAACTAACCATAGTCTTATATGTGGTTCTAGCATTGCAGAATGATACCGGCTGTATCACTGCCACTGCAACTGGACCTTACTATGTCTTAAGAATGTTCCTGGAGGGAACCAGCAGTTAGCGTAATGGCTATGTCACTGGATTCCCACGTAGTCAACCGTGGTTCGCGTCCCAGACCCGGTGACTTAAAACTCACGCTGGGCGCGTGTGTGTGCATGCCCAAGATCCCGAGAGGAGAATGGAGGAGAAGGGATTGTGGCGTGACCATCCCCCCTGGGGGGTGATTTCTTGCTTTCTGTCTCTATGTCTCTCTCTGTCTGTCTGGTGAGCCCACGCGCCCTATAGCGAAAAAATCTCTCCCAGACAAAAAAAAAAAAGAATGTTCCTGGATCAGATCAGTCTAGTAGTACAGTATGTAGTAAATTGAACTTCAGTGCTAGAAATTCCATGGCTGACTGCAGGTTCAGGCCCCCATCTCAGGTGAAAATATGCCAAGCTCTTGGCCAGGTACTCAAGATCCAAAAGAGCTACAGGTATATGAAAAGGGGATTGTAGCTTGACAAGACCTTTATCTTTTCAATTAAAAAATATTGCAGTGAAATAATTTCAATAAAGTAGGTATTCTTATAAACAACCCATATTAATCGAGCTTACATAAAGCAGTATATTTAGTATGAGCAAAACATTGTGAGGACACTCTGTGAATTATTTTTTTAACCACTACAAAAGTGAAAGTTATTATAGTCTCATTCAGATCAAGAAAACAGTTATTTTCTCAAGTCTACATAGCCAAGACATTAAAATAAATCAAGCTCTTTTTCTAAAATGAGTCTTGGAAACAGCGGATGACATAATGGTTACATCAAGGGACTCCTGCATAATCGACCATGGTTCAAGTCCCAGACCTGGTGGCTTAAAACTCATGCTGGGCGCACATGTGTGTGTGTGTGTGTGTGTGTGTGTGTGTGTGTGTATACCTAAAATCCTGAGAGGAGAATGGATGAAAAGGATTGCATCATGGCCATCCCCCCCGGGTAGTGATTTCTTCCTTTCTGTCTCCCTGTCTTTCTATGGTAAGCGCACACACCCTATAGCAAAAATCTCTTAAAAAAAGAGGAAATCTTTACATTCACTACAAAACCATACACACAAAACCTTATAGATTTCAAAATAAACCAGCATAATTTAGACATTGTGGTCTTTCACTTTGTTGATTGTTATTTTTCAGGCTGCCTCCTATGAAAAGTTACCTGACATTGGACTTAAATTGGCAACTATGTAATTGTATCCTCCTTGCCTCAGTGCCTTTCTCCAATTTAGCTTTTTTGTTCTAAGTACCATTAATACTAATCTTAAATGAAAGAAAGTATTGCCTAGTGCCATAGATACTAACATTATAGACCTTGTAAATCATAAAATTTTACTTTTGCACTATCAAAATTCAGATTAAAAAATCAAAATGAAAGGAAATTTAGAGTAACTTATAATCAATTATTTTAGGGGCATGGATGTTATCCCTCTGGGTGTATGGAAAAGGGTTTCATGAGTTTTTGGAAAAAGAAAAATGACAAGTAGGTGTCTTACTTAGATAAATATATGCTTCTCTTTTTGCCAGAGAGAAAAAATACAACCAAATGTTGCTATTGGAAAGGAGAATTCGGGAACTAAATTAAGTTGGATAGTTTCTTCCACTAATTGTATTTAGAATTTAATTATTTAAATCTCTCTCAATTTTCTTATTTACGTTGAGATAGAGGACCCTGTAATCTCCAGCTTTGAACAGACAGCTTGTTTATTAAGATCCCTATTAAAGAATTTTATTCTTACTCATTAAGGCATAAAGTATTTCCTATAAATTTTACTTTGGACAGATAATAAATATTTAAATATCAACAGGTGTATGACTATCCACAGATCTAGCCCAAGGTAAAATTCAAGTGACTTTTTCAATTTAGTTGATCCCTTTACCCTCTAATTTTTCATGGTATATTCTTTTAATACTAACATTATTACAAATAAAGAATAAGTATCTGATATCTTGGTTGCACAGAAATTTTTGATATACTCAGAAGAAGGTATTTGAATTTTAAGCACCAAAAATATAATTTTGTAATTAAACGCTATGTGAAGCATAAATGAAATTTCCAGGAAAGGAGGACTTTGAAGGACATAAGGAGCCTTTTAGCCATGTAAGATCCGATAATGATCCTAACACTAGTGCTGCAGTGACTAATTTTTTCCTCTTAGGAGGTAAAGGGAACAGGTGATATTGGGTGAAAGGAAGGAATCAGTTATTTTCTGAACAATGGCTTCTCTTTTAACTCAATGACTCAAGTGACAGAGATTTAGTCAACAGAGAAAAACAGATCATAGAATCCTTGACACTCTACATAGAATATTTCATTATTGGGGTTTTCTTCACCTTTCTTATTTATTTATCTTAATTTGACAGAGGGTGCATTCACAACACCAAAATGGAGACAGGGAGAGTGAGAAAGTAATCCCCATGTGGCATGGTAACACCACAGTCCATTCTCCTGCATCTCTCCCTCCTTTTGGGATTTTAGACACACACACACACACACACACACACACGCACACACACACACACACACACACACACAACACCTGGCATTTTTTTTCAAGCACTGGTGCCTGAAACTCAAGCTGCACAGCTAGCCATGTGGTATCTAGCCATATCAACAACCATGTCACGTATGGACCCCCTTTCTTCTCCTTACATTCCATTTTCTTACTGTTATTTTCTACATTCTCATCTACTCTCATCCAAGGTCATATTCAATGATCTATCATTTGTTTTTATTTTCACTTAAACTCTAATATACCATATTGTATAAATAGACATGCTGTTGGAAAACTCTTTGCAATGAGGATAATCTGAAGTGTAAATCAGCATAGCATGAGAAATAGGGCAGATGAGGTTGGTTTACATTGAGGAGAAAAGATGTTGTATGAGGATTTTCTGTGTGTGCGGGAGAGAGAGGGACAGAGCAAGAGAGAGATAGCAGGATGGTGTTGTACAGTTGATAAGTACAAATAATAGAGAGTCTTATAGTTTATTAAGCAGTGATTATATGCAAGGTCCATGACAAACACTTCATACATATAATTTATTTACTCTGGTAGCAGTTACATAAAAAACTATAGAATAAAATTCAGAAATAAACCCCAAAACATATCTTTGACAAAGGACACATGACCATTCAGTGGGGAAAAGAAATTCTTGTCAGCAAATTGTCCTGGAACAACTGGATATTCACTTGCAAAAAAAATGAAACTTGACCCCTATCTCTTACCATTAACAAAAACCTACTCAAAATGGATCAAAGATCTAAATATAAAGACTAAAACTATAAAAATACTTATGGAAACCTTGGGAGAAACCGTGAAGACATTGGAATAGGCAAAGACTTCTTAAATAAGACCCCTTAAAGCACAGGTAATAATCCCAAAAATGTACAAGTGGTACTACATCATACCAAAACATTTTGGCACAGCAAAAGACACAATAACCAGAGGGAAGAGACAAGCCTCAGAATGGGGAGAATGTTTGCAAACCATGGTTCAGATAAGGAACTAATAACCAGAATAGACTGGAGCAGCTTACCTGCAAATAAAAAAAAAATTTAATTAAAAAAATGAAAAAAGAAAAGAAAAAAAATCCAATTAAAAAGTGGGCAAATGGGCTGAACAGACAATTTTCCAAGGAAAACATATGAATGGAAAAAAGGCATATGAAAAAAATTTCAACTTCTCTTATAAGGGAAATGTAAATCAAAACCACAATGAGATAACATTTAACCTCAGTAAAAATGACTATAATCATAAAGAAAAAAAATAAAGAACAACAAGTGCTGGAAAGGCTGTGGTGAAAGAGGCACCCTCCTACACTATTGGTGGGAATGTAAATTAGTATAGCCTCTGTAAAGAACAATATGGACAGTCTTCAAAGATGTACGGATAGAACTTCCATACAACCCAGGAATTCCACTCCTGGATATTTACCCTAAAGACAGGAAAACACTCAGTTGGAAAAACATTTACACATCCATGTTTACTGCATCATTATTCATAATTGTTATGATATCAAATCAACCCAAGTGACCAAGAACAGATGGCTGGATTGAAAAAGTATGGCACATATATATAAGGAATACTGCTCAGCCATAAAAAAGAAATGAGATCCTGTCATTTGATACAAAGTGGACTAACATATTTATAGAAGATTTAATGCTAAGCCCAGCAAGCCAGATATGAAAGACACACTTTGTATGTCCCAGCTAAACATATACAAAGTGTCTGCACTTTATGGTAGAAGTTCAAAGATCGGAAATAGCAGACACAGCAAGAGTAGATTCTGTAGACTGTATAGGAGGAGTGGATGTACAGTTAGGAGTGGGAGGAAGAAACTCGAGGAAAAAGCAAGGAACATTTAACAGACACTAGGATGGAAAGGTACTGCATATGGCAAAATCTTTGACTCGCTTTACATACAATGCATTTAGGCTTTGAGAATCCATATCATATATTGTAAAAACATACAATATAAATGCAAACAAAAATAAACAAAATAAAATTAAAATATGAGACATTTTAAGAATGACATCTAGTAGGTAGGAAATGTTCAAGGAGCATTATCGCTGCAATTCTTGCTATTATAACACAACCTATAAATTGTATAAAATCCTTTCAATTCAAAGTAAAAAAAAATAGATGTAATTTGTTAGCCATAAAACTTTTTGATAGCTACCATAGAAGTTGGATTAAAAACAAAGAAGTCTACTATGTCTACAACATAATACACCTCCTTATTATAAAGATACTACCAAGACATTCTGAAATAAAGAGGATTCAGCTAATCTGATAAATTTTTAGAAAAGTTTCTATAAGTTCAATGTTGGAGCTTGACTTTCTGTGTAACCACTGTTATATTGATAAAAACTAGACACTACTGAGTAGATAATTTAAATTTTTTCTAAATATACATTAATATGACAAATATGTTAAATATTTTCTCCATAACTTTAATGATTGATGTTATATGTACAGAAATTCTCTAGAGAACAAAATGGGAATAGTGAATTGTTAATGTTTTTGAATGGACTATAAAAAATTCTACTCATGTCAATTATGAACAGCATGAAGCTGACTAATTCCCATATGTTTATTTACAAATTTAATTTCATAATACCAATTAGGTGTCATCAAATTCATTTGCACAAAGTTTCATGCCATTCTTGGTTGATCAAAATGTTTTTTAGGCTTAATGCTTCATTATGCCACCTAAGGCATAAGGGGTAATTACTCTGCAATGCACTGCTCTTTATTCTATTATTGCCTAACAATTAACCTATTCCTTCTGGCTAAAGCTGTCATTTATGCCACAAAATGGCAGTAGATTAATTATAGCATTCAGAATTGATCACCATGAAAGTTGTGTGTGGTGTTTCTCACTATGCTCCCTCCTCTATGCTCTCTGTCACAGGAATTGAGACTACGAATGTCAAGAAAGCAGGAACTTGAAATTGTTTTATCATAGTAAGAAATCAAATTTCTTATTTTAACATCAACTTTGGAGAGCAGCTATCACCTTATATCCAGAAAACTATCTCTTATGGCTTTCCTCAGTTCTAACAGAACATACTTTTGAATTCCTATTCCGCTTTGCCATAGACACTAACATGCAGTCTACCACAACCGAGAACACTACAGGAGCCCCAATGCCTGTTTAAGGGATTAACCATAGCGATCATGTTATAATCTTAATTAGTGCAATTGTTTAGTATTCACCTATTGAACTCTCTGCCAATCACTAATTCTTCCCCTATGGCTTTGTTATTCTTAAATTCTATATTTTGAGTCACATGTTAATTTTTTTAGTCATACCTGAGCTATTTTATATATAATTTCTTTTGAGAATTTCCATCCACTATAATTATTCTTTATAACATCTTGGTTTCATATAATATTCTTCATGTACATTTTCTTCTTCCTTGAAGTTTATAAACATCATTTTCTGGTATAATATATTACTGTAGAAAAGTTTGGAAGCAGTAAGATCATTCTGTTAACTTTACTATGTGCTCTGGAAAAACTTTTGCACTTAAACACAAGGGGGACCCACTATTAATGAAGACTTAACATAAGCAACAAAATAGAGAAAAAAGTATATAGAAAGATTAAACACTAATTTCAAGATATTGTTTGTTTTTTGAGGTAGGAGGGAGAAAAATGTGTGAGTGCATTCAATTGTATCTGTAATATTTTATTTCTCAAAAGCTTGAATTTATACACTAAACATGATGGAATAGATATGCTCTTAGATTGTCATTTTTTATTAAAAATCCTGTCAAAATCACAGTTCAGCAATACAGGAGGAAACTACAGGGAAATTAGTAGTCAAAGGATAAATGAAATTTTTCAATATGGAACCAGCTGAAAAACAGCAATGATTAAGCAAATATGAGAAAGTTGAAATTTGACTGTATAAGAACATAATGAAACAAACCCATACATATGGCAGAACCCTGGTGTGAGCTAAAAAATGAGAGATGGCAAGTCCTTCCAGGAGTATAAATAGAGGAGAAGATGTGAGAACTGATGATAAGTCTGAGTTTGCCAAAATTGAAATGGGTTAACAGTGATCTTTTGAATGAAAGATGCCAATCACACTTACATACTCTAAGGATTAACCGAGAATGATAGAGCAATTTATGCAGAGGTTATAATGAAGGCAGATAGAGAAGCTCACTGCCAAAGTGATATATACAACTCCTGATTTGACATTTCTATCCACAATTCAAATGACAGATTTAGAATTCCACCAGGCTTGGGAGACCTGCTAATATATCAATATCACTTGAGCACCTACTGAGTGGGGGAGAAAATGAAAGAAAAGAAAGCTTATTCAAAAGAACAGTGAAGAATACAGAAGCATTAAAAACAAAAACAAAAACATGGCACCTCAAATGATCCCCTAAACAATTAATAGGCAACAACAATGAAGCAGACATGGAGCTCTTGGGTTTATTTGAAATTCTCCTAACATCTCATTTTCAGGGGCATTGAGAACATTCTTTATCTTCTATCATACATATGGTAATTTGGACATAATCATTGAGGTGCTGGATTTCCCATGGTTGACTGTGCTTTGAGTCTCAGACCTGGCACCTTGAAAAATCACAAAAGATAGATAGATAGATAGACAGACAAATAAATAAATTTCTTTTTCTTAAAAAAGTCTTCATAGAAAGGTTAATTTTTTTTTTCAAGGCCTTGCTTCTAAGAAATAAATATATTTAATGATTTTCAAGTAGTTTTTTTTTTTCCTATCATAGTTCTAATCTTACAGAATGGAATATATACACATATGTGTACACATAAACATATCCTAAGAAACACACATGTACACACACACACACACACACACACATCCAAACACCTCAAGTATATTTGCTAGAATCTGCAAATGAACATATATACAGGATAGATATAAGACCATTCAGAACTTTTTATTTTTTGTTTTTAAATTTATTTTTTTAGAAATTTTTATCTTAGTGTACATGCGCTCACTGGAGAAAGAGAGAGATTGAGACAGTGAGAGGAAAGTGAGAAATCATCCCCCTTCCACATGGGGGCATGGCCACACTGCAATTCCTTCTCTCCAGTTCTACTCCTGGGATCTAGGTCACACACGCACACGCACACACACCCGGCATGAGTTTCAAGCGACTGGGTCCAGGACTTGAAACTCCATCAGCCATGTGGGAGTACAATGACAACAGCAATGTCTTCTGCCGGCCCCTGACAGTTGAGATCTTATTTAATGATATGTTCCCACTGTCCAGCACAGTTGTATTATTGATAGTGTCCGATTTCTGAATGAAAACACATATACATGCGTATAAATTGGTAAACAAATAAGTAAATATAAATTAAATTTAGGTAGCTTATTCATGATTTGAGAAGTAGACTAAAAGATTCCTCTATTCAAATATAAAACATTATGACTTTTAATTTGATGTTAAATGGAACTCTTTTTTTTTTTTGGAGAGGTTTTTTGCTATAGGGCGCGTGTTCTCACCAGAAAGACAGAGAAAGACAAAGAGACAGAAAGCGAGAAATCACCCTCCACTAGGGATGGCCACGCTGCAATCCCTTCTCCTTCTGGGATCTTGGGCACACACAAACATGCGCCTGGCGCCTAGTGTGAGTTTAAGCCACTGGGTCCAGGACTAGAATTGCAGTTGGCTACATGGGAGTTCAGTGACATAGCATTACGCTAACTGCTTGTCTCTTAAATGGAACTCTTGTAGTCTTATTTTCAAGTGAAGCTCTAAAGATGTACATAATATACCAATGAGATACATAATCACTCTGAAGCACTTACTTTCCATGCTTAATCAGATGACCTAATTCCAGCCACAAATAACTAAAAATTTAGCGGCAGAACTAAGGATAAATCAAAGAATAGAGGAACATTCTAGAAGTGCAATGCTTTGTTTCCACCCACCATCACTGGAAAATATATAAGAATTACTTTGCTGCTCATCTAACTTTCAGGACAGGATTTATGGAGAATACATTGAAAGCTTGCTACTTGTAACTTACAGTGATTGGAACTAAGGAAACTGTTGTGTGACTTGTGCTTAAAAAAATACGAATAGGGAGCAAGTAACTAATCTATTTTCTGATGACCTGATAAGAAAAAGTTGATACTGCATGAAGCTTATTAAGCCTATGTTCACAAAACTTGTTTTGATTAAAGATACAATGGAACATACATGGGTTGCATGTGAGAGAAAAAACTGGTTACAATAATTTTAAATTATGTCCAGAGGGGTAGTTAGACAGGCAAAGAGAGCCTTGTAAGAAAGCTGAACCCCTACAATTTCCACAGGCTGAGCACGACACCTAAGTAGCCTCTTGGAGGAAAGCATACCATCTCCTCCACCAGGTTACTTGTCTTACGCAACAAAGGAATTGTAATTGAGAAATCTCAAAGAGGTAAAATTTGTACATCCTACCGTTGTATTATATGGTACATTTGCAACATAAGCCAAGTATGGTGGTTAGGACACTGGACTCTCACATGGCTGACCAAAGACCAAATCCCAGATTTGGCAGCTTGCTTTCTGACTTTCTCTGTCTGTCTCTCTCTCTCTCTCTCTCTGGTAAATACATAGAAAAATAAATAAATAAATAAATAAATAAATAATTGCAATATATAAAATTAAAGAAATACTTATTTTTAAAATGCCTTTAAACAGTGCCCTATGCTTAGTGAAGTTCTGAGTTCTTCATTTTTAAAATAAAAGTAGCAAGAATAATGTCTTTATACCATTTTTGATCAATAACCCATAACTTGTTTCGCTGATAATTATATAAAAATTTTTACATGTTTGACATGAGAAATAATCTGAACTTCTATTATTTATAATTTACACAAATGCTATGTCATATCATATCACTGCTTAAATATTTTCACTGTTTTCCTTTTAGCAGAGAATAAAATCCAAATTATTTTTGAAGCATTATATGAGCTGATCTTATCTTTTCTTCCACTATTTTCTACATCCTCCTTCTAATCATAAGACATCTATTACCCTGTCTTTCCCACTGCCTCCCAAAGTCTAAGTTCTTGTTTCATTATGTTTTCATATATTGCTATTTTATCTTTATAATACTATTTTAACCATCATCTAAAAAATTGACAATAATACCTTCCTACATTTTTCAACTTAAATTCCATGAAGATATTTTTAATTATATAATATTAAAAAAATTCAAGTCCTCCCCCAGCTATTCTGTTTCATACCATTATGGGTTTTATAAATAGTACTTATCCTACTCTGTGATTGTTATTTTTTTTTCTGTTTTCTTTTTTCTATTTTGCTTACTATATTATAAACTTGATAGCAACAATTCTCACTGTATTATTGGCATTTACCACTATCAATAGTGCTTAGCACTGCACATCACTTAATAAATGTTCTTCAAATTGATAAAAGTGAGGAACAAAGGAGGGAAAGAAGAAAGGGAGTAAGGAAAGCTGGGAGGAAAGGAAGTGTCAGCAAGATGGGGAGAATTAGTGAACTTAGAAAGCTCTGCATTATTCTAATAGCACTGCAATATTCCACATTATTCTAATAACACTGTTGAATAAGAGAATGTTACGGGACCAGCAGGTGGTGTGGTGGTTAAGGCGCTGGATGCTCCCACACAGCTGACCATGGTTCAAGTCCTGGACCTGGTGGCTAGCTTTCTCACCTTCTCTCTCTCTCTTTGTCTGTGTGTCTCGCTGGTCAAATTAAAAATAAATGAATGAATAAATAAAGTTAAATAAATCATTTTAAAAAAGAGAAAATGTTACAAATTAGCAAAATAACATTTAGTAAAAAATAAAATTGAAAAGCCAGTAATATGATAAAAATGTATAAAATACATATTTATTTCTGAATGTCAGATAAAATTTCTCCAATCTCCTATAATTTTCCATGCATTTTAGTGAAAAGGAAGACCAAATAAGAGTCAGAGTTATTTATAAGAGTTGTTTACATTTTAGATTTGGAGAAGAAGAGTGTGAGGATGACATTAAGGAAAAAAATAGAGAGGCAAGACATTTATGGGACACAGAAATGAATTATTATCTGCTGATGATAATGTGTATAGTATCTCCAACTGGACTGGTGTGAAGTGTATTCATGTTGTGAAAATTCACTTTATAAGCTGTATAGTGATTGAATGAATAAAAGAAACTAAAATAAAATATATTAAAAAGAATTGTTTACATTTTACAGAGAACATACAATTATATAAACTGGACTTCTATTTTCTCTCACAGAGAAGTTTACATTCATTCATACATGCATTGTTCTTTGATTTTTTTTTAGACTTTCTAGGGTTTTCTACTAAATATCTCTAATCTCAGTATTTTTATAAAAACGTTTATTTATTTCTATCATGAGTAAGAGAGACAGAGAAACAGAGATAGAGATAGCACTCTCATCAGGGTCCTGATGCTGTAATTCACTCTAGCTTCAGTCAGTCCTGGATCAAAGACATGCATGTTTCTGGACACAAACCTGGAACCTTCCCAGGAGGGTCAGCCTCCCAGAGCATCGTGTTTTACTACTGTTCCACCCTCCAGCTCCCATTCTCAATATTATGAAATTAATTTCAGATTTAGAGTATGCTAATCTGTTGAGGACTAAGATACCACAATAAATACAAATTTTTTTTTTTTTTTTTTTGGAGAGGTTTTTGCTATAGGGCGCGTGCGCTCGCCAGACAGACAGAGAGAGACAGAGAGATAGAAAGCAGGAAATCACCCCCCAGGGGGGATGGCCACGCCGCAATCCCTTCTCCTCCATTCTCCTCTTGGGATCTTGGACACGCGCCCGGCGTGAGTTTAAGCCGCCGGGTCCGGGACTCGAACCCCGGTCGACTACTTGGGAGTCCAGCGACATAGCCATTACGCTAACTGCTGGTCCCAATACAAAATATTTTTAACAATACTTTTTACAACACTGAAAGTTCTGAAGGAATTTTTTTTTTTTTTTTTTTTGAGAGGTTTTCGCTATAGGGTGTGTGTGCTCGCCAGACAGACAGACAGAGACATAGAGACAGAAAGCAAGAAAACACCCCCCAGGCAGGATGGTCATGCCGCAATCCTTTCTCCTCCATTTTCCTCTCGGGATCTTGGGCACACACGCACACGCGCCCAGCGTGAGTTTTAAGCCACCGGGTCCAGGACGCAAACCGCGGTCGACTACGTGGGAGTCCAGCGACATAGCCATTACGCTAACTGCTGGTTCCCTGAAGGAATTTTTTGATGTAAGACATACCATCATATATTAGGCCATCAGGAAAGTTATGACCTATTTTTCTACGGTTTTCTATGCAAAAATGTGTCATGACTTTTCCAGTGACTTAACAGCTCAGACTTGCTTTGTGTAAGTAATTTAACTATAACTAGGACACCATAATTGGTACATACTATTACTGAATCATAGAATTATAGAAAATAAAGAATAGAAAGAGCAAAATCAACTCTAAAGATTAAAAACAAAAAGGTTTTACACCAGAATTAATGTCCTGAGTCCTGGTGTAAAATAGGATTTGCACTCTAAAGAAGAGAAGGGAGAGAAATCTGGACCCCAGAGGAAAATATGATCATATGATACAGGTCAATCTAAAAGACACCTCTCTAAATCAAATTTTAATAATGAATATTGCAAAGTGATTTTTAATACTTATAATGTGTATAACCTTATAAAAGTGGCACAAAAATGATTATTAATTATGAATTTATAGAGGCAATATTAATAATATTTGTTTAATCTGTAAGGCAATTTTCAGTGATGATTATAGTTATATTAATTAAATCAAAGTTAAAGTATTTTGAATTAAATAATATTAATGAATTACTATAAATTTATTCTTAAACACATTTTATTGACTGTTCTTTGTGGATCAGTGACTAAACGAGGCATCTGGAGAGGGAAAATGAGTAAGGCATAGTCCTCGGTTGAAACATACCACGTATTCAGTTAAGGAATGTGTTAATATAACCATGTACAGTTACAACACAATATTATGATTTCAGAGGTGGGAAAAGAGGCTTGTCTGTGGGAAGGGGCCTACCTGCAGTTTATAATGCATACTAAAATACCATTGCAATGACCAAACATTCATTAGAAATTTAAGAAATTTATTTAGCAGAACGTTCATGGAGCACAGTATGAGGATGGAAAGGATAGTTTATCAAACTGAAGAGGGTAAAACAGCAAGCACCTACCACTCCCTTCCAAAGAAACATACACAGGACACGTAACAGCACCACTGAATTGAATTTTCCAAAGGATAGTTATTTTCAAGATTTTTGTTTTGGTTGACTCGGATGAGTAAGATTAATATATGACAGAAGAGAACTAATTCAGACAAGTTGACTATTCCTCTAGAACGTTTTCTCTGTACTTCACTACGTTTCCATATACATTGCACAATTTGTATGTGAGAATCAAATCTAGCCGAAAGGACACATGAATTCGGGCAATTTTCTACATTTTAAAAATCTTACATAGGGATATTTCAGTACATTCCCGTATGAATAGAACTGGGGAAGCAGTTTTATGCATACTTCCTGGAAGTGTCATTAACATGTACTTTTTGGAGCACACTCTGTCTAACCTCACTCAGGATTAAACTTTAGCCTCACAGGATCACTGAGCTGAAAACAGCAAATATTAATTTTCTATATGACTATTGGTTGGAGTGGAAGTAAGTTTATTGCTAAGTGTTCATCTCTAACAGACAAATCTGAAAATTTGAAAACTCATTGATTATTTCCTAGATAATTAGGTTCTCTTAAATGAATGTGTTATCTTCTTTGATAGCCCTCTTGGTAAAGTACATGATAGGTGACAATATTATTTGTTGCAGTTAACTAGAAAAATTAAAAATGATTAAAATGGATTTAATATGTAAATTAACTTGTCATGATTCTATTATAAAACATTTTTCCAAAATGCATTTTGTAAATAAATGCTATGTAAAAAGAAATATTCTAGATTAATTAAAAAGTAAAATAGGAACAAAGAAAGGTTGTTTTGGTATTACACTTTAAACATATTGGTTTGAATTCAAAATTTATCAAGATTTAATTTCTGGAATCTAGCATTTCTCACCTTTAATTCTATGAGATTTTAATCATTACCTATTTTATTCCACAGAATAAAAACTGTGGAAATAGAACTATGCAGGAGGAGTGTCTAATTTTATATACATTGCTAAAGCATTTTCAAATTTAGTACTTATTGTTGATAGTTCTAAAAACTACTTATATAATTTAGAATCCTTTCTATCTTGAATTATGAAACTTACTAACAAGAAGCCACACTGTTATGCACTTATACAAAACATGCACAGACAGAAATGCAAAGAGGAATTGGAGGTATTTTTTATTTTTATTTTTTGGTGAGAGAGAGATTTTTGATATAGAGTACATGTGCTCACAAGAGAGACAGAGAGAAGGAAAGCAAGAAGTCACCCCCACCCTACCGCCCCACCCCCCAACTGGATGGCCACACTACAATCTCTTCTCCATTTTTCTCTTGGGATTTTGGGCATACACGCACATGTGCCTGGCATGAGTTTTTTTTTTTTTTTTTTTTCTTTTTTTGGAGAGGTTTTTGCTATAGGGCGTGTGCGCTCGCCAGACAGACAGAGAGAGACAGAGAGATAGAAAGCAGGAAATTACCCCCCAGGGGGGATGGCCACGCCGCAATCCCTTCTCCTCCATTCTCCTCTCGGGATCTTGGGCACGCACGCACACGCGCCCGGCGTGAGTTTAAGCCGCCGGGTCCGGGACTCGAACCGCAGTCGACTACGTGGGAGTCCAGCGACATAGCCATTACGCTAACTGCTGGTATGAGTTTTAAGCCGCCAGCTAGAGAACTGAAACCATCACTGACTATGTGAGAGTCCAACCACATAAACATTACATGATCTGTTGGTCCTGGAATTTGGAACCTTAAGACAATATTTTGAAGGAAGAAATACGACTCTACATCTTCATAGTTTCAGAGCCTAAACAGTATTGGCACAAGAAAGAGTCTCAGGAAATGTCTGTTGAACATACTAAATAAATATCCAATACTCTTGTTTTTCTGTCCTGCTCTCAAGTACAGCTTTAGTAGGTACTTTGAAGTATTACCTTACCTCATTTTCACCTGAACAGCTTTCCTTACAGCTATTGTTCTCCTGTTCAATAGTAAATAGACAAAGAGAACAGTGATTGAGATTCAGAAAAAAATCCATTTATAACTACAGTTGTTTAAAAACAATTCTAATGTGGTTTTATGAGCTATTATTTATTATCTTTTGAAATCATGTTATTTCACCTTTCTTGTATGGTGGCTTAAATAGTTTTAGTGTAATTATTTAGACAAGTGAAAGGAAAAATTGGGAAAAGTGTAGGTGAATTGCTCATTTGTAGAGTTGAAATGAAAATAATGACACAAAAACGGTTTAATAATCTTAGAGCAGAAAGATGAAAAGTGAGGGATACCATGGATTTTAAAATTAGAAAGCAATAAACATTAGAAGTATAATGAAACAAAAATATTAAAGAATGCTAAATAAAGGGGAAGCCTCATTTTCTTGGCTACCAGTAATATTTAAGAACATAATTTCTAAATTCGAAATTTAACATGCTACTTTTTAAAAAATAAACATACATTTACTCACTATACATCAGCTATTAGCTTGTAAAGTGAATTTTCCAAACATGAATACACTTCACACCAGTCCAGTTGGGGATACTATACACATTACTATCAACAAATAATAATCCATTTCTGTGCCCCATAAATGTTTTACCTCTCTATTTTTCTCCTTAATTACTTTCCTCACACTCTCACTTTCTTCCACCCCCTTCCCACAATGTGTCCAGTACCCATAACCATTTCCATGCTTCTTTATCCTCTAATATTTCAGTTTCCACCATAGAGTCCAGACCTGTCAGTGTGTGTGTGTGTGTGTGTGTGTGTGTGTGTGTGTGTATTCAGAGAGATTTTGCAGTAGGGAATATGCACTCACTGGAGAGACAGAGAGATACAGAGAGACAGAAAGAAAGAAATCATCTCCCGGGGGGATGGCTATGCCACAATCCCTTCTCCTCCATTCTCCTCTCAGGACCTTGGGCACACATGCACAAGTGCCCAGCATGAGTTTTTGTGTTTTTTGTTTTTTTTGAGAGTTTTTTTTCGCTATAGGGCGTGTGTGCTCGCCAGACAGACAGAGACATAGAGACAGAAAGCGAGAAATCACCCCCCAGGGGAGATGGCTACGCCGCAATCCCCTCTCCTCCATTCTCCTCTCGGGATCTTGGGCACGCACGCACACGCGCCCAGCATGAGTTTTAAGCCACCAGGTCCAGGACGCGAACCGCAGTCGAGTACGTGGGAGTCCAGGAACATAGCCATTATGCTAACTGCTGATTCCCCTGCCCAGCATGAGTTTTATCCACTGAGTCCAGTACCATGGTAGACTACATAGCAACATAACCATTATGCCATCTGCTGGTCCCACTGTCAGTATATATTAAGTGGAGACATACAATGTCTCTATTTCATAGCCTACTTGCTTCACTACACAGTAAATCTTCCATATCCATCCACAATCTATCAAAAGTTTTTGAGGACTGCGGTATGGTAGTTAAAGCACTGGACACTCGCATATGGTGGACCATGGTTCAAGTCCCAGACCTGGTGGCTTGCTTTCTCACTTTCACTCTATCTGTGTGTGTGTGTGTGTGTGTGTGTGTGTGTGTGTCTCCCTCTGGTCAAATTAAATTAAATTAATGAATAAAAATAAATAAATAATTTTTTTAAAAAAAGCTGTTTTTTTAAGGCTGAGTAGTATTCCATAGAGTATATGTGCCACACCCTTTCAATCCATTCATCTGTTCATGGATATTTGGGTTGGTTCCATGTCTTAGGAATTGTGAATAAAGCCACAATAAACATAGATGTGAAAGTATTTTTTCTGACTGAACATTCTCTTGTCCTTTGGGCAGATATTTAGGAGTGGAATTGCTGGATCATATGGTAGTTCTATCTGTAGGTTTTTGAAGAACCTCCATTTTTTCTCCACAGAAGCTGGACCAATTTACACTCCCACCAGCCATGTAGGACAATTTCCATTTTACCACAGCAGGCCAACATATATCATTTTTTTTTTTCATCTTCACCATTCTGACTGGCATTAGGTGGTATTTCATTGTGGTTTTGATATACGTGTCTCTCTTGATGAGGGATGTTAAGCATTTTGTCATACGCTTTTCAGCTGTTAATATGTCTTCCTTAGAGAGTTGTTTGTTCAGCTTATTTTTCCTTCTTTTAACTGGGTTGATCATGTTTTTTCAGGTAAGCCACTTGAATTCCCTGTGTATTCTGGTGATCAGTCCGTTTTCTGAGGCACAGTTTACAAAAATATTCTCCCATTCTGAGGGTTGTCGATCCACACTAATTACTGTGTCTTTTGCTGTGCAATCACTTCTTAATCTGATGTAGTTCCACTTGTCTATTATTTGTGATTATTGCCTGTGCTTTGGGGGTCTTACTTAAGAATTCTTTGCCTAACCTAATGTCTTGCAGAGTTTTGCTCGTGTTTTCCACCAGTAGTTTTATAGTTTGAGGTCTTAGGTTTAGATCTTTGATCCACTTTGAGTCAATTTTTGTTAATGGGGAGAGCTAGGGGTCTAAATTCAACTTTCTGCAGGTGGATATGCAGTTTTCCCAGCATCTTTCGAAAAGAAATTTTTCTTTTCCCACTGGTACCCTTTGTCAAAAATAAGTTGGTTTTATGTTTTCAGGTTTATTTCTGGGGTCTCTGTTCTTTTCCATTGGTTCACATATCTATTTTGTGCCAATACCATGCTGTTTTGATTATCACAGCTTTGTAATACATTGTGGGGTCAGGGAGTGAGTTTCCTCACACTCCACTCTTCCTGTGAAGGATTGATTTGGCAATGTGAGGTCTTTCATGATTCCAGACAAATTGTGTGATGGTCATGTTTATATTTGAGAAGAATGTCTCTGGTAATTTGGTTGTGATTGCATTAAATATGTAGATTAATTTGGACAAAATTGATTATATTTGTTCTTCTGATCCAGGAACATGGGATGTTTTCCACTTTTTTATGTCATTTTCTATTTCATTTTTAAGATTTTCCTTTAGAGGTCATTGACTTCTCTGGTTAGATTTATTCCTAGGTATCTAATACTTTTTGTGGCTATGATATATGTGATTACTTTCTTCAGTTCTATCTCAGTTTATTTGTTGTTCATATATAGAAATGCTATAGATTTTGTATCCTGTCACTTTACTACATTCACTTATTACTTCCAGGAGTATTTTCATGGATTCCCTTGGTCTTCTATGTATATAATCATGTCATCTGCAAACAGAGACAAATTCACCCCTTCTTTCCCTATTTGAATGCCTTTTATTTCATTCTCCTTTCTAATTGCACTAGCTAGGAATTCCAGCACTTTATTGAACAGGGGTGGAGAAAATGGGCAGCTTTTTCTTGTGCCAGGTTTTAGTGGAAAAGCTTTCAAATTTTCCCAATTCAGTATGGTGTTAGCTATAGGTTTTTCATAGATAGCTTTTATTGTGTTAAGAAATGGCCCTTCTATGACAATTTTGCTGAAAGTCTTAATGATAAAGGGTGTTTTATCAAATGCTTTCACTGCATAGATTGATATGATCATATTTTTATCTTTCTTTTTTGCTGTTACAACATATTACATGTACAGTTTTGCATATATTGAACCACCCTTGCATCTCTGCAATAAAGTCTACCCAGTCATGATAAATAAGCTTTTTTTATATGTTGTTGGATATGATTTACTAGTATCTTGTTGAGAATTTTTGCATCTATATTCATCACATATTAATCTGTAGTTTTCCTTCCTTGTCATGTCCTTATCTGTTTTGGGGATGAGGATGATGGAGGCTTCATAAAATGAATTTGGGAGGGTTCCTTCCCATTGGATCTTTATAAAAATAACTTGATTAAAATGGAGGTTAACTCTTCTTTAACATTTTTGTAAAATTTGGGACCAGCAGTTGGCACAATAGTCACATTTCTGGGTTCCCATGAGTCAACCGTGGTTCAAGTCCTAGACTCGGTGGCTTAAAACTCATGCCAGGCACATGTGTGTGCATGCCCCAAATCCCAAGAAAATAATGGAAGAGAAGGTATTGAGGTAAGCCAGCCCCTTCTGGGGCTGATTTCTCATTTTATGTCTCTCTCTGTCTCTGCAGAGTGAATGGGCCCTACAGCAAAAATCTCTCTCTCAAAAAAACAAAAAGTTTTGTAGAAATCAGAAGTGAAATCAACAGGACCAGAGATTTTCTTTGTTGGGAGGTTATTTATTAGTGATTCAATATCATTGCTGGTTATGGGTCTATTAAAGGCTTTATATGTCGTCCTGATTCTATCTTCATAGATTTTATATATATGTCCAGGAATTTTTCTATCTCATCCAGGTTTTCTTGTTTATTGGTGTATAGTTACTCATAGTATCCTCTAGTGATGTTTTTTATTTCTATTATATCTGTTGTAATATTTCTTGTTTTATTGAAAATTGTATTATTTCTGGTTCCTTTCTCTCTTCTTAATTAGTCTAGCTAATAGTGTGTAGATTTTATTTCTTCAAAAAACCAGCTTTTGCTTTAATTTATTTTCTGAATACATCTTTTATTTTCTATTTCATTTATTTCTGCTTGTATCCTTAATATTTCTTTTCTCATGGTATCTTTTGGAATTTTTTGTTGTTTTCCAGTTCTCTGAAGCATGATGTTAGGTTATATTTGCCATCTTCCCATCTTCCTCTTATGTGCACTATGCTATGAACAGAACTCTATTGACTGCTTCTGTGGTTTCCCATAGATTATGGAAACTCATGTACTCTTTATCGTTGGTCTCCATGAATTTTTTAATTTCAGTTTTAATTTCTTCAGTAGTTTTGAAAACATTCAGGAGTAGGTTAGTTTCCATATGATTGTGTATTTATGTGTTTTTTTCTTAATGAAATTAATATCAAGTTTAATTCCATCACAGTTGGAAAAGATGCTGGATATAGTTTCTAGGCCTGAATCTGTAAAGGCTTGTTTTGTACCCTATCATGTGGTCAATCTTTGAAAAGTTCCATGTGGGGGTGAGAAAAATATATATTTTGTTGGTTTTGATTGGTGGAAGGTTCTATAGATGTCTGTCAAGTCCATTTGATTCATGGTATCATTTAAATCCTGTATCGCTTTGCTTATTTTTTGTCTAGATGATCTGTCCAAAGGAAATAGTGGTATGTTGAGATCCCAAAAATTAGTATGTTGCAGTCCATCTCTCATTTTAGCTCTAGCAGTATTTCCTTCATGATTTGGGTGCTACTTAGTCAGGTGCATAGATATATAAAAGTGCTATATCTTCCTGATGAATTAGCCCATTTACGACTCTATAATGTCCTTCTTTGTCAGTTCTTAAAGTATTTGTCTTAAAGCCTTTTTGTCTGAAATCAGTATTGCAACTCCAGCTCATTTTTGGTTTCCATTTACATGGAATACCTTTTTCCAGTCCTTCACTTTTACTCTATGTATGTCTTTATCCATGATGTGTGTTTCTTGTAGGCAACAGATGGAGGGTTTCTCTTTTTTTATACCCAATCTGTGTCTCTTCATTGGAGAATTTAACCCATTAACGTTCAATGTTATTACCAATATTTCCAGGCTTGTCCCTACCATTAAGTTGGCCATGTTCTTTGTTACTTTTTACCCTCCTGTTTCTGTCTGACTGACTTCTTTTAGTTTTCCTGGTATAGTACTTCCTTCATACTTCCTTGAAGAGCTGGTCTGCAGTTGATAAATTCAGGTTCTGTTTACCAGATAATGTTTTTATCTTTTCTTCCCATTTGAAGAATAATCTTGCCAGGTATAATAATCTTGATTGAAATTGTTTGTCTCTTAACACTTTGAATATATCTTCCTTTTCTCTCCTTACTTACACTGTTCTGGATGAAATGTCTGATAAGCTTTGTAAATAATTTGTTGTTTCTCTCTTGCCAATTTTAGTGTCTTGTCTTTATCTGTGGCATTGGCCAGTCTATGATGTGGCATATAGAGGATATTCTTGGGTTGCTTGTATTTGCGGTCCTTTATATATTTTTTGGTCTGGATGTTTGAATGCTTCTCTAGACTTGGAAAGCTTTATTCCAGAATTTCATGGAATAGATTATCAAACTCCTTATTAGTTTCTTCACCTCCTGGGATATCAGTTATTTGGATGTTTGGGTGTCAAATGGTATCTAGTATTTCTTTTCTTTTCCTTTTTTTTTTTTTTTTTTTTTTTTGGAGAGGTTTTTGCTATAGGGCAGGTGCGCTCACCAGAAAGACAGAGACAGAAACAGAAAGCAAGAAATCACCCCCCAAGGGGGATGGTCACACCTCAATCCCTTCTCCTCCATTCTTCTCTCAGGATCTTGGGCATGCATGCACACGTGCCTGGCATGAGTTTAAGCTGCTGGGTCCGGGACTTGAACCGCATTCAACTACATGGGAGTCCAGCAACATAGCCATTATGCTAACTGCTGGTCCCTAGTATTTCCTACATATTGTTCTCATTTTTTCTGGTTATTTTTTCAGTTTTTTGGTAACTTCTTTTTAGGTCAGAGATTTTGTCCTTTACATCCAAGATTCAGTCTTCTGCATAGTCTAATCTGCTTAGTCTAATACCTTAATACTTTCAAGGTATGCTTTAATTTACTGTATAGCCTTCATTTCTAACATTTCCATTGGATTCTTTTTTATGGTATCCATTTTTTCTTTCAAATCATGGAAGAACTTCCTCATCTCATTGATCATTTCTTCTTTCAAATCATGGAAGGACTTCCTCATCTCCTGGAGTTTGTTGTCTCTTTTCTCTTGCGTCTCATAGAGTTTTGTCACCATAAATGTTCTGAATCCTTTCTCTTACATTTTGGTAACTTCTTTTGTTTTTTCAAAAGGAGGAGGTGAGTTACTATGCTCTCTTTATGTGGCCATATTTCCTGGTTTCCTCATACTTGAGGGTCGTCTGCTATTTTTAGTCATTTGATGATGTGTTCACTTTTGGATCACTCTTTGGAAAAGGTTTCTGCACCTGTGAGCTCATTTTCTTTCCTTTTGCTATGAATTGCTTCTGTGCCAATTTCTCTCTTTTACTGTGTTTAGCAATGTGGTCACCTCAGGAGGAAGTTTTTTGTTCAGGTTTCTGAAGCAAAGTTCCTCCCCTTATGCTGGTGGTTCAGTAGGGAGTGCGGATTCCTCTGAGCTGAACAATGTTTAGATGTTTGAAAATTATAAATATAAACCTGTTGAGTCTCTCTGAGGATGGAGTCTGAGCAGAAAATGATAATGTAAGGTGGAAAAAAGAGAGAAAACGAAGGAGGAGGAAAGAAAATGTTACGTCCAACACTTGCCCAGAGCATGAATTCTAGCCTGCTATTTTCCACTTATCATTTTAGGATCATATAGACTGTCCAAGTTTCTTTTCTAATGTAGGGATTAATATTCCAGGCTGGATGATTGCTTAAGTGCTGTTATTGGGTCATTTTATAGGAATCATGGCTGTGGGTTCATATACCATTATTAATTTTTCATCATACAAATTAAAGTGTTTCTGGTTTTCTCTATAGTTACTATTTTTTTTTCTTTGCAATTTATTTAGCAATATCTTGGAACACAGTTTGGAACTTCCTGCTCCTCATAACCCTCCTACTCAATAGACTTAGTATTCAATGATGAGTACTACGGAAATCAACGTATAATAATTGAAATACAGGTACCAACTCCACTACTTTCTACAGATTTTCAGCATTCTCCAACTTTTTATTTACAAATTTGTATATTTATCTATAATTTTGTGTGAACTCATGAATTTCTATTTTTATTTAATAAGTTATGATCCATTATTGGTCTTACTGATATTCATTTTCAAATTCTCTAAGATTGGCCAAAAGAAGACCCTGAAGCTATCTTTTCTTTCTTTAACATTCCTCCATCTTGTTTCTTTCTTTTTTTTTTTTTTTTTTTTTTGAGAGGTTTTTCGCTATAGGGCGCGTGCGCTCGCCAGACAGACAGAGAGAGACACATAGAGACAGAAAGCGAGAAATCACCCCCCAGGGGGGATGGTCACGCCGCAATCCCTTCTCCTCTCGGGATCTTGGGCATGCACGCACACGCGCCCGGCGTGAGTTGTAAGCCACCGGGTCCGAGACGCGAACCGCGGTCGACTACGTGAGAGTCCAGCGACATAGCCATTACGCTAACTGCTGGTTCCCCCTCCATCTTGTTTCTTAAGCACTCTTATTTTGGGCAGAGAAAGTTACAGTCCCTTTTACACCTTCCTGTTTGTCTTACATTCATTATTTCTTCAAACAGAAAGACAAACACAAAACAAAAATAACAACAGTAAGAATAAACTAGGGAACAGAAAGATGAAAAATAAGAAGTACCATAAATTTATTGTTAGAATGCAATGTACATGAGAAGCATAATGAGACAAATATACTACAGAATCCTTGTTGAAGAATAGACTGAAGATGACTTTCATCTAGCCAAGAGATAATGGGAAATTTTAGAAGAAGTTAATATGGCGAGCAGTTAATATATTTCTTTCAAATAAGAGTAAAATAAAGGCAGGAATGGGGGTGGAAGAATAGTATGTGCAAACTATACATTCTAAAAAAGTGGAAATAATGCAACTAAAAAATAGAACCAAATGAATAAAGGAAAAAAATGGGATAATACTATTGAATATTTATTGATAATTAGAAAAATTCAAAGGATATTATTTTAAAAGGTAAGCTTAATAGTAAATGATAAAAGCAGCTGTCTTGCAGTAGGTTCAAACTTGCTAAGTTATTCAATAGGGGAAACAAAAGAATCACAGGCACTATAGAAGAAATAAATATAAATGATAAAATTTCCTTAACTCCAAAATAAACTTTTAAAAAGAAAAAAAATAAAGACTATGAAAAGAAACACAGGAAATTAAAAACTAACCTGATATCACACATTTATAGATCATAATCTTTAAAATACATTTAAATAATTGAAGGACAACTCATATTTTTAAATACTCTATCAATAAAAATGATTACATTAAAATAAATACAATAAATTCTAAACTCAAAGTGCTAACAAAAGAGTAATAAATTCAAAAAGAAATTCTTTCATCCTTGATATTTAAAATAGTGATATCATCTTCTCTGTTCAATTTTTCATTTTTTAAAAATACCTGTGACACACATATATATATATATTTTTTTTTAAGAGGACTTTTTGCTATAGGTTGCATGCACTCGCTGCAAAGACAGAGAGAGAGAGAGAGAGAGAGAGACAGAGAGACAGAAAGCAAGAAATCACTCCCCAGGGGGATGATTATGACACAATCCCTTCTTCTCTATTTTCCTCTCAGGATCTTGGGCATGCACACACATGTGCCTGGCATGAGTTTAAGTCACTCAGTCCAGGACTCAAACTGCATTCGACTATGTAGGTGTCCAGTGATGTAGTCATTATTTTTGTCATTTTTTTTTTAAATATAGAAGATTCTAGAGCCAGCAGATGGCATACAATTATGTCATTGGACTCCCATATGGCCAACCCTGGTTCAAGTCCTGGACCCAATGGCTTGAAAATCACACTAGGTACATGTGCATGTGTGCCCAAGATTCCAGAAAGAGAATGGAGAAGAAGGAATTGCAGTGTGGCCATCCCCTTTGGGGGTTATTTTCCACTTTCCCTCTTACTGTCTTTGTCTCTCCTCAGTGACCACAAGCACCCTAAGTCCAAACCTCTTTAAAAAAAAAAAGATTCCATTAAAGCTAATATCTACGTTAAGCTTCTCCTGTGTACCACTATACATCTCCATGTATCTCTTTCCCCAACTTCTGCTATGATCAGTTTTAAGCCATCTTCTAGCTGTACTGCACAGAAGTAAGGAGTGTTTTGCCACTCTTGTTTCTTATCCTGGGGTTTCTTTGATGTTGTTGTGTAGTACAAATAGAGAAACCAATCCAGAATTCACTTATGCAAAACTTAAAAACAAGTATAGGTTAGTTATTTAGTTATTCATTCATTTATTCGTTCATTTATTTATTTATGGAGAGGTTTTTGGTATAGGGCACATGCACTCACCAGAAAGACAGAGACAGAGACACAAAAAGCAAAAAAGCACATACCATGAGGTATGGCCATGCTGCAATCGCTTCTCCTCCATTCTCTTCTCAGGATCTTGGGCTTGCACGCACACGTGCCCGACATGAGTTTAAGGCACCGGGTCTGACATTTAAACTGCGGTCGACTACGTGGGAGTCCAGCGACATAGCCATTATGCCAACTCCTGGTACCCAAATTTTATTATTTTATTAATGACCCTCTGATCAATGGTATTGGAGAACTAAGAGATTTTTCTTCCATATTTAGGGCTCCTGACAGATAATTTTTAGAAGCATTTCAATAGGTTCCTCAGAAATTCCTAGAAAGTGTCGCAATTGGTATGCATAGCTACTGCCAACTTGTTAAGGCCTATGTGCAGGGATTTTCTCACTTCCTCAATCACTTCCAGTTTGCTCAATCCTATTCCCTAATAGCACTGTTCCAATGAACTACCTTTGTGCAAGCCTTTTTTTTTTGAAGACCTAATTTTGAAAGAATGTGTAAAATAACAGGGGCACCAGATGTAAATCTAGAATGTGTGGACCCTCAGGATGGAATTTGCATCTGGATCATTCATTGTTCAGAAAATAGTATGGGTCCTATTGTTGGAAGAAAGTGGAGGAGATAAAAGCAGCTGTCTTGCAGTAGGTTCAAACTTGCTAAGTTATTCAATTATGGTGGATTGATGAGATGTATGTGGTTTGTTCAACACTGGTCAATAAGGTAATTTTGTCACTGAATGGCATGGAGGCAATGTAAATGATAAGATTTTGTGATTGGGTAACTTCTTATAACTATATAGAAGCATGAATAAAATAAAATAAAATAAAAGGTAGAATAAGTAAACTATCGTCTTAAGATACTTTGTAAGAACTACTTTGTAAGAACTAGTGCTTCCTGATGTAAGAATTTAATGTGATCATCTCTTTTTTTTTTTTTTTTTTTTTTTTTTTTTTGAGAGGTTTTTGTTATAGGGCGCGTGTGCTCACCAGAAAGACAGAAAGAGACAGAGAGACAGAAAACGAGAAATCACCCCCCAGGGGGGATGACCATGCCGCAATCCCTTCTCCATTCTCCTCTCAGGATCTTGGACACACACGCACATGTGCCCGGTGTGAATTTTAAGCCACCGGGTCCGGGATGCGAACCGTGGTCGACTACATGGGAGTCCAGCGACATAGCCATTACTCAAACTGCTGGTCCTAATGTGATCATCTCTTGAAGTTTGTGTGGGTGCTTATAATTTCACATTGCCTTGGTGTCCAATTTTTTTTTTTTTTTTTTTGGAGAGGTTTTTGCTATAGGGCGCGTGCGCTCGCCAGACAGAGAGAGAGAGACAGAGGGACAGAAAGCAGGAAATCACCCCCCAGGGGGGATGGCCACGCCGCAATTCCTTCTCCTCCACTCTCCTCCCGGGATCTTGGGCACGCACGCACATGCGCCCAGCGTGAGTTTAAGCCACCGGGTCCGTCCGGGACGCGAACCGCGGTCGACTACGTGGGAGTCCAGCGACATAGCCATTACGCTAACTGCTGGTCCCGGTGTCCAATTTTAAAGTTCAATTTTCTCATATAAAAGCAAGGTTCAGTCGTTCTTGACACAGTTTCAAATACTATATTCTATCTGAATGGCTCCAGTTGGATGGCCAAAAATAAAACCTAGAGGCATCTTGGGGCTGGCAGGTGGCGTGGTGGTTGAGACACTGGATATCTATTTTTTTTTTTTTTTTTTTTGAGAGGTTTTTGCTGCAGGGCACATGTGCTAGGCAGAAAGACAAAGAGACAGTGAGACAGAAAGTGAGAAATCATACACATCCAGGCGGGATGGTCACACCGCTATCCCTTCTCCTCCATTCTCCTCTTGGGATCTTGGGCACACATGCACACGCGCCTGGCATGAATTACGTCAACTGCTGGTCACAAGACACTGGATTTCCACATGGCCAATCATGGTTCCAGTCCCAGACTTGGATGCTACCTCACTCTTCCTTTCCCTCTCTTTCTGGTCCAATTTTTCTTTTTTGGGGGAAAGGTTTTTGCTATAGAGCACGTGCGATTGCCAGAAAGACAGAGAGAGACAGAGAGACAGAAAGCGAGAAATCCCCCCCCCCCCCCCCCCCCGGAGGGGATGGCCACGCAGCAATCCCTTCTCCTCCATTCTCCTCTCAGGATCTTGGGCACGCATGCACACGCGCCCGGCATGAGTTTAAGTCACTAGGTCCAGGACTCAAACTGCAGTAGGCTACATGGGAGTCCAGCAACATAGCCATTATGCTAACTGCCGGTCCCTCTCGTCAAATTTTAAAAAAAGGTAATAATAAATAAATAAAACAAACAGTTTTATCAATCAATTAATCAATTGATCGATCTAGAGGCATCTGTCCTACTTCTTTACAGGCTGACTCTGGCTTCCTTAGAGTCTATTTGCCTGTGATCTTAAAGTGGCCACCTCAGTCACAGTGTGACCTCTTGAAACTGGAATTTGCTTGCTTTAAACTCATCAGGTAAAGCTCCCCCTGGAAAACTGGTTTGGATAGTGCCCTGAGCCTAATAAAAGCACTAGCCTCCCTATCCCTTACCTGTGAGTGTGTGTGTGTGTGTGTGTGTGTGTGTGTGGCCTCTGAGTGTGCTTTGTATTCCCCATTCTCCAGGATTTGTAAATAATAAAAGAAAACTCTTAAACTTTCACACTGTGGTTTTATCATTAAAGCTGGCCTGCAATCTGACCCCTGGCTGTGAGGCTGCCCCCAAAGAGAGCCCTATAGGTGAATTCCCTGTTGGTGCTTTTCTGTCTGGGTCTTTGGTGACCACCAGGGAAAGTAGTTATCAGCTAAGCTGACAGAGAAACTCCCAGAGTTTGATTCAAAAGAAAGTCACAAGGCTTAAAAGGCTGAAAATTAAGATCAGTATATTCTTGCAAGGTAACAGAATTACAAACAAGGTAAAAACACACAGGATTCTGATAGGAATAAAGTAGCACCCAGAGTTTTAAGATGGAAAGCTTTTTAATTACTTCTGACATTTAAATTTAATTGAGATTTATTTCATTCTGCAGCATATGGACTATCTTGTGAGTATTTTATGTGTGTCTGGAAAGACTGTGTACACGGCAGTTACTTGGTGTGGTTTCCTATAAATGTCAAGTAGGTCAAGAGAGTTAACAGTACTATTCCAATTCTATCTTTTTATCTACTTGTTTGAGCAATTAGAAAATGAGTACTAAAATATTCAACTATAATTTTAGTTTTGTCTCTTTACTTCTGATAATTTCAGATTGACGGATATTTTCTTGAGGTAAAAATAAAACACATGGTACAAGATCTACACTTGGTACATTTTAAAGTGTATAGTTAACAGTATTGTTAATTATCAACCAATAGAGTACAGTCAATTTCTGGAAAGCTTTATTTTGCATAATTTAAGTTTTATGCCCATTGAACAACAACCCCATTTCTTCCTCTTAATAGTCCCTGACCACATTCATTCCACTTTCTTCTTTGATTAGTTTATTTCAGAAACTCTATAAAAGAGTAATAATACAATACTTGTTGTTCTGTGACTAGCTTACTCTACTTACCATAATCTCCATAAGGCTAATAAACGTTGTAGCATATGATAGGAATTCCTTTTTTATATGACTAAATAATTTTAGTGTATATTTATACTTCCATTTTCTTTATTCATTCATCCATTGATGGACATTTAGGTTTTTGCACCTCTTGGCTATAGTAACACTGAAATGTATGTAGGAGTGCAAATTCCTATTCAAGATGCCAATTTCAATTCTTTTGTATAAATATCCAGAAGTGAGACTCACAGATCACAGGGAAGTTCCATTTTTAATATTTTGCTTATCCTGCAAACTGTTTTCTACAGTGGCTGTACCATTTTACAATTTCACCAAGAGTAAACAAGGGCTCAAATTTTTCTATTTCCTTGCCTTGCCAACGCTTGTTATTTCTGTTTGTATCATCATTCTTTGATAATAACAACCTCAAGAGGAATAAAATACTATCTCATTGTGGTTTCAGTTTGCATTTCTCTAATTATCAGTAATGTTCAGCAACTTTTCATAAACCTGTTATCCATTTGTCGGTTTTTTTCTTTTTTTTTTTTGAAATATCTATTCAAGTTTTTGCCCATTTTTCAATAAGGTCAATTGCTTTTGTTTTCATTTATTTGATTTATCTACTGAGCAGTAGAAAAGCCTTATATATTTTGTAGTGTATATATTTTGGAATGTCTTTATTAGACATATGGTTTGCAAATATTTTCTTGCTTTCCATATTCTGTGTTTCGATTTTGTTGTTTCCTTTGCTGTACAGAAGCATTTTAATTTGATATAGTTACACTTGTCTTATTTGCTTTGGATACCTTGTGTTTCAGTGTCATATCCAATAAATCATTGCAAAGACTGTCATAAAGATTTTTTCTTATTTTAAATTTTTATATTTTATATTTGAAGTTTTAATCCATCTTGAGTTGATTTACATGAATAATGTAAGATAAGGACTCACCTTCACTCTCGGGACCAGCAGTTGGCACAACGGCTATATCATTGGACTCCCCATGTGGTTGACCGTGGTTCCAGTCCCAGACCAGATGGCTTAAACTCACACTGGGCACATGTTCATGCATGCCCAAGATTCCGGGAGAAGAATGGAGGAGAAGGGATTGCAGCGTAGCCATCCCGCCAGTGGGTGATTTCTTGCTTTCTGTCTCTCTGTCTCTCTCTCTGTCTTTCTGGCGAGCGTATGCACCCTATAGCAAAATCCTCTCAAAGAAAAAAAAGAAAAGCAAAAAAAGAAGAACCCACCTTTATTCTTTTGCATGTTGATATCTAGTTTCCCCCAAACTATTTGTTGAAGACTCTATTTCCTCCCAATGCATTCTGGGCACCATCAGAAACAAAAATAAATAAATAAATTGAAAGACATGTGTTTATACATTGAAAAATATATTTTATATTTTTAAGTACCCAAAGCAATTCAATTTCTAACAAAATCCCAAAAGAATTTCTTAGAGAAACAGAAATAAAAAACCATAGAATTCTTAGGGAACTACAACGAAGTTCAAGTAAACAAGAACACTTGACAGCAAAGATAGAAGCCTCACACTTTCTGATTTCAAAATATATTACAAAATCATAGTAACCAAATTAGTATGATTTTGGCACAAATGAAAATATACAGAGAAACAGAATAAAGAACCCAAAAAATAAGCCTATGCATATGGAAACGTACACAGGGACCTAAACTACTTTCCTGCATATCTGGTAGCAGGCCAGCCAACCATGCACCCTTACAGACCCTTACACCGGTGCCAGTTTGATAGACCAAGGTACTATAAACTATCCAGTCCACCAAGGATAAGAGAGGTTCCTGCCATTGAGGTCCCTGAGTAAAAAGTCCCCCAGTGCACCCAGCAGCTGACACGTTTCCAAGGTCCAACCACAGATATTCAGAATAGAGATTTAATGAAAGCTTGACCCATATTTTTTTTTTTACTTTTCCATGGTACAAAAGTGATACACATTCAAAAGTAATCATAGTTAGTATGATCATAAAATCATTGTTATTCACTTTCAGTACAGTATTCAATAAATTATATGATGTATTATTTTATTTAAAAATGAGCTTTTTGTTAGATTATTTAACCCAGGGAAGGCTAATATGTTAATGAGCATGTTTAAGATAAATTAGGCTAAACTCTGGTGCTTGGTAGGTTAGGTGTGTTAAGGGTATTTTTGCCTTACATTTTCAATTTAAAATGAGTTTACTGGGATGCAGACCTATCATAGGTCAAGGATCATCTGTACACTAATAATGTAATTGTGGGATGTAAATCACTTTAAATCTAGCATACGACCTTACAGACAGAAGTCCTAAAAATAAATATAACTATAATAAATAGTTAATACTACATAATATGAAAATGATGTAAAGTGTGACATCAATAACATAAAACTCTTCTTTCTCCATAAAATGGAGAAAGAAGAGTATAGATGTGTTAAATGTAATTATTGATCAGTTGTTATTAGTATAAATTAAAGTATTTTAATTATAAGATTCTTTTTTCTTTTTTTGGAGAGGTTTATGCTACAGGGTACATACGCTCGCCAGAAAGACAGAGAGAGACAGAAAATGAGAAATCATCCCCCAGAGGGGGTGGCCACACTGCAATCCCTTCTCCTCCATTCTCCTCTCAGGATCTTGGGCACACACGCACATGCGACCCGTGTGAGTTTAAGCCACCAGGTCCAGGACTCGAACCGTGGTCGACTACATGGAAGTCCAGCAACATAGCCATTACGCTAACTGCTGGTCCCTAATTATAAGATGTTTTAAGAGAACCAGTAAGTGGTGTGATGGTTAAGATGCTGGATTGCCACATGGCTGGGCACGGTTCCAGTCCTGGACCCAGAGGCTTGAAACTCATGCAGGCACGTGTGCCTGCATGCCCCAAATTCTGAGAGGGGGATAGAGAAGAAGAGATGCAGCATGACCACCTCCCCTGTGGGAGGGTTTCTCGCTTTCTCTTTGTCTCTCTCTGTCTTATTCCAGTGAGCACATGCAACCTATGGCAATTAAAAAAAAAAAAAAAAGTTGTTTAACGAAAACCTCACATAAAACAAACTAAAATAGCCACATGGAAAAGCTCAAGTAGATATAGTAGATATAAAAAAGATAAGAATAGAATGGTGGCTAGGAGGGGTTGGTCGAAGGGGAGAGTGAGTAATGGGCAGGTGTTAGGTAAAGGAGGTAAAGGCAGAAGTTCTGAAGATCTAGTGCACAGCCTGATGACTTCAACAAATCTGGTAATATTCTCAATTAATAATAATGCATAGTATAGCTGAAAATGGCTAAGATAGATTTTTAAAGTGTTTATTACAAAAATGATTAATATATGAGGCAATAGATATATTAATTAGCTTGATTTAACCTTTTTTTTTTTTTAAAGTTTTTGCCATAGGATGAGTATGCTCACCAAAGAGAAACAGGGACAGAAAGAAGGAAAGTGAGAAATCATTCTCCCAGGGGGATAGCCCTGCTACAATCCCTCCTTTTCCATTCTCTTAGGATTTTGGGCTTGCATACACACAGACACACATGCCCAGCATGATTTTGAAGCAGCTGGGTCCAAGTCTTGAACTGTGGTTTGCTGTGTGGGAGTCCAACACTTTAAGCACTATGCCACCTGTTGGCCCATGATTTAATCATTCTACAATATATGCATATATTAAAACATTGTCTTATGCACCACACATAATTTCTTATCTTTCAATGAAGTATCTTTTCTTTAAATTTTTAAAATTCACTAATAAAAATTAATATAAAAATAGACAATATCATGAATCATAGAATATGAAGAATAGAAACTACAATCTTATACATATGTAAATAGGCATAGGGAATGGTACATGCTTTTTATTTTTAGTTTTAAAATTTGAGCATTTAGTTTTATTGCTAGGGCTAGTCTAAAGAAGCAATATTATTGGATACTCCCTACACTCAGATAGAAATCTATATATTTAAGACAGGTTGGTTGGACAATGCATTTTTCAATACCTGATGGACAGTGCATTTTACATTCCAGAAGCAATTAAAACTTCAGCTAAGCAGGTATATGCAGTTTTTAGATAGTTTGGCAATTTCTTTTCTACTCTTTTCCTTATGTCAGAGGATCCATGCATGTGCACAAGGGAAAGATATAAATAGAGAAAGCACCCCCAATAAGGTGTCATCACATTGCAATATGTTTTCCACCAGTTCTCTATCCCATAATGATCATGTATGTGTATGTGCTGTGTTTTTCAAACTAACAGGGCAGGAATTCAAAGAGACTCCACACTTGGTCAGTCATGTGGAATCTGACTTCTTTTGCACAATGTCTAGCCACTGTATTACAGGGCCAGACCAATCTGTCAATTTCTTATGCAAAACAATATATATTTCATTATTTCATTTAAATTATTTAGTCAGATTTGATAAATACATTGAGACATGAAAAAGATCAATGATTATCTGAAGGATGGAAGTAGGAATAGAAATTGAGTGCAAACAGGCTGTAATGTTTAGTAAATACTACCCTTTTTGAAATTAAAAACTAACCCTTGAGCTAAACCAAAATGTCTGACTATTGTTGCCCTAAAGGTCTATAAAACTCATTCATTTCTTGTATTGTTTACAATGGAAATACATGCCTTGTTATCCTATATTCATTATGTCAGTGAACATCCACTATAACTATCCATCCAGTTATTCAACATAGTGCAATAGGTCATATGATCTTGACTCTTCCTACTCAGTAATTCCACAAATCTTATCAAACACTGAGTTCCAAGGATATAAATTTCTGTCATTTATAGCCAACTCTGGAGACAGATACCTGGTTACTTGTGTTAAAACTTCTCGATGACCTCTTTTTATAAAGAACTGTACTCTTTATGTGTAGACTAAATACAAAATGTATTAGGTAGAACAGTATTTTGTTTTTGAGAGAGAGATTTTTGCTGTAGTGTATGTGTCCTCGCTGGAAAGACACAGAGACACAGAAAGCTAGAAATCACCTACCATGGGGATGGCCACACTGCAATCCCTTCTCTAATCTCCTCCTGAGATTTTGGACATGCACACACATGCAGCCGGGTCTGGAACCTGAACTGCAGTCAGCCACGTGGGAGTCCAGTGCCTTAACCACTACATCACCTACTGGCCCCTAGAATAGTACATTTAACAATGATTGATATACTGAGACATGGACACTGTTAAAAATCCAACTTTGCACTAGCAGCTCATGTATATGAATTATCTGGTTTTGATAGAAATCATTATTAATATTCAAAAATATCTGAGTAATTTGATTTAGTATTCTTCTGAAGTAAGAGCATAGCAAGGATTTTATATTCACCTGTAAGCTTTTAATCAAGATTCTCAGAATTTTCTTTCTAAACATGTGATAAAAGAGAGCAAAATTTTAATCTATGGATTAGACACAGGATAGTCTAAATCCTTATTATAATTCATAAAACATGTCGAGCATCCACAATTAAAAAAAATCTAAAGTGTTTCAAATTATGAAATTTTTGGACACTGATATGATGCCAAAGTGTACAACTCCACACTTAAACTCATATGATGATTTACAGTCAAAATATTGGAATACAGAAAACAGTTTACAAATTAACCTTCAGAATATGTGTGTAAATGTATATGCAACATAAGTATATTTTTCTTACACTCGGGCCTCATTCCTAAGATACCAGATATTATAAATGCAAATATTCTGATATCTAAAAAAATTCAAAACCAGAAATATTTCTGATTCTGCTCATTTTAGATAAGAATTACTCAACCTATATATGATATTTGTTATCAGATTTTGTCATTCATTTATTTTTATTTATAAAATAGTTGCACGTTAAAAATCACAATGCTCACTTATGCAAATGCTTGCAAATACGGAATAATGCAAATACTGAATAAATTAATACTAATCCAAAATATTATTTGCTACAATGAACTCAGGAAAGTGTATTCTTCCTTTATTACTATGATGCATATCTTAGATCTTATGCTAAAAAAAGTTAGAATTAGAATTTTATCATATCAGCTATAGTGTGAATATAGCTGAAAGTGTGAACAGGAGAAAGTAAAGGCAATGAGAGGGCAAATGATAATTTCATTATCACACCTCAATATAAGGTTCTTTTTTTTCACTTAATTATGTGGCAATAATTCTCACACTTCTTAGTGCATATACCTTTGCCCCTAAGAATTACCTGGAGGTATTCATGTCCATCAAACAGTCTTCTGAATCAACAGAAAAAAGATAAACTAAAATTAGTATAGTTTTGATGATAGTTTCTTAATAACTAATTTTTGTACTATTGTCATTACACTAACAGGTTAGGCCCTATATCAACTGCCTTTTTCTATAAAGTTATGGTAATCCAGGGAAGTATGCAACTCTTACAAAATAGTCTGAAAGAGACTTATAGAAAGATGCCAAATACTCTACATATTATTAATATCGATGGAGTATTAAAATACATCTTAGTAAAATGCGAAACCCATTGCGATGACTAGTGTTATTTCAAAATTATACTAATGACACAGAATCTGTTGTGTATAAATAATTAAATCAGGGCCAGTAGGTGGTATGGTGGTTAAGACACTAGACTCCCAAATGGCCTACTGTGGTTTGAGTCCTGGACCTGGCAGTCTGCTTTCTTGCTCTCTCTCTCTCTTTCTCTGTCACTCTCCATTGAACACATGTGCCTCTATTGCAAATTTTAAAATAATAAATAAAATTTTAGATTATTTAAAAAATAAAAATAAATGATTAAACCTGGTCTGAACCTATTTATACATTAATGTATTTTATGCAGAACTTTTAACAGCTCCAATGGCCAAAAATAATATTTATTATAAAACTGCACATTCTCAAATTATGATGATGTCCAAATATATTTTATACTTCAACAATTCAACGTATTAATAAAACATGTACTCAAATATACAGTGTAATGTCATTTATTGCTGTGCTTTTAATTACAAATGGATATTTTTCCCATCACACTCTTGAAACTGTTTCTGTCATGATCGCCAATATTCCACATCTTGCCAAATGAAATGGTCCAATCTCAGTTGTAAATTACCGTCTGTATTATGATGGTTTGCTGAGAATTATTTGATTAAAAGTCCATTTTTTTCTGTAAAAATCCAAGTTATATCTGAACATCAAAAGCAAAGGCTGTTTTTTCTTTGTTTCTTTCTTTCCTTCCTTCCTTCTCTCTTTTTTTAACAGGACTTTCAGGTTACTTCTATAGCAGACATATGTTATATGTCTTCAGATAGTTTTCTCACCCATTTTCATCATTTTGGTATAGATGTGGAAACTATTTTGATTCTAAAGTTGGATTATTAACCTCTCTTGTCAAATCCATTAGGCACTTGTTTCATGCTCCGGCCCCCAAATACCTAAATTGTAACGTGCTCTGCTATTTGTTTTCTGACTGACTGTTTCCTTCCCAAAAAGCCTTATTCTTATATATCTAGAATATGCAGGGATCTAACCTTGACTTAGAACTGAGTAAAATTGTGCATTAAAAGTGAGTCTGGGAAACAACTGGCAGCATTGTGAGACAACTCTATCAGACTTAATCATCAGGATTTTTCTTCAAGGGAAGTTATTGTTCCACAGCTGTTGGGTAGCTTTCTTTAACAGGTTAAAAAAAAAAAAATTAAGACACTTGGGAGGTTCAGTTTTCTCAGCCACATGGTCTATGTTCCAACTGAGAGGATAATGGTGGATTCTTAATTCCAAATCTCAGCAAATACTTTCTAAAAGTATGTATGTATCAGCAAGGAAAGCAGAGAAAAACAGCAATAAAAAGGAAAAGACCTAAAAATCCCATCAATACATAATAGAGAAATAAATATCTCCTGATAGTTTCATGGAAAGGGTCTTGACAGGATTGTGCCTTTCAGTAGGAAGATGAGGCCACCTGTGATGGCATGGTGGGGAATAAATATCCTGACTCTAAGCTGCTCTGATTCTTTAGTTTTCCATCTCTGCCTCCAAAAGAATGAACTCAACCAGAGCTGGAGAGGAAAGGAGCGCACAGAAGCAGTCCATACCGAACATCACCTGAAAACAGGCAGGGTAAAAATGGGTGGAAATTGGGTCTGAAGGGGCAAAAGAAAGTTATTTGGCCCATATCTACAAAGAAATTTAACTGAATGTGATTCATATTGCTGTGTTAATTAAAATCTCTTTCATCCTTCTTCCTGAGTGCACAGGTAAACTACATGTCCCGAGATTCCTTTATTTGGCTGTGCTACAGTGATCTGAATAATCAGGAGTTGCAGGATTGCTTGAGCGAACAAAAATTCAATAGGCATAGTTGAATTTGATTTGAAAGAAATAACAAATATTTTTTCTATTAGTATAATTGTATTATCTAAAATATTTGTATAACATTACACTAATTATATGCTAATTATATACAAGTACTGTATTTTAACCTAACAATGGGAAATACTGTATTTTATCTAAACATATTAAGGGGATAAAAGTAATACTAGATTGGTTTGCTGTTAGGTTGTCTCTCTGCAAATAACTTACTAATAGGAGTAGCACTTATAACAATCACCTGGATTTGATGATCTCTGAAGTTTAGGTAGTCACACCATAGTCAATTTCAAGCTACTAACATGAACAGAACACACAGATGGAGACAGACATGCACAATTAGCTCTCATGAGCCAATGTATATTAAATCATCTCATATACAATGTCCCATTTCCTATTCCTTTTCTAGCTGGTAGAAATGTATTTAATTCCCCAGGACAACCTTGCGAACCAGGACAAGAGAATGGCAAAAATACAAAATGAAAGCTGCCTGGATCATACATCATCTTTTGGAGGGTGAGCCGCAGCATCAGGTACATCTGTTTTGTAATGTGTGAGCCTTAATTGTGTGAAGTCACTGATACTTGATTTAACTCAGTGGAGCTAGAATTTATGGTTTTGGATCATTGGGAAAGTCACAATGCATTTTTTTTAAAGAAAAACAGAAAAATATGCCATGACTTCCCTATGATCTAATATTTTGTAAGTCAGTTATGTCATATCAATCATGCCCTGAGCAAATATTAGTGACCAAATTAAAATATCACTGTTCAATTCATTATTTAAAAACATTTATTTAGCATTTACTAAATGTTTAGCATTGTATTAGAAACTGGGGATACAACATTTAGAGAGGTGAAAAAATTTAGAGCATTTAGAGGCTAAAAAAACCTACAAAGTCCCTAGCCTAATATAACTACAAAAAGTTAGGAAAGTGCAGTGTTTTAGAATCATAGTAAAGCGCTAAAATGCAGATACTTAATATTTTGTCTTTCTATTTGTTGTTAGATATACCAAGATTGCTATCCTCCTTTTTTTGTCTGGAAAATTGTTAATTTTTCAAGGTGTATGTCAAATGTTATCTCTCTGTCCTTTCCAAATATATTATCCTTTACATATTCTATTTTCAGAAACCTCACCTATAGCTCTATTATAATTATTTATTTCCCTGTTTATACTTATCAATGAAGATTATATTTATTGGGAACCAGCAGTTAGCGTAAAGGCTATGTCACTGGACTCCCACATAGTCGACCGCAGTTCAAGTCCCAGACCTGGTGGCTTAAAACTCACGCCGGGCACATGTGCGTGCATGCCCAAGATCCCAAGAGGAGAATGGAGGAGAGGGGATTGTGGTGTGACCATCCCCCCTGAGGGGTGATTTCTCGCTTTCTGTCTCTATGTCTCTCTCTGTCTGTCTGGCGAGCGCACATGCCCTATAGTGAAAAAATCTCTCAAAAAAAAAAAAAAAGATTATATTTATTTAAATCTAGGACTCTGATGGAATTACTTTTATTTTTTCCTCAGTACCTAACAATATGATTGTGCACACAATATAAAAGAATATTCTTTGCGGCCTCTGGTGTCTTCCAGATATTATCCAGTTTATATAGTCAATGTTCTCTTCATAATTCTTCCCAGGAAGCCAAAAATATTTTATAAAGAAGGTCCATGTAGCTGGCTATGGTATTTCAGAATTTCTGAGATGTCTTTCCATGATAGCCTTTCTTGTCAGTTCTGGTCTAAGCCCAAAGTTGAAGAAATAATCCACACATGTACTGAAAGTCAAGTGAAAACCATGACTTTCTCTCTGGATTATGCTTAAGAATATGAACTCCTTAGTTTGATTCCTCCCAAGACCTAGCATAATACCTACTGCACTGAAAATAGTAAATAGAATTTCAAACATTTTCCCATCTATTTGTGCAATGTTAACATAATCAATGGAGAAAAATTACACAAGAACCCATGAAAATTGTCCATTGATACTGGTCACATGTTGTAGAGCTTGGCAGAATTTGCTTTCTTTCTTGCCTTGTATCATATCTTCCTCTAGTTTCTGATGGTACACAGCTTTGATTGCTGCTGCTTAGTCTGTTCCATCTGCTACTCTCTTATTTCCCAGCAGACAAGCCATTATAGCGTACCACTTTAATCTCTGCTTTAGTGCCCTTAAACTGCTTCTCTGACTTACCAGCCAGGCTTTCACTCATAAGAAAGCACTTGCTAAGGAATTCAGCTGCCACACATGTGGCTAGCCTGATGATCGTGGGATGCTTTCAGAAATAAGGTCGGGACCAGCAGTTAGCGTAATGGCTATGTCGCTGGACTCCCACGTAGTCGACCGTGGTTCGAGTCCCGGACCCGGCGGCTTAAACTCACGCCGGGCGCGTGTGCGTGCGTGCCCAAGATCCCGAGAGGAGAATGGAGGAGAAGGGATTGCGGCATGGCCATCCCCCCTGGGGGGTGATTTCCTGCTTTCTGTCTCTATGTCTCTCTCTGTCTGTCTGGCGAGCGCACGCGCCCTATAGCAAAAACCTCTCCAAAAAAAAGAAAAAAAAAAAAAAAGAAATAAGGTGAAAAATGTTTATGGAATTGAGGTTAAAAATCTCCTTCATTATTCTTGTGAGTTAATTGACTATGGTTTTTGAGTAGGATTGTGAGTTACAGTATGCGTTTGTTCACAGGGCTGGGGCTACAAACCAGTTTTTGACACCAGAAACTCTAGCTTCATTAAAAGGACAAACTGAGGCCATAACCCACCTGCACAAGCTTTTCGTGCAGTTCACCTGGTAATGACAGGTATTTATTCTTTCAAATTCGCAGAGAGCTAAAATATAACCTTATCACCTGCTGCTAGTGTCAAGTTAATTCTACAGATGACACACTCCTCTTGGGGCGCTTCTGCACAGATCCCAGCTTTAAATAGGTACCCTATGTTAATTTTAAAACTTGATTGAGTTTTGTATCATGCTACATATAGATAGATAAGCATTCAATTAAGAAACTAATGCTGCTTCTTTCAAGGACATAGAGTGGACTCTTAATGGTTGGAATCAAACACAAATTGTCTGGCAGCATAAAATTGAAATATTTATCTAATGCATACATTTTTATTCAAAGAAAAGTGCCTTTTCTTGGCTCATGATTCCTAGGGTTAGTTACTGTTTCTCTGATAGTTAATAATAAAATTTAGATTTCACCAAATATATAAATAATTATGCTCTTATTAATGTGTATGCAGAATCACTTAGTTGTCATATCTATAATCCACTTGCTTTCTAGTTGTAAAACAATAAAGAATTTCATCTTAAGCAGTTCTCCTTACGCACATAAAACTGAATGGTTCTTAGATTTTGTTCAGATCTGGACTTTTCAATTCTGTAAAAGTCTCACTAATACAGGAACCCTGCTATTCTATAACTTTGATTAAAAATGGACCTATCACACATGAGGATTTTCTGCCTTATTGTCTGCTTATTTTTTCTCATTAAGAAGGCCCATAATTGTCTCTGTACCTTGTTTAAGCATCAGTTATAAGGAGAAAATTATACCTCAAGAGCTTAGCTATATTCCTGCTGGCTGAAAAATAACTGGTATTTTTTTCAAGCCTCTGATCACTTCATGCTAGGATATGGTAAGAGGCAGGAGCACGCTAAGGCAAAGAGTTATTCTTCTGAAACAGATGATTTTCAAACATTATTTTTCATCTGGGTACTCTTTCTTCAAGTAACTTAAGGTGGAAATATAAAAATGAATAACCGGATAAAAGACAAGCTGCTATGTTGAAAGGCATTGATGGTATAGAAACCTATAAGCCAAGCCCTCTACCAGCATCTCCATATAAACCAATCGTCTTCCGTTAGTGTGTCATAGAGCACGGCTTGAATACCACAGCCTGATGAGATGGGACACTGCAATCGAACTCTCTCTGGAGCTTTTATGGTTTATATATACACCCACGTACACAGATACACAGCCCCACATATACACATATATATGTCTGTGTGTGCATATATGTATATGGGCATATTATATATGCATACACATGTATATGTGTATTAGAAAACTATAAAATACTATTTATAAAATGTAGGTACTTCAGAGCATAGTTTTAATAGGTATTCTTCTTTTAAGTGAGAAAAAAACTACATAAAAGCAAATAGTAGGTCTTTAAGAATACCAGTTTAGAGAAAAATCCATAAATAGGGAGTAATAATAGACTCAGGCTGGTATAATGCTGTCACTTTTGATTTTAAAGTTCATTGGTTCTATCAGTGTAAATGTGAATTTCAAAGTAGTTAGATGTTACATGAGTGAAGGCTTTTTTATATTCTCTATTTCAGAACTTTCCACATTCTCATCTAAGGTTGTAATTTCATTCTACTTATAATTTTTTTTATATCTCTGTATCTCTATTTTTCAAAATATATTTTTTGTGTTTTCTACACAATAGCTATCCTTCAATGTGTTATGTCTTAAAATTAAGATTTACTCCAGAAAGGCTGCTTTTCGTTGTATTCATGTTTACATCAATGTCATATCATACTTCTAAAATATACTTAATGAATGTTCTGTTTGATACACATGGCATACTAGATATTTCAACACAATTTGCAATAATTAAGATAATGACATAATGTAAGTATTGATTAAGTGCCAACAATGTGACAGAAACAGAACATACAATTTTGCCTAATTGTCACAATTGTCATTGTTGCAGAACGGTCAGATCTCAAGATGGTTAATGTGTACACACCAGAATGAGAACAGTGTGCCCGCTCTGTCCTGAAAACAAGAGCACCTGACATCATCAGCCGGATCAAGAGTTCGACACGTTCCCTAAATGTGTCTCACAGTCCTACTGCTATCTTAGCAGATTCAAAAACTTTAGCAAATGTTTCCCACCCCTCTGGTATCTTCTTTCTCAATAAATATATGGAGAATCAGCTAGTCTGGGCCACACTCCTCTGAGACTGTGAGCCTCCTGGGTTCCTCATTACAGGTCATTGTTTGTCTTGTGTGTTTCATCTCACTTGCATTTCCATACATCCTACATTTCAGCTGAGCTAGATGTGGCAGGTCATTTGTTTTGGTCCAAAATTATAGTCAATTGAATAAGCTTAAAGGGGGTAAGTGACTTGCCAATAGCCCACATGACTAATATATATTTTAATTGAAGTTTAACTCCTATATTTTATAGTCCTGAATTTAACTACGAGATGACACTATTAAAAGTCATCATGTTTTAGCATTTCCTAATTACTGTTTGAGGCCAATACCATTATGTAAAAAGGCATATATATGTAAAATGTTCAATATAATTGTTAGAAACACACACACACATACAAACACATTCCACAAGGGGTATTTGGAAAGTTCATAGAAAATACGCATTGTGAAAAATTATGCATGGATCTCTATTCTTTGCATCAAAATAAATCCATATTTTAATTTCATTGTAAAGTCTTTGTGTATGTATTCATTTTATATATGTGTGTGTGTGTGTGTATATAAATAAAATACTCAAATCACAACTGTTCAATACTCCAAAGAGTATAGTTAACATTGAAGAATTAATGCAGTATGAACAGGAGGATATATTTTGAATGATTCCCTATTTCATCAGCTGTGAGGGAGAAGAGGTGGTGAACATTGAAGGAAATTTGTATAGTCTAATCATTGCCCAGTTTGTTTGGGGGTCAACTTTTATTTCTTACTGTTAATAATTTTACCTGTAAAGCTCTATATATGGCCTAAGTATTATTACAGATACACAGAATTTTTTGCCACTGAAGGTTGCTTGGGGAATCTGGCAAGGGGAGCTAGCAATCTCCTGATTCACTTTATATCACCAGTCTAAGCAATGGTCAGTCTGTGTCATCACATCACTGACCTGTTTCTTTATCTTCCTTCATAATCCTTCAGTAGGCGGAATTTCAGAAGTCTGGTGAAGTACTTCCTAAACTGCAGTCCTCAGAACAGCAATGGGAGCAACTTCGTTGGGGAACTTGTTTAAAAAAACACGTTTTTGAGCATCACTCTGAACTACTGAATTGGAAACTCTGAGGGTGGGCCTAGCAATGTGTATTAGAACAAGCCCCCTACATCAATATATTTGATGCATTCTAAAGATCGAAAACAAGACATATGGTATAAAAACTAGGGATTCTTTCTCATCCAGCTTGCTGTGGCTTGTCTAGACAAGTCCTAATCTCCATGCTTCTTGGTAAGAACACCAATAAAAGGGAGTGTGCAGTGATTCTCCTTAGTTAAGAAATAGATTATGGGAGACAGCAGGTGGCATGGTGGTTAGGGGCACTGGACTCCCATGGCTGAACGCAGTTCAAATTCTGGCCCTGGCAGCTTGCACGTGCGTGCTCTCTCTCACTCTCTCTCTCTCTCTCCCCCTCTCTGGTCAAATTAAAATAAAATAAATAAATAAATAAATAAAGTTAAATAAAAAATTCTTTAAAAAAAAGAACTAGACTATGGATGTTGCAAGATCTTGAAGTTCATTATGTCTTCTTTCCTGCTTTCCAAATAAAATTAGTAAGAAAGATAGTTTCTATCTTCTGAGTATCTCTTTTGTGCCTGATATTTTGTGGTTTATTAGATTCTCACAGCAGAAATATAACAATTATCTCCTAGCATTTATCTGAGCCTAGATGCAAAGGTCTAAGATAATTACATTTCTTAGTTCACATAGAATACCATCACTGTCTTTGCAAGATTTCTCTCTTCGTTTATTTACTTCTTTCTCTTTATGTTCTTCTTTCTAATATCTATCTCCCCACAATAGGTGAACATTCTTATTTTATATTATAATATTTGCATGTGCTTTTAAAAATGGGATCATAGTTTCTTTATGCATATATTTACACACTTCTTTTTGTTAAGCAACTTATGACTTACATGCCATTCAATTTATACACATGAAGTGCAAAGTTCAGTGGAATTTAGTAGATTCAGAAAATAGTACATCCATTCCCATGACCAGTTGCAGAATATTTTTGTTATGCAAAGAAGAAAAAAAGAAAAAATAAAATGTTCCATGCACTATTACTATCACTCTATAAGCCCCATTCCAACACTTCTCCCAGCTCTAGGCAATCATTAATCTATTTTCTGTTTCTGTAGATTTATACTTGTGAACATTTTAGCAAAAACAGAATTATTCCATTTTTTTGTGACTAATTGATTTAATTTAGAAAAAGATTTTCAAGGCTTTTCTGTGTCATAGCATGTAATAAAACTTTAATCCTTTTTAATTGCTGAGTTATATACCACTGCATGGGTATACCGCAACGTGTATTTTTTCTTCAGTTAATATACATCTGGGTTGTTTACACTTTGTAGCTATTATAAAGAATGCCGCTATAAACAATAATGTATAAGTTTTTATATGGATCTGTTTATTCTTTTTTATGTATATACTTGATTGTTTAATAGTTGTTTATAATATTTCATTATAAGTTTTTTTCTTTTCTTGGTGAGTTTAGTTAAAGATTTCTCAATTTTGTAACTCTTTTTTAAAAAAATTCATTTCATTGATTTGTCTCTATTGGTTTTTCTACTTTATTTCATTAATTTTCACATAAATTGAAATTATATCTTTTCTTTTGCTTGGTTTGGGTTTAGTTTACTCTTTTTATGTTCCGAAAGCTTAAGGTAGAAGATTAGGTTGTTGATTTAAGATCTTTCTTTTTTTTTAATGTAGGCGTTTAAGGTTGTACATTTAGCACAGTGTAAGCAGCATCCCTTGTATTTTGATATATTGTGTCTTGGTTTTCGATAATCTTAAAGTATTTTCTAATTTCACTTCTGATTTCTTCTTTATTCCTTTTGTTATTTAGTAGCTTATGGTTTCCATTTTAACTCTCCTGAAGTTTCCAAATATCTGTTAATTTTCAACTTTACACAGTGATTGCAGTATATAATACATATGGCTTCAATTATTTTAAATTTATTGAGGCTTGTTGTATGGCTCAGCTATGGTCCATCCCAAACAAAAAAGAATGTTCCTTGTGTGTTTCAGAATGTATATTCTCCTGTTTGGTGGAGTGTTTTAAAGAAATCTACAGGTCCAGTTTGTATATAGCATTTTGTATGTCTTTATTTCCATGTTGATCTTCCAAACAAATTTTCTATGCACATTTAAAGGGGGATATTGTAATCGCCAATTAAGCATTGTCTATATCTTCCCCCAATTCTCTTTGCCTTTCTGTCACATATTTTGTGGCTCTGATATTAGATATATGTTTATAAAAGTTATAACTTCATAATAGATTGGGCCTCTTATTATGATTATATGCTCTTGCTGATAATTTTTCATTTTAAAGTCAGGTTTGCCTGATATTAGTATAGCCTCTGTAGCTTTCTAATGGTTGATATTTCTATGATGGATAGATTTCCATCTTTTTGCTCTTGGTCTATTTATAGACCTGAACTTAAAATGTGTCTCCTCTAGACAGCACGTAATTAGATCTTTTTACTCAATCTGAAGATTGGAGTACTTATTCCATTCACAATTTGTTACCATAATATGTCTTGTTTTCTAAAGGTCTCCAGTTAACAAAGCCAATCATTTACCAAAGTCAAGTTCAGAGAACCTTGTAGAACCAATAGCTTAGGCAACAGAGTATACATAGAGAAGGATCTTTTATTCAAAGCAGTGGGTGCCAGATAAGAAGATGGGAAACAAAGAACAAAGGAACATCTCATATCCATCTCTTATCAAAGTCTGAGGCTGAATAGTACTTATGGTTTGTTGTCAGTACTGGGAAAATAGGGATAAGAGCACTTTGTGATTGGCCCTAGGGCACAGGGAAGTTGAATTTCTAGTGGGCCTATTCAGAGGGTCCTAAATGCCTCTGCATATATCACATGTTTTAAAAACATGGTAGTATACATGATGAACAAGGGGGTTTTCTAGGCTTTTGTGGCACTAAATTATCTTAGGTCACTGCCAAGCATGTACTGCAAAGGCTTAATCATGCTATCTTGGATTTTTCCAGACCCAGCCAGTTCCCACTGGTTTGGGGTAGCCTTATGAAAGATACAAGCTTAGCCCAGCATTACCAAGTCTGTTATGAGTTAACTTCATTATAAATGGTTGCTATCATGTATGCTTTATACTTTATTCTATTTTTCATGTATTGCTTTTTATGGGTTAAGCAAATCTTTCCTACTACAATGCCTTAAGCCCTTTAAAGGTTTCTCTTATTTTTGAATTACAGGGTTTTTTTTTTTTTTATTTTTAATGGTAGTGAGTGCATATACTAGAGAGAGAAAGAAAGAAAATGTACCACCTTTAAGAGAGTCTTGTCATGCTACAGGTCCCTTTTCCCATCTTTCTAGCTCTCAGTTGCTTACATGTTCCTGGCATGCTTTCAGGCTGACTCAGGGATCTGAACCTGTCGGTAGCATGCAGCTTCCAGCACTGCAGTCCAGTGGGTTAGTGATTGTAAAACCTAGACTGGACCAAACTACAGGTTTTGAATTAGTTTCTGAGTGATTGCTCGAGGCTGAAAATGGGCATCTTATCAGAGTATACTTCAGATGATAAATAAATTACTTATATATAATTCTACTTCCTTTTCCCCCTTTTCTTTTTTTTCTATTGTTATATATTATATGAATATTGTAGACCTGACAATACCTTGCTATAATTATTGCTTTATGTAAGTTTATGTCTATTAAAACACTAAGAAAAGAAATAAGAGAAAGTATGTATTTGTAGAGTTCGCTAGCTTATCTTCTGACTACTTCTGCTTCTTTTCTTTGTTCCCCTGGGTTCAAGTTAACAATCAGGGTCATTTCCTTAATTTAACACAACTCTGCTCCCATTTGTTTCCTTTGTGCTTTTCTTGGTAAATATATTTATATGTTATAGGTCCACAACACAATTATATGCACATTATTTTATAAAATTGCTTTTTAAATAAGAGAAGAAAATTACTGAGTAGTAAATTACTTATTTTCATTTTTAGAAGCACCACCATATCTCAAAACAACTGACTGACACAGATACACAAAGAAAGCCTAGATTCAAATTTCATTTCTGACATTTACTAGCTGTGTGTCCTTGGAACAATCACTTGTACTCTCTGCATCTTAATTTCTTCATCTATTAAATGTGAATGACAATAGTTCCTACTCATAGGTTGCTGTGAATTATAAATGATTTATTGTTCATAAAAAGCATAAAATCATCTTAGGGCATATAACTGCTATATAATTGTTTGCTGCTAGAATTATAGTTGAGAGGTTCAGATGAGTGGAAATTAGGGGTGCTTAGAAATGAGGGAATTTTTGACAGTTGGTGTTTATAGAGGGGATGGAAGAGAAGATAATATGAGGGCATATAGCTTATTATTTGGCTGAGCGAAAAAGATTTTAACATGAAGTAAATAGTAGTAAGACATTTATTCAAATGTATTCCCTATCATAATGTTTCTTGAGTGGGTAGGTCTGGGACCTCTTAAGAGACACTTCTACCCTATTAAAAACATAGCCACTAAATCAATAGACCAGACTACTCATGTCTACTAAAGAATGATAATTATCACTCTTATGCACATTATCACAATTATATAATGCATGTGAAGGCTTTTCATAAATCACAAAAAGCTATACAAATGATATTAGTACCCAAAAGTCTGCTTTGGTGGGCGCCACTAGTAATTTCTTTCATGTTTTATGGACTTTTCTCAGGTTTCTCATTTCTCTATAATTGTACAGTTAGAGCTCTCATTTTCCTACAGCTTTCTATCTATACAGATAGAAAGATTTCTCTTGTTCCTGACCTTTTTTCTTGCTGTCTAGTCCCTTATCTCTCTCTGTCCCAGATATCTCTACTTAAATGTCTTCCTATCACATCAAATTCACTATGACCAAGACAAAATGCCTCATCTTTCCCTTAAAGCTCATTCCTTTCCTTTTATCCTCCTTCCGTTGAAGATACTATATTTTATCAGTATTTCAATGTGGATTTAAAAAGTGAATCCTTACCATACAACAGTGTATGTGCAGATATTTTTGGTTGCATCGCCAAGTTTGTAATATTTGTACTATCTTGAACATAAGAACTTTAATTTTAACAGCCTTATCTGTACATATAAATCAAAAACTGAAATAAGAGTAGTCTTACTAGTTTTCTACCATACTACATATTACTCATACTAGTTTCTGCAATATATTACCTGATAATTCAACTTTATAGTGACTATATAAAAATTGACATAGAAAGGAACAAATGTTAAATTTTAAAAATGCATACAGAAAAGATACAGCATTTGATTGAAATGAGGGAGGCTACTAAATGACAATTCTTAAGAGATTATCTTGAAAAGTAAGTGAATGACAAAATTTATGAGCATACTCTGAATCTAGACTAGGCTTCAGCTCTAACAATAAAACAAGTAGAAACTTTAAAAGAAAGAGATGGAATTCACTAAGGTGGCAGAAACCTCTGGATATATAAATTTGACAATACAATCCAAATAATCTCACCATTGTTATAAAATAATCACAATCCTTTTTATGCTCTTACCTCTAAGAGGAAGGGTCTAGGTCCCATTAATTTGTAACTGGGAGAGCTCTGACTTCATGATGAAAAAAATCTAGTGGCAATGAAGCTACTCATAATTTATATGTCAATTTCAGATTTGTTAGCTGGGCCATTATTGGAGCTCAAGAGTTTGGCAGCTTCTATTTTTGATGGCTTAGAAAACTTGCTTTTGGGGGCTGGCAAGTGGCGTGGTGGTTGGGGGCACTGGACTCCCACATGGCCAATGGTGGTTTGAGTCTCGAAACTGATGGCTTGCTTTCTCACTTTCCCTCTCTCTCTGTCCTTCTCTGATAAAGTTTAAAAAAAAGTAAGTAAATGAAGTTAAATAAAATAATTCTTAAAAAAAAAAGAAAGAAACTTGCTTTTGGAAACTAGCTACCACTCTGTAAAAAGAGCCCAAATGCTTTATGTGAAGGCTCATGTGGGGAATATGGAAGGGTCCCCAGACTACATGCATGACTGAGTCTCTCAGGAATAGCTAACACACAATCCCACCCACCCATGATATCAAACTATCTTCAAAGTGCAATGCTTAGATTTGTCAAGCTGTCCCAGCTGACAACACATGGAACAAAGTGTTGTCCTATCTAATACAACTGGGTCTGCCCAAACTGCAGATTCCTGAGCAAAAAGAGCAACTGATTTTTTAACTCATTCAGTTTCAGAGTCTTTACACAGCAATAGATAGCTAGAATAGATTTTTTTTTTTTTGTCCCTAGAAGTAGTGTGCTGCCATAAAAAATAAAAAATAAAATCCTAAAACCTTTGACATTGTACTCCTGAGGACTAAAAGGGAAGGATGATTGTAAAATTAAAAACAAACCAAAAACTTTGGATTCTCAAACAGTCTATGAGTAGAACACAGGCAAAAATGGCTATTCAGTTGCAATGTTAGGCTCTTTCATGTGGGAAAGAAAGAAGACACAGAGAAGGGAAGAGAAATCTTCCAGGACTGAGTCAACAATAAAAATAGCCATGGACAGCAGGACTGGACCCTCCTCAAACAACTGATAACATGCAGATGGATTTCAGAATTTCTATGGACCCATAACTATGGTATGCATTTGTTCTCCATCCCTACCACTTTTTGGAATGACAGTAGGTATTATGGTTATCTTACTATGTTAAGTTTCTAACATTTTACCATGGTGTATATGCGTATAGGTGGATGGGGGGGAAGGCAGACAAGAGTTCCCTTTAACCGAAAAAAAAAAAAAAAAAGAGGGAACCAGCATTTAGCGTAATGGCTATGTCGCTGGACTCCCACGTAGTCGACCGTGGTTCGCGTCCCGGACCCGGTGGCTTAAAACTCATGCCGGGCACGTGTGCGTACGTGCCCAAGATTCCGAGAGGAGAATGGAGGAGAAGGGATTGCGGCATGACCATCCCCCCTGGGGGGTGATTTCTCATTTTCTGTCTCTATGTCTCTCTCTGTCTGTCTGGCAAGCGCACGCGCCCTATAGTGAAAACCTCTCCAAAAAAAAAAAAAAAAAAAAAAAAAAAGAGTTCCCTTTAATTGAAATGTCTTTATATTAATATGAACTGCACCCACAAAGGCTTGTCAACATCCAGACCCAGCTTATATGACAAGATCCTAGATTAAATGAGATGGAATTTGGGTAGGCTTTGGCAGGGACGAGTATATTTTAAACATGGGGGAACAGTATATATTTTGTGGCTAGTATGTGGACTTCAATACAATAAAGGCTACAAACTCTTGGATATTCTTTCCTTAAAAAAAAAAAAAAAGTGGTGGTCTCTGTAGTCTACAGGTAAGTTTGGGTGAGCTCTGTTTGTTTAATCATCAGATCGTGGCAGGAATTATCTACAGCCAATTTTTGACTCTAGGCCTCAAGAAACTGGGTACTGCCATTGGTTCTACACCTTTGAAACATGCCTTATGTTTCAGGTTTCTGTACTAGTTTTAGCACCTTGCCACAAGGAAATCTAGGTAGCCCTAGAAAGAGAGGTTTGGGGAAAGAAAAGGGACCATTGGACGATAGCCAGCACATACCTGCCATTCATGTGAGTACAAAGTCTTAGAAATGGATCCTCAATCCCAGAAGACCTGCCACACCTAGTACCACACAGAGTAGAAATTACCCTTTCTCATCATGTTCTGTTCAAATTGCAGATTCTTGAGAAAATCATCATCATTCTTTTAAGTCTTACAAGTTTTAGGGTGATTTGATACTCAGGAAGAGATCATTATAACACATGATGGGGAATACAGAACAGAAGATAAAATTGAGAACAATAAAGGGAATAGACTAAAAGCAAATATATTTGGAATGGATTCCTCCCTTTCTTCTTTCTCTCTATCTCTCTCTCTCAGTGTCTCTTTTCCTCCTTTTTCTTTCTTTCTCCCTTTCTTGGAAAGTCTTCAAGAAGAAAAAAACAAAACAAAACAAAACAAAAAACAAAGCCAGAACTAGGAAGGGAATGGATTTCACTATAATGTTTAAGGCGCTCAGATACTAAAAGTAAAGGTACCATAAATAAAGAAATATGTGGCAATTCTCGAGTCAAGAACCAGTAAAGAACTGTGAAAATGGCTCCTAATGACCTGAAGAATTTTTACCATTTGCTAGTGATTAAGGCTTAGTAAATTGTAAAATATGCTATATGTACTGCAGATTTTATATCACTGCTGCTCTTCAAAGTCATTTAAACCTTTTTGTTCCCCCAGAGTTAGCATATTAAGATTGCTTTCATGTATACAACAGTGAATTTTCATTTCTGTTATATTCTTCTGTTGCTAAGTGAGCGCTCAATGCCTAAGGTAATTTAATTCCTGTCTGCAAAAAGTATCTTTGGCATGATTGTTAAGCTAACATTCCAGAACTTTTCTGTCCTCTTCACTACTGACTCTCTATCAAAGGCTCTATAAACATATTTGATACTGATTATTACACAAAGAACTTGGAAAACAAGACCCTGGTCACTTTGACTCTGTGTGTGTGGCTATGTAACAATTTCAACCACATTCTGTACAACCATTACAGCATGGTAGTTAAAGAGGGAAGATCCTGTGCTCAAAAATCTGAGCTGGGATGATCTTAGCTCTGTCATTCTTTATTCAGATGTTTTGGGGCAAGTTTCTTAGTGTTTAATTCCTTAATCTATAAAATAGTAATAATAGTAGTATGTGCCTCAAAGTTTGTCTGTGGTATTCAATAAGGTTAAAATGCTTATCTCTATCCTAGGAACTGAGAAAATCCGAATATGTTACTTATTGCAATTTCCATGATCGAGTTCTCAAACATAGTTCTTTTCCTCGCCAATTTTATCCCCTCTTTTAAACTACAGTCTACTTACTTTATAAAAGCAATCCTAGCATGTCATATCTTTCAAGTTGTAGTCCCTGTCAGCAACATTTATGTTTCCATTATAAGTTCTTTTCCATATCCTGCCAGGTATTATGATTATCTGTTGTTGCCTATCAAACTACCCCCAAATATAGTATCTTAAAACATCAAGAAGCAGTTATTTTTAAATAAGATGAGATATAATTTTCTTTTGTCTGATGGCCCTTCAGAGAGTAACTTTCCTAAGAGTGAGAAATAATAGAGAATAGGATCTTGATTTCCTTCTTTTAACAGTCAACAAAATCCCAAGCATTGTATTAATTCTATATCTGAATTTAGTTAGAATAACATGTCAGCTGGAGCGCTGGTTTTATGCTTCAGTTTTATTGGTACTATGCATGTGTGTGTGTGTGTGCATGCTTTTATTTTAAAATGAGTATTACTCAATTAAATAACTTTTAATTTTAATATTCTGCTTATTCAGGACAATCATCTTCACTGGACAGAGACCATTAAATAAAAAAATATATATTAGGTTGGTTTGCAGAAGGAATAAGGCTACTGTTTTTGTTTTTCCTAGAATCTGATCATTAACATTCAAAAGATTATAATATTCACTAATTCCTACTCAACCTCTTTAGTATCTGATACGAAGTCCTTTCAAATTTTAGATTTATTATATTATCGCTCTATCACAGGAAAAAATTGTCAGTGGTAACTAAAGAAAATATTTGATTGCATTTTTTGTTTTTACAAGGAGAGAGAAAAATCCTATTAACTTATATGATAGTCATGTATATCTACTCTATTGAGTATCCATTCATGGGTTAAAATCTATGTTTGGTCCCGCAGATGACATACTGGTTAAGTGGCTGAACTCCCACATGGCCAAAGGGGTTTGAATCCCAGCTCCTGTGGCTTCAAACTCATGCCAGGCATATTTGTGTGTGTGTGTATGTGTGTGTGTGTGTGTGTGTGTGTGTACCCAAGAATCTGGGAGGAGAATGGAGGAAAAGGAATTGCATCATGGCCATATCCCCGGGTGGTGATTTCTTGCTTTCTATCTCTCCATCTCTGAAAATCACACTGGGTATGTGTTTGTGCACGCATTCCCAAAATCTCAAGAGGAGAATGGAGGAGAGGAGATTGAGGCATGGCCATAAACTGCAGAGAGCAATTTCTCACTTTCTGTTTCTCTGTCTCTCTCTAGCAAGCACAAATGCCTTATGGCAAAAAACTGAAACAAAACAAAAAACTGTTAACATTAGACATCAGGTAGATTTAAAGCAATGTACCAACGCCTTGTGGTTTCTACTTCACATAGAAAACAAATGTAAAAGTTTTTAAAAATACTTTTAGCTGTCTTTTTCTGTGTACTAAAATTTAACAATCTTTTTTTAAAATTTTGTTGTGGACAGATGCTGGGTTATTAATGATCGTAACTTCCAGATATTTTTCCATTGTCATGCCTTCATTCAAATTAGAATTGAATGCAGTTATCTTTATTACTTGACTCTTAGAAAACATGTTAACATCTCTAACATGTTAACAGAGATGATCTCTAATATCTAATGGCTTCTGCGACTGAATGCTACTTTTAGCATTGTTCTCTCCCCCCTTCTTGATGGCAGTGATAATGACTGCTCAAGTAAAGCCAGATTAATATGACTATGGGCTCGGTTCCTGGTCAGCCTGTGCATTCTGAGACAACACATACACACGTGATCCTGGCTGCCTGGGAAGGCTGAAAGAAGGGGGTGGTATCATGGCATGACACCTTATTGAGGATGCTGTGTTTCTCTCTCTCTTTTTCTGAAGCATCTCTCGTTCCTCATAAAAGAAAAAATACTTTTTTAAAAAAGAAAACCTTAGAAACAAATTTGTGATAGGAAAGTTATCCTTTGCTTTTCAGAAGCATCTTTCTGGAATTTTTGTTTTTATATATATAAGTGTTAATAGCTTCATAGAGTCCAGATCATTTTATTACCCATGTACTTTTAAAAACTTGTGATTTGGGAACCAGCAGTTAGTGTAATGGCTATGTCGCTGGACTCCCACATAGTCGACCATGGTTCGCGTCCCAGACCCGGTGGCTTAAAACTCACGCCGGGCGCGTGTGCGTGCGTGCCCAAGATCCAAAGAGGAGAATGGAGGAGAAGGGATTGCGGTGTGACCATCCCCCCTGGGGGGTGATTTCTAGCTTTCTGTCTCTATGTCTCTCTCTGTCTGGGCGAGCGCACGCACCCTATAGCAAAAACCTCTCAAAAAAAAAAAAAAGAAAAAAAAAAAAACCTTGTGATTTTAAATCTTTATTAAAGCAGTGATAAATATGACCAGTCACGGCTGACTATGTGGTTTAAGTCTTGACCCAGCAGCTTGACAAAACATGCTGGGCATGGTGTGTGTGTGGGTACCCACCCAGAATCCCAAGAGGGGAATGGAGAAGAAGGAATTGCAGCAGGATCATCCCCTTGGGGGAGGGGGTGGGTACTTTCTCCCCTTCTGTTTCTCTCTCTCTCTCTCTCTCTCTCGTAAGCTCACATGCCCTATAGCAAAGTAATTAATAATAATAATAATTTTAAAAAGGAATGATAAATAATTGAGGTCTAATATTCTTAATTAGCTAGCTAACAAAAGAGTCAGGGTGGTGCAGATAATTTACAAATTGCTTTTTTTTGATAAATGGGTATGAGGTAGTGAAAGGAGCATTAGCTGTAAGAAGGATAGGACTGTTCCATTACGGAGTCTAGTAGAAGTAACAGAAGAGAGAAACTATGTGGCGTTGTTCCTAAAGTCATAAAAGTAAGATAGTATAATAATCTCAATTATTCTGCACTCAGGAAACATATGGGTCTTTCCTAGTTTTGTTTGCCAAAATGGTCTATTCATAGCTCATTATTTCTGTATACCAAAAATAGAGAAAAGAAAGTCGGCTACCAACATCTTTAATGATTTTGGAATTAGTGAATGCCTTGCTGGTACAATATTTTGGGACAATCAAGAAAAGTCTACTCTTATTAAGAAAAATTAAGAAAAAATTACTACTTCCTTCTGATTCATCAGGGTATTTTTATTATCCGTTATGACCCACAGAGGAGATAATACTATACTACAGAGGAGATATTACTATACTATACAGATTTACAGGCAAAAAAGCTGAATATTACCCTCCAGTACAAAATTCATTTTTCTTCATGGGATGAAGAATCAGACTGAATCACATTCTAACTAAAGTTCTAGTTCTGTTTCTCTGTTGGATACCATATTTCTGTGAAATTTAGCAAATAATAATGTAGAGAAGTTAATGATACTGATTTTGAATATGTGACTGTGTACCATGTTGGGTATTTTACTTTACTCCTATTCATGACCCACAGTTGTCACTCCTAGTTCTGGAGAGCTGGTCATAATGATGAAATCAGGAGAGATTATGACTTGATGAATAGGAACATGTAAAATAGCATATAACTGTGTTATTATGGACTGCTTATCAGCACAGTGATATAAAATAGAAAGATAATCTAGCTGATCTTAAATACAACTTTTAGTAGAAGGAATTGATTTAATTTTTATTGTTAATACTAACTTATTTGTTATGAAATGCACAATCCACCTATAAGAGCTGAAATGTACCCATTTAATTCCCAATTACAGCTAATTATTTTTCTCTCTTCCCCCCCGCCCCATAGGGCCCATGCACTCTCTGGAGAGACACAGAGAGACAGAAAGACAGAAAGTGAGAAATCATTCCCCGGGTGGGGAATGGCCATGCTGTTATCCCTTCTCCACTCTTCTCTCAAATTTTTGGCATGCACACATACACACTTGGCCTGAGTTTCAAGCCACCGGGTCCAGGACTTGAACTACTGTCAGCTATGTGGGAGTACAGTGATGTAACCATTATGGTCCCAATAAAAAGAAATTTTAAAGAACATGGTCTACATAATTTATTTCTTACAAAATCAGATGTAAACACTTAAGAATTAAAAGATAAACTGATTATCGTCTAACCAATGAAATACAAACATTGTTATCACACTAGTACTCTTAATTATTTTATTATTATGAATATTTTTAAAATTTGAAAAAAATATTTACATTTAGTTTAGTGTCTTATAGATGCTTAATTTTCAGAAGAATTTTTATGATGCATTTTAAATTTATAAACATCAGTCTTAATAGCTTTATAATTGGTCAGATCATTTTATGTTGTTCATGAACTTTAAAACAAAGTAATGGTGATTTTATTTATTTTTTTTAGTTTTTTGGGCATTTGTGCTTGTAGAGAGAGAGACAGAGAGACAGTGAGAGGGGAAATGGGAAATCACCTCCCTCCACCCAGGAGGGATGCCCACACCCAATCCCTTCTCCTCCGTTCTCTTCCTGGGACTTTTGGCATGCATGTACACACTCCTGGCATGAATTTCAAGCTGTTGCATCTGGGCCTTACACTGTTGTCAGCCATGGAGAAGTTCAACGCCTTCATCACTACAATAATGGTGATTTCAATCTTATTAAAGTTTCTTGGTCTTTACATGAATAAATTTACATGTCATTTGCATAAGATAAATTTATCTTTTAAGATATATATTATAGTTGAGATCATTCAATTTTTAAAGAATTATTATTTTTAATTTTTATTTATTATCATTATTCTTCCATTTTGACCAGAGACAGACAGAAAGAAAGGGAGAATGAGAAAGCAAGCCACCAGGTCCCAGACTCAAACCGTGGTTTACATGTGGGAGTCCAGCACACAACCACCACATTACCCACAATTTATTATTTAAAGAGGATAAGTTGAATTTTCAGATTCAATGGATCTACAGAACTTAGTGAACCCCTTTCTACATCTATATACTTAGGACTTAGGCTTCTCACTTATATGTGTATGTGTGTATGTTTTTCTACTTTGTTCAGTTGTGATTTGCTACTAGTTTGTGAAAGATCAAACCATCATTTCAGAGCTTTCACTACCATATGGGAAGAGTCAACTCCTTAATTTGATCCTGAACTTAATCTCTAATAATAATATTTTTCCTGGATCTCAAAATAGCAGGGGACTTTCTAAACACTAATATTAAAACTGAAAAATGATTGGCACATTGTCTCAGTTAATGTACACATTTGTCATCTACTTTTCAATGATTGGCAACTCATGAATTCTAATAACTATACATAAATAGAGAAAGCATACTGTTTAAATCACATAGTTCCGGTGAGGAAAATCAGCGTGAGGTAGTTGGCATTTGCTTTTATGATTTGAACATTTCAAATTTTTATTGGTCTCCTCATTTTGATATGAACATTTATAGCACTTTGCTGTTTCAACTATTTTTTTATGAAGTGTTAATTCCCTATTTGGATATTTTTACTTACCTTCTTTTTAAATTTGAGGCTTATTAGCAAGACCATCATCTGTCTGCCTCAAGATTCTAGCTAAAAGGGAAAAATCTGAATATAGAATGTGGGTTCCATATTGAGATTAGGTCACATTTGTTATGAGGAAACAGTAAGTGGGGCAGAAAGGTAAATTCTAAAAATGAATGTTTAACCCTATTATTCCCTTGCAGTGACATTATAGCTAAAACGGTTGCAACAAACCCATGCTACATACTCTCCATTTATCTCTATATTTATACTTTAAGATTCAATTTTCTTCTATTCTGAACCACAAATATCCATTAATAGCAATAAAGATATATGAATCCTCCCAAAGAGCCAAAAATTCTAGGAATGTTCTAATTTTCTCATAGAAAAATTATGTTCAGTTATGGTCATGTTATTGTACCCCTGGCATAAGGCTTGTGCTGATCACATTTAGTATTTGACATCAAGAGATACAGTGGAAGACTTAAATTGAATCACTCACAATGCTCTTATTTTATTTCAATTTGATCACTACTTTACAAAATTATAAAGCACAGACCTGGATCTGGCACACATTTTTTATCTAAGAGCACAAATATGTGTATATACACACATACACACACATAAATTGCAACAGTTATTTTTTCTTTTCTACATTGAAAATTTGCTATTCCTAATAATTATTCTGTCATTTGTCAGGGAAAGCTAACACTTTCTATACAGAAGAGAAGCAGGCACACTTTTAGTAATTACAATGAATTATAGCTGATCCCTTAAAATGTTTAAAAAGATACTAGCATTATTTTTCAGCAATCCCTTGCATATATATTGCTAAGCAGTATACACAATCTTAGTAAACTTAAGCTTCTGAAAACTGTTAATTTTTTGAATGATGAGAATCTGATCTACAGCCTAAATCTAACTAGATGTGGAGGAAAGAGACTACTCAACTTAATCTCTAAGGCATCTGTTTAATAATTTAATAATATTACTAGAGGATTAACAATGACTGATGTTAACAAATTATAGACTGGCAATTTATTACCAAGTTTCTATATAAACATTCAAGATACTTGTTGAAATGAGGTACATCTTAGTAATGAAAATTAATCTGAAAATGAGAAAGTCTATGAACTGACAGTGAGAGAAGAGAATTATATTAAATAGAAAATGAAATAAAGTGCCAGATTATACCCCATTTGACTGAACATTATACGAATGTTTAAGTAGGTTGACCAGCTCTGAGGTACATAGGTCTCAGTGGGAAGTAAGGAGTCATTTCACCATCTATTCATTTTCACTATCTTTACTGAAATCTGACAGGTGTTCTGAATCTATCCTTTAATTTCTCTTCTTGAATACATTTATGCTAAGATAATATTGAATACAGTATTTTTCACATTTGACTCAGGAAAATGTCTTCAAAAGATTTGTTATAAGAAATATAAAATGATGACATGATATTTTACAGTAGAAGTATCTAGGCAAATGAAAAATTATAACTAATGCTTTCAACAGATAGTCTTTTAAAAACTTCTTTTGAACTTCAACTGGCATTTAAATTGAAATTCCACAAATATCGAGTCAGTTACTATCAAAGTACTTTCAAAGATGTGTTAACACTGTCAGAAAAGGATTCTGACAAATGTTGCTCTACTTTTCTCAATAGTCAGTTCTATAAAGAATTTAAGTTATTATTTTCTGGTGCTTTTGAGTTTCTGTTACTAGGGGAAAAAAATCTCTGTGGGTGCACAAATTGTCTATGGCTGCCATTCTGACAGAAACATACAGTGCTCCTAATAATGTTGGTATTGTTTCATCTGTACACTTTTCTACAAACGTTACCACTTTCTTCCTCCTATGAGAGGCAACTGCTGGTCAGTGAGATTTTTTTGGAAAAACACTTGGTCATCTACACTGATCCAAGGATAAAAATGTTTGGACCACCATAATGACAAAAACAAGGATTCCATTCTTGAAATATTTGTCAGAAAAATGAATAAAATATTAAGTCCAAAACTGAGATAATATTCTCTCCTCTCTAGAATATAAGGATGATGGAAAAGTCCATGAAAATGGGGAACACATTAGAGGAAGAGTTGGAAGAAACCAGTGTCAAATCTAGTTTTGTCATTTTTGATATCTTCGCTCTTGAGCAAGCAACTTAAACTCTTTGTAAAATATGTAAGAAATATACCTACCATGAATTGCAGAGGGGCATTTGTTGAGAAAATGCTTCATAAATTCTAAGTACAAGACAATGTTACTTGTTACTGTTCATGCTTACAATCAAAATTATCAAAGGCTAAGCCTGTTAACTCCCCCTTCCCACTACTGGATTATTTGAAGCATAGTGTATTCTAACTTCCCAAAGATTTTGTAATAGAGTATGTCAAAATTGAAATATCTTTTCCAGCTCAAATCTTTAATTGCCTAATAAAGTGAACCATAAATTCCTTTACTTAGCATTTGAGGCTGTTTATGTTTTAGACATATATTTTCATATCTAACACATTATTTGCCATTTGCTTTCTCCTTCAAAACATTTTTTTTTTGATTCTCTGAATATGGATTACTGCCTTCTTGTGTTTTCTTCATTACTTTTCCATCAGCTGGAGTTCCTTTACTAGGTCATTCCTTCCATTATTTTTCAGTAAGCTTTCCAGGTCATTCCTTCCATTTATTTTATTTTATTTTCAGGAAGCTTTCATAGTCATCTAGTCACAATTTTTGTACTACTGAAATATTCTGCCTATTTGTTAATGAATTTCAGCATAGATGAGATCTGATTTATGCAGGTTAACAAACATATGATGCATTCTAGTATACAGAAGATACAAACCAGCTTTTTTTTTTTTTTTAAAGTTTTTTGCCATAGGGCGCTTGTGCTCGCCAGACAGACAGAGAGACAGAGAGACAGAAAACGAGAAATCACCCCCCAGGGGGGATGGCCACGCCGCAATCCCTTCTCCTCCGTACTCCTCTTGGGATCTTGGGCATGTACGCACAGGCGCCCGGCGTGTTTTAAGCCACTGGGTCCGGGATGTGAACCGCGGTCGACTACGTGGGAGTCCAACGACTTAGCCATTATGCTAACTGCTGGTCCCACAAACCAGCTATTTTTGAAAAACAGTGATTATGGTTGTTTAGAAAAATAGATAATGAAATAAGTAAAACAAAATAATAATAAAAAAACTTGTGGTCATTATATTTATTATATTTCTTGATCAAAAATTACCCTTCACCCACCTTATTAACATCACAGTTGGGCAGTAGGAAGAACTAAAAGAAAAAAAAAATGAGAATGAAGCCTCTGTGCAGACTTGGAGATTTAATGAATGAAAGCTAACAAGGTCCTCAAAGACAAGGCAATGAATAGCAAGGAAAGTAGCTTACATTAAAATATCAATCATTGTCTACATACCCTTTGTTTAAAATGGTTTTAAGTGTGTATACGTAAATATATAGTCCAACAAGTCCTTTATGGAATTACAATTTAAATTTTTTGAGACAGAAGTTAGACCCAGTAAGTAGGTAAATAGGGCAGGGACCCCAAGAGGAGGGCTGCTATCTGCTGTGCTAGGCGGCTGTGTTATGTTTTTTTTTTCCTTTTCCCTTCCTCATAGAGTCATTGTGTTCCTTTGACCGATAGACATGTAAAAGAAAAAAAAAATGTATGACTCCTTGCTAGGAGACTTAATTAGGAAAAAAAAAAAAAAAAAAAAAAAAAAAAAAAAAAAAAAAAAAAAAAACAAAGAAACAAAAAAACAGAGGCTAATTGTCACAGCCCATAGCACACAGATAATGTAAAAGTTTTATCACAGAGACCTGAAGGGGGCAAGACTTCCAGAAGGTGGAGAGTAAACTCCAAGATAAGCGCCTCTGAACCTTCAAAGTTAACCGAGATAGTGGCTTTTTCCAAATTAATTGCCTCTGAATTAACAAGTTACCAGATCAGTCACTATTACTTAGTGTCTCGTGAGACTACTTTAAAGTATAGAATAACTTATAGGATATGTGACCCCTATTACAGTGAAAGTGCATGCACAGGCCTCTCACCACTAGCATATAAATCTAAGACCCAAAACAACCCAGTGTCAACTCATTGAGGTCCCTTCTGCTTGGGAGTTCTGTTTCGTCCTTCTCTCTCTTAATAAACTCCACTTTGTTCCTCCTTCTCTGGTTCGCATGTCTAATTCTTTGTGAATATGAGACAAGAACCTGGTCAGCTTGCAATCTCGAGATAAGTACTGGAGTTGGGCCTGATCACCCCACTTCCCGCATCAGTAACAATATTCAATATTATTTGAACACATATAAAATATTTAAATTAATTATTCCACGAATTAAGTAACATTATGTTCGTTTTGCACCTATAAAAACCTAAGGCTTAGGTTAGTGACTTGCTTAATGGCAGTTTCTAAGTGACATTACAGTTTAAAAACCCCAAAATATTCTACTTCAAGTCATGTTTGTCCATGATATTCTGTTCCTTCTGAGATCTAAAGTCAATATATGTACAATAAACGTAATTGTTATACCTAATTTTTTAAATAATTATTTTTTATGTTATCATTATTTTCAATTTGACAGGACACATGCATTCATCAGAGAGAGACAGAGAGGGAAAGTGCGAAAACAAGTGGTCAAGTTCAGGACTCAAACCGAAGTTGGTCATGTGGAAGTCTAGCACCTCAACCACCATGCCATCTGCTGCCCTCAATTTACTTGTTTCAATTAAATACTAATTTTAGACTTTGCAGTGTGCTATGAGATACATCTACAAACATGTCAGTCTAGGAAGTTCAGTAACTGTTAAATTGGGGTTGGCCATGGCTCAGTGGTTAAGGGAGCTGGATCCAACACGGCCAATGTGGGTAGAGTTCTGGACCCAGCAGCTTGGGAAAGACACTGGTTGTATGTGCATGTATTTCCAAAATCCTGACAAGATAGAGAAACAGAGGATAAAGGAGTCCAGTGTGACATGTCCAGTTTAGGGCTTCTGTCTGTCTCTCTCTCTCTCTCTCTGACAGGTGTACATATGCCCTCTGGCAGTTAAAAAAAATAAAAATAAAATAAATATCAAATCAATTAATACTATACAATATAGTTCCAAAGAATCAGAATTGGCAGTTTCAAAGTGTTACTTAAGCCATAGGGTATTAATACTTTAGAAACTAAACCAAGAGGGTCTGTTGACTTTAAACATCACTACAGAAAAAAAAAATTAATAGGTTTACTTATTCTCATATGTATTTCATTCATTTTATTCTAGTATGAATTTCTGAAGTAGGGATCAATAATTAGAATTTTTATTAAGACTTTACTAAAATTCGGGAATACTTAAGGAATTAATTAAAATGGATTAAAAATTGGTTTCCCTGGGTCAGGCAACATTTTAAACAACTATTTTAAAAACATATCTGATAAAAGACTGCTTTATTTAGCAGTCATATTTTAGCAGGCAAAATAGTTGAACAGGGGTTCACAAAAGAAGATACATGAAAAGTGAACACATGAAAAGATGCTCAATACCATTAGCTATCAGGGAAGTGCAAATTCAAATTGCAGTGAAATATCATTGCATATCTATTAGAGTGGCAAAGCAAAATAACAAATACTGACAATACTGAGTCCTAATGAAAGTAAAGAGTGATAAGAACTCTCATATATTGTTGCAATTTTCACATATTGAAAGAGAAATAGTAGCTGCCTTGAAAAATACTTGGACAATCTCTTAAAAATACATACTTGACATATAACCTTATAATCTTATTCCTACTTATATATCTAAGACTTTGGGGAAAAAAAAACATTATAATTTTTATTGTTTTACTTTTAATTGAAAAAAATCTCAAAATAATCTAAAGTGGTAAGTAAACAAATGGCAGTATAACAATACAATGGGATATTATCCATCACTAATAAAGAACAGATAATCAATGTGCATAACTGCCTACAATAAACTTAAATGCTTTAGGCTAAATAAAAAAGCCAGACTTAAAAAGGCTATGCACTGTATTTTACTTTGGTCAGCCTTAAAAAGAGAAAATGACAGAAAGAGAAAACTAACGGATTGTTTACAGGGTACATGAATGAGGACTAATTGAAAAGAAGAGGAAGGGCATTTGTTTTGTTTATAATTGTCTACCTTGAGTAGTTACACTCTGTAGGCATCTTTCTTAAAACCATTGAACTCTAAACATTGTGCCTTTTACACTGTATTAATTAAATTTCAATAAACCTCTTTTTTTGTTTTTTTGAGAGGTTTTTGCTATAGGGTGCGTGCGCCAGCCAGCCAGACAAGAGACATAGAGACAGAAAGCAAGAAATCACCCCCCTAGGGAGGATGTCCATGCCATAATCACTTCTCCTCCATTCTCCTCTTGGGACCTTGGGCACGCACGCACACGTGTCCACCATGAGTTTTAACCCATCAGGTCCGGGACGCAAACCGCAGTCGACTACATGGGAGTCCAGCGACATAGCCATTACGCTAACTGCTGGTCCCAATAAACCTGACTTTTGAAAATGTATTATTTTTCCATTATGTTGAAATTAATGATACACAGATATAAATAACATCATTACAAATTAAAAGATGAAAGAAAACAATGCTTATTATATCACGTATTTATGTTATGTCCAAGTTTTTAAAGTACCCTTTAAAAGATATATAATGCAAATGTTTTCCTATATTCAAGGGATTTACAGTACAAGATGGATCGTAACTATGTAAATATTTTTAAAAACACTATACTTTGTTTTTTTTTTTTTTTCTTTTGGAGAGGTTTTTGCTATAGGGCGCGCGCGCTCGCCAGACAGACAGAGAGAGACAGAGAGATAGAAAGCGAGAAATCACCCCCCAGGGGGGATGGCCACGCCGCAATCCCTTCTCCTCCATTCTCCTCTCGGGATCTTGGGCACGCACGCACACGCGTCCGGCGTGAGTTTAAGCCACTGGGTCCAAGACTCGAACTGCGGTCGACTACGTGGGAGTCCAGCGACATAGCCATTACGCTAACTGCCAGTCCCCAAAAACACTATACTTTGTTTTGATGTCCTGGTTAACATTTAAAAACATTTTTGACTATAGCCTCTAGTGCAAAATATGGATAAGTGTAAAATTTCCTTTTTTGCATGCAGAGGTCCAAATGTTCTTGCACCATTTGAGAAAAAGAATCCTTTTCCATTGGGTTGTCTCCATGAAATTGCCTTTACACCATTGCCAAAAATTAATTGACTCTGTTCTCTTCTACAGATCTATGTGTTTCTCCTTTCTCCCATGCAATTTTATCATTATTAAACATGTGTATAGTATTTCTTAAAATTAAAAACGTGGTCTTCAATTTTTGGAGGAGTCCAACCCAGTGGGGTTCCAGGACCCGTCTGAACCCTTTGATCTTTGAGCATCGCTTCCGGTTGGTTCAGTATGCTGGCAAGGCCACTACTGTACGCCCCCCAACCCTGGAACAAGCTTGGATCAATTAGCATATTGGCAAGGCCGTTTGCTATCCGCTCCGGGAAATGTAGTAGCCTTGCTGGGAAGTGACCCCCCTCTGACTCCCCGATATATTACTATAAAAGAATTAATATAATTTTCTCATACATCTTTGTAGTAAGATCTCCCCAAAATCCCCCGACCGCTCCCTTTACTCTAATCACTTACTGTTAATTACAGCGCTTCATTGGACACAACAAAGGGTGTGCTAAAGTTCTTCTTGATCTCCGGAAGGCCTTCCTTTCAAAACACATTTAAACTTAAAAATCATCTCTTACGCAGAAACTGACCCAGGACACCCCCGCCTCACTGTAGCTTATGTTCTGACAAAGTACATGATGGTGGCAACACAAGCACAATACAATGCCTAGGTGTGCCACAAAGTTTTTCGTTAACTCATTAGTCACTTCACCACCAGCTGAAAAGGCTGTATCCCCGCCCTCATCAAGTGAACACTAACTTCACCCTTTCAGGATAGGTAAATATATTAGGATTCCTTTAAATAAACTTTAGATCTCTATAAAATTATATAAATATCATTCTTTATTGAGATTTATAAGAACTAATATCTGTACTTGAGATTTTCCTTTATAGAATCACAACCAGTAACTGCAAGATTGCTGCCGCCAAGTACTGGCTGATAATTAACTCTGCCTGCTGGAGCTGTTCTCCGAAACTACACTCCCAGAACAGAAGTTCCCAAAAGCTTGCTTACATCAATCAAATAATTGTTGAATTGTATCGATGATTAATAGTCCTGCCCTTTATCAAACCCTGAATAGAACCTTTGATCTCTATTGTTAAAACTTTATGAATTGATAATTAGAACATGTAGCCCCTCTCCCATTCACTTGCATGTATCACATTTTCAATAAAAAGGCACGATGATTCCTAACAGTTGTCACTCCTCAGAGAGCGATCTCTGGGAAGTGTCCGGCTGAGGACGTGCATGAAAAGGCACCGAGACCTCAGTCTTCCTTTCCTTCGCCGCCTCCGTCGTCGAGTCAACCCACCCCCGCTGAGGCTGGTCCCCGGCAAATTTTGTCCCTTGTTTCAAAAAATATTTAAGCAATTATAGTTCCTTTAGCTTTCCAAACAAATTTAGAACTATTTTATGAAGTAAAAAAAAAAAAAAAAAAAAAAAAAAAAAAAAAAAAAAAAAAAAAAAAAAAAAAAAAAAAAAACCTACAGTATTTCCACTGTGACTTCATAGAATTTAAATTATTTTGGGTAATGTTACAATATTAAGTGTTCTGAGCCATAAATATATTTCTTCACTTATTTAGGTCTTTTAAAAAACTTCTCTAACAAGGCTGGCAGGTAGCATGGTAGTTAAGATGCTGCACTCCTACAAGACCAACAATGGTTCAAGTCCTAGACCTGGTGGCTTGCTTCCTCATTTCCCTTCCCTTCTCTGTCTCTGTCTCTGTTTCTCTTTTTCTGGTAAGCACATGTACTCTGTAGCAAATTAAATAATAATAACAAAAATTAAATTGAAAAAAAACATATCAGTTTTTTTTAATTTTCAGTACACGAATATTGCAGTTATTTTGTTATAGATAAATATAGCACTTCTTTTTTGGTGCCATTTTATTTTCTATTTATTTGTTTGTTTATTTTTGGAGAGGTTTTTGTAATAGGTTGCGTGTGCTTGCCAGAAAGACAGAGAGAGGCAGAGAGAGAGAAAGCGAGAAATCACCACCCTGGAGGGATGGCCACAGTGCAATCCCTTCTCTTCCATTCTCCTCTTGGAATATTGGGCATGCATGCACACGCACTAGGTGTGAGTTTAAGCCATTGGGTCCGGGACTCACTGCGGTCGACTACATGGGAGTCCACTGACATAGCCATTATGCCAACTGCCGGTCCGTGGTGCCATTTTAAATGTCACTTTAAAAAAGTGCTGTATATAGAAATAAATTAGGGTTTGATAGATTGAATCTTGTGAATTTCACCAAACTCATTGTTAATGGTAAACCTGTTTATTAATTTTTAGCATATTCTTCGCATATTTTACTTAGTCAATCATGATGTCAAATAAATATTTTAGCGATTATAGTTCCTTTAGCTTTCCAAACAAATTTAGAACTAGTTTATGAAGTCTAAAAAGAAACAAACAAAAAAAACTACAGTATTTCCACTGTGACTTCATAGAATTTATATGTCAATTATTAGAAGAAGTGTAATTTCACTTCTTCTATTCCAGTATGAATGAATGTTTTCTTTACTTATTGCAGTATTAGGCCTACCTCCATTTTTACAGATGAGAAAACTGTGGCAAAGTAAATTAGGAAAGTTGCTAAAAACCATGAGGCTAGAACCCAAAGCACTGAGAATATAAACTCAGGTCTGTATAACACTAAACTCTTGATATTTAAACACATAAGAATAAACATAAAATCATTCCCATAACTTGGGAATGATGTCTACATTATAGAGAGATCATTGCAAAAATATTTTACTGATGAAATATTGCTCTTACATATGTTGCAATTGTTTAAGCAAAGTTTTGAGTGATTCAAGACTAAAATAAATGATCAGTGTTTAGCACTTTATACCAATTTGGCATATGTAACAGAACAAAACTGTTACCAAACCCAGGTTCAGCTCCTTGCCACTGGAAAGCCAATACTGTGAGAGACTAGTGTTGTTACTAAGGAAAGGTAACTTTATTCAGGAAACTAGCAACCTGGGAAAAATGGCAAACTAATGTCCAACAACCAGTTGCTCTAGCTGTCTAACTGGAAGGTTTTTAAGGAAGAAGGAATGGGAGAACTATATGATGTTCTGCCCAGCAGAGCAGTTCATCATTTCCTTTCCTGGTCCTGGAAGGAAATTATTTAATGTCAGGAGGGTCTTCAGCTGCAGCTGGGACAGCCAGACCTGATCATCAGGGCAGAAGGTTTTATGTTCCTTGAGCATATCTACTTCTTGGGTTGTGACCTCAGTGCCTGGATCTGTGCAGAATCTCACTACAGCCATGGTTAGTTTTTGCAGGTTGACCTATTTCGCTAAGTTTAATATGGTATGCAGTTACTTTGCTTTCTCTTTTAGCCCAGCTACAATAACACTGGGAGTAAATAAGCTAAAAATTTAATCAAAATGCTCATAAAGAAGTAAAATGAAGATGTATTATGATCTTCATAGAAATAATGATAAATGTTGATTAAAATTGATAGTATAACGGAGCAAGAAAAGTGTGAAAATATCCATGGAGAGTTGCTTAGTAATGGTTGTAACTATTTTTTATCACTGTATGTTTGGCTATAATCCATGCAAATATATAGGCAATTAGTAGGTTTGTCTACAATATTGACTCACTTTTAATTATTATGCTTTCCCCTCATTATAATTTATTACCACACATTTTCACTGTATGTGAAAATAAAGGGAAATCATTTGGTTATAAATAGTAAAATGCAGAAGTCTGAATTGAAGATCGAATTGTTTAAATTCAATCTATTTTATTAAGCTAGAAGTTAAAACATTATTACTTTGATCATTTAGTCACTTCTTACTTGATTTTTATTTTTATTTTGATAATCTGAAATTATAATATCAAAGTGTATTTTCAATAATACATTTTTGTACTAAAAATGGTATTTAAAATTATAAATTATTTTTTTCAGTTAAAAAGGAATCTCATAAATAGTCAGTTTAACAAGTTTGAATATATATGTCTGTGTGTAATCTGAATTTATGTTCAGTAACAACAAAAGAAGTATTTTATGTGAATCAATTTCTTTCAAGTAAACACTACTAAAAATAATCTTGAAAGTGCTAAATTTTTATGACAAAACAGTCTTGTCAAAATCTTAAATCTGTTTAAAAGACAAACAAAGTCCTCCAAGTGACCCATCTTTCATTATAGTCATTTCCAGCCACCAGAGCATTGAGCATCTATGCATTTTTTAGGAGGAAGCTAGTTTCTCCTTGATGGTTTATTTAGAGTAGATATTTGGTTGAGAGCCTTTAGAAAATCAAATAACATTGAACTAATCCTTTTAGTATCATTGGCAAGTGTACAGTAAATCTCTAATTGGTAGGCTGTTTATATTTGTTCTTATAATAACAGGATGACTTCAAAGCAGTCTCTGTTGATTTTAATTCCCTATTTTATTCTTGCTGCAAGATGTTTAGGGTAAAAAAGAACTATAATGAATTCCATTACCATGAATATGAGAGGCTGTTGCTTGCATTTTCATTATCTTATATTGTATGAATTATATATAACCACATATGCTGAAACATGGAAAAGGTAGATAATAGAAGTGTCTACAAAAAAACCCTGCTCATGCTGAAAATAAATGAAGACGTATATGTTTAAGTTTTCAACACTAGTTCCTCTAATAGTTATTTGTTAACTAATCTTAAATATAGTAAGACAGGCTGTTAGTTAACAAATGAAATGGAAATAATCAGTATTAAAAAATAAGAGGAAAATATTGGAAGCAATATAAATTTTAGAAGAGCCCATTTTTCCTTTTATTTCTTCTTTCTGAATATGATTACTCGCCAGATAATAATTACATTCTCAAGAAATGTATAGCATTTGGAACTTGTCACCTGTTCCATTTAACAACCATTGTGATCTCTCCAAAGTTTGTTAGCTCTTATCATTGTCACGCTTGAAAACTCTCCATTGACTTACTACAGAGAGAATCATCATCCCAGATTTCTGTCCTGATATCCTTGACTTATTTTCCTACATTTCTGACCTCATTTCCTTACCTCTGACTTTGCTCTCCTCCTCTATATTGCTCTTTACCAGGTTACTCAAAACACCAAATTCCTCCGTACTTCAGTTATGTGAGTAACTCTCCTTTGTCCTATTCCAACCCATCTTTACATGCCTAGTCTTTTCTTGTAATTTGGATCTCAATTTATGTCACCTCTTGAGATAATCTTCACTCCCCCCAATGAGCATTTAAGCTGCTGTCAAACTAAAAATTCTATTTTAAATTAAGCAAAATTTCTAATACCCAAATTCCTGTATTAGAAATTTGGGATACAGTCAAATTCCTGTACTTTGTAGGAATTTGGCTGCATTCCAAGCTAAAGCCAGTGATTTTTTTAAGCTCATCAAAATTATACCAAATCCTCACCATAGTTATTCTTTCTGAGATTGACCCATCCCACTTAAGACCTAGGCACATATGTACTCAGGTCTTCAAAGATATAACTTTTTTAATATTTTGAAAACACATGAATTATCTTATTATTTCTCTGTCAATTTAGACATCAAGAAAGCATGTAGTGGGGGAAAGTATGATAGACTCACAACTATAGAAAGTTTACTTCTTTAAGCTGAAAGCTTACTAAATTTGAGTCTACATAATGGAACTATCATTCATCATATATAGTTTATTTATTGATCAATCCCTAAGCGTTACTATAAAAACAGCCTTATAGAGTTTTTTAAACTTAGGTTACTTAGGCTCTGTTACGTTCCTTAATTTTGTTCTAATACTCAGACTCAATGATGTCTTATCGTCACATTCACTGATTCTTCTGTTTGCTTATTGTCCATTTACATATAGTTGTTCTTAAATGCCTAGTCTTTAATATCTGGCTCCCAAAATAGGAATATGAGAAAAATGAAGGTGAGGGGAATAAAGGGCTCCAGCTCATTAAGTCCTCTTGAAGTCACTTTAGCCAGAGGGGGCAGGGTTATCAACAATGGTGCTAGATGCAGCATTCATGGCCGCCCACCTCTTTGTATCTCTGTGATCAGACACAGCAATTGGTAATCAAAAGGCACAGGTCCTTTTTCCCTACTCAGTCTCTTGCAAACTGTGCATGTATTCCCAGGAACAAGTGCACAATTGCCAATCATAGGGCAGGGGGTGGGTAGTTGCTCCTGTGGTAATAGCTGAAATGGATTGAAACTAATTGCAGTTTACCATCCAAACTTTCCCCTTGATGTTGCAAAATTTAATAGAATCCAGAATTCCAAAATTATCATATTACATTAATTCTGCCACTGTAACTGTCTAGGTGGGTAGACAGATAATTGGAGCTTCCTAAACCACCTTTCCACCTACTGTGAATAATTTTTAAATGAAAACATACTTCTAATGTATTAGATCATCGGGAAAGTTATGATGTATTTTTTTCTATGCAAAAATGCATCATGACATTCCCAACAACCCAATATTTAGGATATTGCCACTTAAAAAATATTTCTGTTGGCTATCATGGCAGACAGAAATACTATATTTAATATCATACAAAGTTTCAAGTATTTGTTTTATTTGGCAAAACACACATAATTTTAAAAGTATCATCTGAACAATAAAGTGCATATTAAAATTAATTTAAAAATATTATCAAAGAAACATTTTAAAAATTAGGATAAAGAAAAATAATGGCTTCAGCGACATGATTATAGAACTATTCAGATGTTAACTTATATTGTCAGCTAACTGATTTACTTCTGAATATTCTTATAAGTAGTTTTAACGTAAGTGGGTAAATTCCACAGGAAAATAAAACCTGTGAGATGGGTTGTTAATTAACATTGTCAGCTAATTGATTTACTTCTGAATATCCTTATAAAATATTTGTTCTAACATAAGCAGAAAAATTCCATAGGAAAATAAAACCTGTGAGGTAGGTATAGGTAACATTAAAGCTCCATGATAAATGTCAATGACTGTGAGATGGAAATTATTAGTTGAAAGTTATTACATATATACTGAGAAATTATTCATGTAAGGTTCACCCCCTACCACCTTCCTTCTCCTACCTCCCACAACCTATTAAATCACTGGAGACCATCAGTCTGATCAGCAAGGAAAGCAGCAGTACAACCACAACCAAAATGTAGGCTTAGAATTTCTAAAGAACTAAAGGAATTCCATGCTTGTGTGTTTCTTCTACTAGCATTTTTGAAAACATTCTGTACAGGGACTTCCCTTCTTTGACACTGATGTGACAAGAATCAGCAGAACACTATTTCCTATTTGAACAGCCCTTCTGGAAAATTCTCTTTCCTGTTTTCAATAGGAAAAAGACAATGGAAATAATCTAGTTAAACTGGCTAGAGAAATAAGCTATCTAAACACCTTCATTGTTGCTCGTTTTCCCCTCTCTTTAGTTGTAGGGTTGAGATGTAAAAATCCAAAATCTATTAAACCTAAGAGTATTATTAAACCTTAATGTGCGAACACTTTTGTGTGCAGTACAGTAACGGACATTCATATTTAGAACCAGAATTAAGAACACACTTTGTTACTTAGAATTAGTAAATAACTGGGGCCAGCAGGTAATGTGGTGATTAAGGTGCTGGACCCCCATATGCTTGACCATGGTTTGAGTCCTGGACCAGGCATCTTGCTTTCTCACTTTCTTTCTCTCTCTCTCTGGTGAGCATATGCATCCTACAGCAAACTTAAAACTAATAGTAATTATAATAAATTAAATATAAATAATTACATTTTAAATTAGCCAATAATTTAAAGAGTGAGATATCAATCTCAAGTTTTCTTAAATTATGAGATAATTTATCCCTATAGAAAACTACAGTATATAATATTTTAATTTTTCTCTGTTATGCAGTTTTATCAATTCTTCCATGTTTTCTTTTAGGTTATTTTCAAAAAACAAAATGTTACTGAAATAATTAAAAACATTATGAAAACCTTGTTTACAAGAAGTAACGGATACATTACATTTATACTTATTATACCTAAAGACATATTTCATTTTATACATATATATATATATATATATATATATATATATATATGTGTGTGTGTGTGTGTGTGTGTGTGTGTGTGTGTGTGTATCTCCCCAAATAAAAATATATGTAAAATTACTTGGTCAAAATGAAAGCTTATATAACAATGTTATCTTAGATGGATACTTTTTTAGGTGTGTGTACCTGCTTCTTTGTAATGCTTTTTGAACTCAGTAAACATTTTAGTCAGTGTTAATTATATGGTAATGAGCATGAATTGTACATGTTTGGCTAGATTTTTCTCATAGCAAATAGACCTATGTAAACAGCACCCTAATTAATAAGTGGACTATTCCCATCCACAAAAGAACTATGTATCTGTTTTCTCCAAGTTGTTCTCATGTCATTCCAAGTCATCAGTAACCAGTATCATATTTCTAACACCATAGATTTATTTTTACTAGCTATAAACATTAACGTAATCATCTAGTACATGTACTTTTGTGTCTTTCATTTCAATGAGATCACACTGAATCCATAGAACAATATGGAAAGAACTCATTCATTACAATATTGATTCTTTTAAAATATAGACATTTTCTTGGTTATCTATGACTTCCTAGCAAACTACTCCATAATTCAGTGGCTTAGGACAACAGTCACTTATCTTGTTCATGAATCTCCAATTAGAACAGGACTTAGTGAAGACATCTTCCTTTGCCTTAACCTGGCCCCAGCTAGGGTCACTTCCAAAGGCCTGGATCGCACTGATGACAAGCTGTTTATGACCATAAGCTGAAGACACAGCTGAGGTAGCCCTCTCTGCAGGGCGGCTTGGTTTTACTCCCATTGTGATAAATAAATTCCAAGAGCAAGTGTTCCATGAGACAGGAACTAGCTGTCAGTCTTCTAGGATAGGGCCCCAAAACTGATAAAAATGTCATTTCTGCCATATTCTTCTGATCAAAGCAGTAACACTCAAAATGAAGAGGAGGAGACATAAACTCATCACTCATTGGGAAAATAAAACTTGAACATTTTTGTTTGTATTTAATTTACTCCTAAGCATATAATATTTTAGTATGATTGTATATTATATAATTTTGGAGAAGTTGATTTATGAATGTTTATTGTTACTGTGTGGAACTATAATGCAAACAATTTAGGGCTAGCAGGTGGCATGGTGGTTAAGGAGCTGGACTTCCACATGACTGAGCACGGTTCAAGTCCCAAACTTAGTGTCTTGCTTTCTCACTTTCCCTCTCTATCTCTCTCTGGTCAAAATTTAAAAATAATAATGACAAATAAAATTAAATAAATAAATAAACAATTTTTAAAAAGTACTACTCATTACTCTTGCTGAATATATTTATTAATTTGAATTGTTCTTCTATATTTTAATTATTTTCCTCTTTTCAAATTTTTTTTCTAATTGCTTTAATTGTCAGAGAGAACACACGCTACTCAAAGACAAAGACAGGGAAATAAAAAGAGAAAACACCCCCCAGTGGGGTGGCCACACCACAATACCCACTCCTCTATTTCTCTATATTGTCAAGAATTTTGGGCATGCACATACGCGTGCCTAGTATGTTTTTTTAAGTGGATGGGCCTGGGATTTGAACCACATTTGGCACTGTGGAATCCAGCTCCCTTAACCAGCAGGCTATGGAGTAGTCCTTTTTACATTAAAAATATATATATTGTCTTTATTCATGATGCAGTGCATACATGTGCACAAGAGATAGAGAGTGAGAGAGAAACCATCCTCCACAGGATCTGGTTACATTATAAACTTCTTCCTCCAAGTCTGTTGGATCTTGGGTAGTTACTCCTGTGCCTAATGTGTTTCAGGGTGACTAGGCTGGAGATTCGAACTGTGGTCACTATGTGGGATCAGACTCTCCTGAGCAGCATACTACTCATATGCCAAAGAACTGAGCCTCTTTTTAAGTTTTTAACATACACAATTACGTTTATTTTTGAACAGTTGGAATTTTCTTTCTTTCTTTTTTTTTGATATAGATTTTTTTTTTTTATATAGATTTACTTAAATGTATAGAAATACCTGTGGCCCATTTAAGCACTCATCATCAAGATAACAAAAGTTTATTAAGTAACTTAGATCTCAAGTATATTGTTAATAGAAGCTGTGATAGCGGGAACCAGCAGTTAGCGTAATGGCTATGTCGCTGGACTCCCACGTAGTCGACCGCGGTTCGCGTCTCGGACCCGGTGGCTTACAACTCACGCCGGGCGCGTGTGCGTGCGTGCCCAAGATCCCGAGAGGAGAATGGAGGAGAAGGGATTGCGGCGTGACCATCCCCCCTGGGGGGTGATTTCTCGCTTTCTGTCTCTCTGTCTCTCTCTGTCTGTCTGGCGAGCGCACGCGCCCTATAGCAAAAAACCTCTCCAAAAAAAAAAGAAAAAAAAAAAAAAAAAAAAAGAAGCTGTGATAGCTGGCATAATTTCCTCATTATAATCTCAGAGAGAAAGTTTTGATATTTTACCATTAAGTATTAAGTGTATTATGTTATTTATTTATTTTAGGAAACAGCTTTTCTCAGATTAGGGTAGTTATCTTCTATTGCTAAAAGTTTATATGGAATAGATGTTGAATTTGATCAAATCCTTGGGTTTATTTTTCTGTTTATGCTTAATTATTGATTTATTTGAATGTTAACTCAAACATATATTCCTTTCTTGTCTCATTTTAAATTGTTGTAGACAATTTCACACCCACCTACACCTCAGTATTCATGAATTATCATGAAAAACACCTTTTGTATCTTCTCAGAATCAAATCCAAGACACAGCATTTTCTTTGTAGTTCATCTCTAGGGAATATTTGTTTCCCTATTTCACATGATTTTTTTATAAAAAGGTATTTCCCCTACTGAATCTTATCTTGTGGAGGGTTTTTCTCAAGGTTGACTTTTTTCTCTATATCTGCCCACACAGAAACATCAGACAGAATTTCTTAGCAACCTCCAGGCACAGAATTTCTTAGTTGCTCTTAAAACTGCTAAAGACCTAAGTATTCTCATTTCTTCTAGACTTCTTATTCTTGATTTTTTTCCTGACCATAAAGAATTCTGCTTACTTTCTTAAAGGTCTTCTATTCTTCTAAAAGAAATGTTTTCCTACTATGATATTGAAAACATTTAGTTTTGTTTTGGAAGGAGAGGTTTTCAGCATCTCCAGATTGTCAAGAAGACATGGTTTATCCAACTCTCTCTGTTTGAATTCTTCAATTTTTGTCCAAGTTATTTATTTTATCTTTTTTTACCATATATATTTCTTTTTATCTTTTCCTCAAGTTTATATGTGTATGTATCTTTTTTTCAAATTTTTATTTATCAGATGTCTTTGATCCTTAGATAAAAGCTTTGTGTGTGGGTTGAGCTTATCAAAAGCTGGGCCTTACTGTAATGTCATGTGACTGAGCAATTTCAATGAAGGAATCACAACCATCCCTATTTGTATTTTTGGTTTGTTTTTTGTTTTTTGTTTTTTTGTTTTCTTGTTTGTTTGTTTTTTAACAGGCCAATTAGATTCTATAACCTTGAACACTTCAAAATTTTTCTGGGACATATTAAGCTTGGTCATTTTATTTTTACCATAGCAGTGATTGATTAATAAATATACAACATAAACCAAACCCAATTCTTTCTTTCTCTGGAATTAAATGTCCTTAAACACAAGATTAAAAATCATGTTTTTTGGGGGGTGAAGGGCAGTTCTAGCAGGTTGTGTGAAGTTTGAGGTGTCTGGGTCCCATGTTGCCAGCTTTGCAGTTGGAGTCCTGGACCCAGCAGTTTAGGGAACACACTGGGTATGTATGTACGGAATGGGAATGGAAGATAGGGAATTGTGGTATGGCTATCTGACAAGCTCGCCGACCCTTTAGCTAAAAAAAAGAGGATGTTTTGTTATGTTTTGTTTTTGTCCTCCATATGTCTTTTGAACCTAGAGTTATAAGGTTGGTGTTTTCTCTATGATCTTGAAATATTAGGCATTTCTTAAACCGATCTGTTTCTAAAAGTGTGTATGTACATTGTCAATACTGAGGCTGCTGAGTTTAGAGAAGCCAAATATTTTACTATTTCAATATCTGCTAGCAGATATACATGGGGCAGTGGCTCATACTTCATACTTTATACCTCATAAGTAATTTCCCTTTTATCTATGTACTATTCTAATACTAGGGGACAAGTAAAAGGGCTCTGTAAGCAAACCCTAGACAAATAATATATTGATTACATCATTAGTAAGCTTTTGGAGAATATGTGAGATATTAGCTGAGTTTTTTTGTTTTTGTTTTTGTTTTTGTTTCTGGAGAAATCAGGACTGATAGTAAGGTACCAGTTCTTCTATCAGAATAAGTGACATTCCAGAGAAGATACCTTTAATTCTAAATATTTTCTAACATATGCTTAGTTCAATTCATTATGTTATAATCATTCTTTCTTCTGGTTCATTATCTTTTCTCTTTGTTCATAAAATACCAGTCTTTCTCTTCACTTTCTGATATCATGCCTTTTTGTGTGTGTGTTTCATTTTCTTTCTTTTTTTTTTTGTTTTTTTTTTTTTAATCTTTTTGCCATAGTATGCATTCTACTCATAGGAGAGACACAGTGGTAGGATGACTATGTTGCAATTCCTTCTCCTCCATTGTCTTCTTGGGACTCTGGGCACATACTCACATATGCCCAGCAGGATTTTCAAACCAACAGTTCCGGAACTTGAACAGTGGTTGACCATATGAGATGCCAGCGCCTTTACCATCATGCCACTTGTTGGCCCTTATCCTGTTCATTTTTAAAGTGATTGCAAAATGAGCTATTTAGGATAAATTTCTGATCGCTCCCTCTGAAGAAATTAAATCATTTTGTGTTTAAAGTGTTTAAAATATTGTTAATTTCCTTTTTTTGTAACAATATATATTTTTTCACATTATTTTATTTCATTTTCTTTTATACATTCAATCACATTATTTAGCTTACAAAATGAATATTTCAACAGGTAAACATTTCTCCCTAGTCCAGTTGACAAAACTATAACAAAAATATATATATAAGATGTAATAGCAGTTCTGCTTCTAAATGAAATGTTGGTAGAATTAATATTTGATTCTTTTACCTATTCAAAAGCATTCTTTTATAATTACCCATATGTAATAAATTCAGGCAAATCTGCTTGACTCTAGGGATAAATGCAAATATAAAAATACCTCTTCCTTGATAAAACATATCCTAGGATAGTCAGGGAGCAGTTAATTCCAGCGTAGGTTTTTCACAGTTAATAGCATATGAGCAATTTATCTCAGTAAAGGAAAAATGGAATAGGGAACTCTTTGAAGATGATGGAGATAGATAGATGGATAGACAGACAGATAAATTCAGGTAAATGGCATCATGATCAAGGTCACTCAATACATATTTTATTTTAATATCTTTTCCTTGTCTGGTAACCCTGAGAGTTCACAACAGAAAAATTCCAGTCTGAAGAAAGGTTCTTACTACGAAACCTCCTTTGACCACTTAAAACTTCTGAAACACTGATCAAAGTGACATATTTCACTAGAAACTCATTAAGCTGCTTTGAACCTGGTTTTCAATCACACAGTTTTAGTCTTTTGACGATGTAATTTGTGGAACAATTCCCCTCTTCCCTCCTACTCAAAGTATTTCACACGTAAATTTGCAACCTGGTCTAGAATTCCAAATTGCCTGCAAAGTAGCAACGTAAATTCTACATTTTTATAAATCATTGATGAACTCCCCAGAACTCTCCTATTTCTCTGCATGGTCACAGGTCTCTTTGTCAATACTGTAAAGTGATTTTTTAGTCCAGTTCCATCTTCACTGCTGTCACCTCAGTTGACTTAATTTCTTGGCTGTTGATCAAGTTTTACAACCTGCGGTTTAACTTATTGCTTCTGTTAATGTCTGAGTGGCTGTTCAGTATTTGAATTTTCCAGTTCTTTCAGGAACTTCCCAATGAGCAGTTTTAATATAATCCTCAATATCCATGTTTCCTGAACTCAGCTCCTTAATTGGTTCACCAGGGAAGGTCAATTATTGAATTCAGGTATCAAAATGATGCTTGTTTTTTTCTATATCAGAGGAGAAGGCGGTATCTCATGATCTACTAAAAGTAGATTCCAGAAGTTGTGTAATTGTAAATGAAGGAATTTGACATTCTCCACATTTAATGACTAATTTTCTGTTTGGTTCTACCTTGATTCAGAGGCAAGCATTCAACCCAACCAAACTGCGAGCACATTCACCTACAACACAGTCAACTGTTGACTTGAAGTGGTAACAGAGTAGAAAATACTTTTAGTAGTTGCACGGCTAAACTACTTTTAATAGTGATATGACTGCTCTATTGCACAAACTAATTTATGCATGATTCCCATCACTTAATGGGTAATATAATTTTAGATAAGGCAAAATTAAAAAGTGAGTTAATTTAAATAAAACCTAAAATAATATAAGATAACATAAAATAATAATTTAATCACACAGAAGTGATATAATATAATTGTGAAGATGCTGATGCCTGCAGTCTAGCTCCCTTGACTTCCATGGGCCTGAGATTAGGTTAAATCTTTATACACATTCTTAGGACTTCGTACTTTTCCTCTTTGAAATCGCATCCAGCTTCTCATTAATGATTTCACTACTTGCTTCCTCTTTAGATTCAATATGCATACATAGAATTATGTCTGTCTTATGTTCATTAGTTCCTAACTTAGTAATTGGGCCATGGTAGGCTTTAATATTTGTTAAATGAATTAATGTGTAATGACTCATATTTCACAGGGTAATCATAGAAAAGGCAAACTGTGTGAAGAATAAGATTTAGGAGAGCAATAATTAGCATTGATCTTTGAAGCTATCATTCTAAGTCTATCAATTATTAGAGTTGCTTTGTTATATGTAATGAAAAAAATTAGTGAAATTTTAAGGTTTCTGTGGCTCCTTTTTGTTGCTAAGTAGATGTCAACTGTGCATGTCAGTAGGTTTCATATATGAAAATATAAGCCTGGATCTGTGTTTTAGATTCGGAGAATCAGAAAGCTGTATTCTTCAAAATGGAGTGAGATAAACCCGTGTTCTCTGCCACTTTCAAGATTAGAGATGAAAAGTGAGTGAGATGGATGGTAAGGGTGAGAGAGTAGGAAGAATACAGAAAAGCAGAGGTATAATCTGAGGGCACTTCAAAGAGTTTGGAAAAAATAAAATTAAGGTATGAGTTTGTTTTGGTGTGAAATAATTTTGGAATCCAGGCATGATTTTTTTCATAAAACATATTTTTTATGAAGTTTTTGGAAAACTCTTCAGATTAAATGACAACTCAATGAGCCATTACTGATTGAACTATCCAATAATCATTTAGAAACAGAGATATTTTATCTTGAATTTAAAGTTCTTTTCATTCCTATAAAGTGAAGCAATCATATGTGTACAAACACAAACACACACACATATATACATACATACATACATACACACAAACACACATACACACAATGCTTTGCATAAATTGAATGTTATTGATATAAGAGGTAAATTAGAAGATAACACTGGCAGCAAAACTGGTGTTACTAGAAAATACATAAATAGAACTAGTTAAAGCAAAGTCAGAAACCAGAGCCCAAAAGTACCTAAGATACCTGTCTCTAGGCCTAAAAAATGAAAGATAACCTGAAAGAGTAAAAGATGTTCCAAAATTATGAAACTGGCTTTCCCACCTTTCTTATGTAAGTATTAAACCAGCTGGTATTTATATATGGATTAATTAATTCAGTATTTAATATTAATCTTTTTTATTTTTTAGAAATTGGAGATATCAGTAAAAATTTTAATTACCTTTCAAGTTCGGTCTGTTAGATGATAAACAGAGATAGGAAATTTAGATTCAATATTTCATACAATTGAAAATTCTATTTGATAAGTTTGACCAACATCAAATGTGAGATATATTTATAGCACACTATACAGGAAGCATATCATAAAAAAGCTAACAGTTAATGTAAATGTTATATCATAACAATACATGGAATCAAAGTTTTTGTGTCTTTTCAAAGGACATTTGTAGAGTTTATTGATGGCTTTCTTATTTTTCAGAGAGAGATTTTTGCTATAGGATGCATGCACTCGCTGGAGAAACAGACAGAGACAGAGAGACAGAAAGAGAGAATCACCCCCCAGGGAGGATGGCCATGCCACAATCCTTTCTCCTCCATTCTCCTCGTGGGATTTTGGGCACACATGCACATGCATATGGTGTTGTTTCAAGCCTCCAGGTCTGGGAATTGAACCGCAGTAGACCATGTGGGAGTCCAGCAACGTAACCACTATGCCATCTGCTGTACCTTTTTTTTAACCTGTGAATGTGGCATTAGAGCTTTACTAAAGGTTAGAAAACCAATCTGGAAAAACAGGCAGATTAGTTTCTTATTTACTTTGAGGGATAATGTGAAGTAAGTAGATACGTCTTGAGAACACTCAAAGTGAGTACAAACATAGAGGTATTTGGGGCATGGTGTATAGGGAGCAAACGAATGAGGGAGGGTGGTAAGCTGTTTTTCTCTGCTTCCTTGCTTTTTTTCTTTCATTAGACACAGACAAACACAGAGCGAGAGAAGAACCCAACACAGGATCTCACTCCAGGGACCTCCCTGCAGCCATTCCTAAGCAGCCAGGATCACAGGCACACAGACAGACACACACTCGACCTTAACAGGTTTTACTAGGAACCAAACTTTGATTTTTCAAATGACTTCCAGCACTACACAGGTTAGTGTTGTTGCTACACCGCTATTGGCTGGGCCCAGCAATGAGACTTTCACTAGTTCTACGTAGATTTATCTATACTGGCTCTTCAGCTATTCAGATCTGCACAGTACACTGCACACTGGCCTGATTTAAGGATTTACCATAAAGCAATGCTAAGTTACATCTTGAATTTTAACCAACAAAAGTGCAAAATTCAAATTGTTATATTCAGATATTTTAAGAAGACATTTCCACAAATGACGTACCATAAAATAATAACTTACACTTGCTTAACCTTAGCCCTACTCTCAAAAGATTACATAGTGGGAACCAGCAGTTAGCGTAATGGCTATGTCGCTGGACTCCCACGTAGTCCACCGCGGTTCACGTCCCGGACCGGTAGCTTAAAACTCATGCTGGGCGCGTGTGCGTGCGTGCCTAAGATCCCGAGAGAAGAATGGAGGAGAAGGGATTGCAGCGTGACCATCCCCCCTGGGGGGTGATTTCTCACTTTCTGTCTCTATGTCTCTCTCTCTCTGTCTGGCGAGCGCACGCGCCCTATAGCGAAAACCTCTCCAAAAAAAAAAAAAAAAGATTACATAGTGAGCCAAATTTGACTAAAACATAAGTCTACAGAAAATATTAAGAACATAGAAATTAGAAGCCATGTTTTTTAAAAATATTTATATATAGTGGTTTATTTAATATGGCTGAAATTAATTTATTTTCTACTTTTATCTGAATGCTTCATATTCATAATATTTGTCCTTCTGTGGTGAATTTACAATCTGCCCATATTAAATATTTATATCCTTTTTCCTTTATATGAATCAAAATTATCACCATCCCTTTTCTCACTGATTTTACAAATGAAATGGTATGACTAATCCACAGCATTTTTACAGAAGAAAAATGACTTGACACACTGCAGGAATATGCTCACCTGATAAGCCATCACTCTAAAGTCACCATTAGCTCAATAAAAAATGGCTCTACAGTAAAAAAATATGAGGGCTTGGAGTCTATTAAACCCATGGCTATAGTTTGAGAGACTTACTAAAAAAATAATAATAATAATCTCATTTTTTTCCTCAGAGCTCAAAAATATTCAAACTTTTTCCATCATTCCCTTCCTTATGGTTAGCATTGTTCTCTGACCTTGAAAAACAATAATATATAGGGAGCAGCAGGAAAAAACAGAAAATGTGGGATACACACAGGGAGTAGAAGAAGGAATTTAAAAAGGAAAGGATGGAAGAAAAAATAAAAAAAGAAAAGGAAAGAAAAGAAGGAAGGATGGCCCTGGCTCTTGAGAAAGCCATAAGAGGTAGTGACACATAAAAGTGTCAAGGTTTGTACTAATAGCCAATGTTGAAGAGCAACCTTCTGGCATTGCTAAAAATTATGAATGATTGGTAAAATAAGATAGGTACAGTAACTCCAGAGAAAAGGAAAGCAATCAAATAACTAAAGTAAAGTTGCAATTTATGACATATTTTCAAATAAATGTTATTTGTAGAGCTTAATCCAATGGAATCTTCCTTCTGTGTGACTGTATTGCATGGAGACTGTAAAGCTGGGAGAAACAGAAAAGGCACACAGGTGCTAAACACTTGTAATTGGCACTGGTTGATTCTGTTTTACTCTCTCAATAACCTATGAGGGTTTTTATCCCTTTTTCTGTAAAAAAGCAATTTCTCAAGAATGTTACATTTTTTTATATGCTAAGTAATCACCATTAATCCCTTCAGTGCATCCTCCACTTTTCTCACCATGCATTATTTTCCAGAACATTGATCTCTATGGTTTGCTTGCACTTGGACATCTGTTTGAGTTCAGTCAATAAGAAGATGCCAGAAGAAAATTAAAAAACAAGAAGAAAGGCTGGAGAGAGTAATTGTTTCTCCTGTTCTCTCCCTTCCTGGCAGCCTTCCTACAGGTAATGATGCTTTCCTATCTCTAAGGCCACCTCTTCCACCTTGCAGCTGCCTCCTATTGCTGTACCTCTACCTAGATTACAACATACTCCCTCCAGTGTCGCATCAACCTAGCAGTGTTAGAGGGTTCCCAATATATTTCTTTTTTTTTTTTTTTTTTTTCTTGGAGAGGTTTTTCGCTATAGGGCGCGTGCGCTCACCAGACAGACAGAGAGAGACATAGAGACAGAAAGCGAGAAATCACCCCCCGGGGGGATGGTCACGCCGCAATCCCTTCTCCTCCATTCTCCACTCGGGATCTTGGGCACGCATGCACACGCGCCCGGCGTGAGTTGTAAGCCACCGGGTCCGAGACGCGAACCGCGGTCGACTACGTGGGAGTCCAGCGACATAGCCATTACGCTAACTGCTGGTTCCCCCAATATATTTCTAATGTCGAGGTCCAACGCCATCTTTATTTCTCTTAATACTATCCATACTATTTTAAAACCATTTTTCATTAGAGTCTTTTTAATTAATTCATCTAATTGTGATGTCTTTTTTTTTTTTTTGAGAGATTTTTGCTATAGGGTGCGTGCGCTCTCCAGACAGACAGAGACATAGAGACTGAAAGCGAGAAATCACCTGCCAGGGGGGATCGTCACGCCGCAATCCCTTCTCCTCCATTCTCCACTCGGGATCTTGGGCACACACGCACACGCGCCCGGCGTGAGTTTTAAGCCACCGGGTCCGGGACGCGAACCACGGTCAACTACGTGGGAGTCCAGTGACATAACCATTACGCTAACTGCTGGTTCCCTAATTGTGATGTCTTTTTAAAATTATTTAACTTTATTTATTTATTTTAAAATTGACCAGAGTGGGAGGGGAGAGAGAGAGAGAGAGAGAGAGAGCAAGCAAGCCGCCAGGTCTGAGACTTGAACCTGGGTCAGCCCTGTGGGAGTCCAGTGCCCTTAAACACCATGCCACCTTCCAGCCCCATGAAGTCTTTTTTTTATTGGAATTCAAGTAATAGGTGACAAATCCAGAAACTAAATGCAGTTTTTGCCCTAAAAAACCTAAGCTGTTCGTACTACGTCACAAGGATAACAGAAAAAAACTAAAAATGTTCAATTACATTATTATTAAGGATGCTTAATTATGCCATATTCCTGTCCATTTTCCTGCTCTATTTGAAAGTATGTTGAATAAATTTTAAATCTATAGGGAGGTGTATTTTTTAAGGGATCACTGACCTGATAGTTGTTTATTTTAAACTCTTCAATTGGTAACTGTTTTTAATATTTCAGTATGATTATCTACATAATGATATTTAAGTTCTCAGAAAAAAAAAATATGATAATCACTTGAAGGCATTTGTTAGAGATCTTCTACCAGGATCAAATTTACACTATTCAATCAATTTATTTATTTATTTTTTCATTGTTTTTATCACCTATCCCAACTTATCTATCTCAATCATCATTCTAAACTGATAGTCTCATGTAATTTTCTATTTTTTTGAGAGGTTTTTGCTATAGGGTACATGCGCCCACCAGACAGACAGAAAGAGAGAGAAAGTGAAAAATCACCCAACAGAGGGGATGGCCACACCACAATCCCTTCTCCTCCATTCTCCTCTTGGGATCTTGAGCATGCACGCATACGCACACAGCATGAGTTTCAAGCCAACGGGTCCAGGACTCAAACCGCGGTTGACTACATGGGAGGCTAACAACATCGCCATTATGCTAACTGATGGTCCCTCATATAATTTTTAAAATAAATGGGAATGGGGGTGGGCATCAACTAATACCTTCTGGAAAGAATGAGGCCATCTATTATCTTAGACTCCACAATTGCATCAGTGATGGAACTTTAAGGCACTTTTAAGTGGAGTTACATTTGAGTTCAACAAAGGAGCAGATTATAGAGACCAGCAGGTGGCATGATGGTAAAGGTGTTAGACTCCTACATAGCCAAACACGGTTCAAGTCCTGGACCTGGCAGCTTGCTTTTTCACTTCCTTTTTCTCTCTCTCTCTTTCTCTCCATTGTGTACACATTCTCTATAGCAAATTTAAAGATAACAATGAAAATAAAAAATACAATTAAATTAAAAATGTTTTTTCAAATGTAAAAAATAAAGGCAGATTACGAGCAACTTGAAGGTAATCAATATGTAATACTCAAAGGGTTAGTAATACATTGGAACAACAATATACATAATAAGTAAGTGAACAGGCTATGTATTCATGGTAGAAAAATAATGTAGATTCTTATTTATTGGATTACTTTTGTCATTAATGATGCCAAACAGTTCTAATTTATCTTCTTCATTGGTCAGTCATTGCTTGCTCCTTTTCTCTCTTATGTACTTCTCAGTTTGGGTAAGCCTCATAAGCTCTACAATCTCTTTTCAAGGTACCTTAATATGATGATGATGATGATGATTTTGTATGTGTGTACTACGGGCCTCTTGAGAGCCTGAAACCTATGTACTCAGAAAATTGTTTTAATGAATAAAATAAGATAAATTAGAATTATTTTCAAAACTGGATATCAAAATATATTTTTAAAAGTTTATACTAAAGTAATATGTATGCATTGAACATATTAAATGCAAGACCTAGTGGCTTATCTACTACTATAATAAATTCTATATAGATTTAACATAAACCACATTTCTAGATATTGGCAATAACTAAAATGTTACAGCTGTACTTCTTATTGACGATTCTATTTTTTGTCTTTACCTTTGACGATAATTGAAGAAAATGCTAGATATTAATACAGTTTGTCATACATATCAGTCCATCTACTTTCATTTTTCTTTATTATAAACTCTACCTCAGCTGAGGTATTCAAAATTATGACAGGAAACAGAATCTATGCTGAAGATTCAAAAATCTACATCTTCATTCCAAGTTGTTCCCCAAAGCTTCAGTGCAGCTTAGCTATGTAACAGGCATTAAAAATGTACAATATACAAATCCGAACTCTCGAACTATTGAACCATGGCACAAAATCATTTCTCCTAATTTTCTCACTATTGAAAAAAAAAAAAGAAAGAAAGAAAAGAAAGGAAAAATATGGAACTATTTACTCGTTTGTTCAGTTGAAAAACCAGCATAAACAACTGACATTCCTCTTACTCTTTGCTTTACCTCAGCCTACTAACAACTAATTCACTGGTCAGAACTGCCAGTTCTAGTAACCTCTAAATGTTTTCACTGGAGTCCAAGCCCAGAAAGTTTTCATTTAGGCAACACTAACCATTTTCTAATTTATTATTCTGTCTGCAGTTATTGCCCACTAATATCCATATTCTAAGACCAGTTTGAATGATATATAAAATATAAACAGATGGCATATCTATCCTTGGTTATTTCTCTAAATTTTTATAGTTTTCAAATTTCATTACATACAACACACCCTTGTTCCTAGAATACATCAAGATCTTCCTATGTCATAGATGTTCAGCATGCTCCCACCACCTCAAAACCTCCTTCTTTCTCTGAAAATAGTACAAATTCTCTTTTTAGGGAGGCTGCTCTCTCTCTTTTTAATTTGCTATAGGGCTCATGTGCTTGTCAGAGGGACAGAGAGAGAGAGAGGAAAAAAGCACTCACCCACTGGGGCAGAGTCACACTGTATCCCCTTGTCCTTCATTTCTCCATCCTGTCAAGATTTTAGACACATATACACACTTGCTTGGTGTGTTAGAGAAACTATTCTTGATATCCTCTCAAAGAGTACTATTAAGTGCAGAAGACATACTATTACACATACTGTGTAATAATGCCACTTAAATAGATACATAGATACCAGATAGAGAGAGAGTAGATGAGATTAACAGACAGATGTTTTAGCCCGATTCGTTGCTAATAGAAATATCTGGGTCTAAGTGACTGGTAAGAATAGAGGTTTATTTACCTCAAGCTTTTGGAGGCCAGAAATCAAGGGACTGCATCTGGGGAGGGTCTTCTTGTTAGTGGACAACATGGCGGAGGGCATCATGTAGCAGAACAGAGCAAGCATTTGAATGTGTCTTACAAACTCATGAGTATTCTATCAAGGAGGCCCTGCCTTGATTCGAATCTCTTCCCAATGGCTCCACCTTCTGACACCACAGTCAGGATAAATGTTAGCCTTTTAATCTCAACACAGCCAAATCTTACATGAATTTCAGGAGGGACATATTCAAATCATAACAGTAGATAACTGCATACTGTCATTTTATTTACTTGTTTATTATCTGTCTTATGGAGAATGAAAGCTATAAGAGAAAAAGAAAAAGTTTTTGTTGTCCTCAGAAATAAATTTTTATTGCTTAGTAGAAAACCTACCATATACTAATCAGCTAATAAATAGAAGTCTCTCATACAGTAAATAGCTAATAATTAGTCTTTGACTCATTGGTTATTCATAAATAGGAAACTCCCTTAAGCCTTTTCTCATTAAAACATCTTTTTCTAAATAAAGGCATTAGCATCATCATCAATCTATGAAGGAAGGAAACAGGCAGTATGTTAAAATTACCTTAATTAAAGTGTTTAACTAGAAATTACCCTTATAGAGACATATTTATTTGTATGTAGGATAATTCTATATTAAACTGAGTAAAATACTTAATTTCAAAGTGGCCAATGTTTTAAAACATTTGCTAAGTTGGTATAACATTTCCCAGAGTTAGTGTGAGCATTAATTTTCTTCATCCTTGTTTAAAGTCTACACCTGAGAACAAAATGGTGTTTAAAGTTACTCATAAATTAGTTGGCATGTCTTTTTAATAAATCATGTTTTAATGATGTTAGGCTTGGAAAGAATGATGACCTTAAGTTTGCCTAATTTTCTGACAATAATTAAGGGGGAAAAGTAAAAGCGATGAGAGAGTAATGGCAGCTTTGCAAAACATGTACAAAAATTGGGTAAGGGAATACCTGAAAATTTGGAACGTACACAAATCAGCAGGTCCAGATGACAGACATTTTAGGATATTAAGGGAACAGGTAAACATCCCAGACCACTTAACTTTACTCTTAAAAATTTAAAACTCAGAAAGAAGAATAGCATTGTGAAGAAGCAACACTACAAGCAGTTTCCTTTCTTAGTTGAAAAAAAAAAAATGAAACAAGAAGGTCTGTGTGAAGCTGATATTTATAGAATTGATAGCAGCATTGTGGGAAATAATAAGACAGGACAAAGACATCTGGCACAAAAGCTATCAAGACTTAAACAGATAAAATATCACTGCATCCCCTCTCCTAGAATTTGTATTGTAAAGCAAATATTGTGAACATGATAGTCATCATTTCAGATGCTAAAATAATATCCATTTCATATATAGTACCTCTAGTGATGCCACCAGCTATGTATAGTCAAGGTGGAATTAAACCATAAACAGGAAATAATAATCTCTATCAATGAAGTTTAGGAAATGTTTGAAACATTGCTGATAAGAGAATGCTAAATTTCAACTTATTTTCAATCTCCTGAGATAAACTAGAAGAATAAATAGCCTGTCTCAAATTTCAGTTAATATTAAATTGAGAAAAACAAATAACATTAACAAAGACACTAATATGAAATAAGTCTAAAAATAAAAGATAATATGAGCTGAGAAAAACTTGAAATTCACATTGAGATAATACAAGTTAATATTTTAGATTAATTACAAATTTAAATGTGCATAAAATTATGGTGAACAAGACTATCTCCAAAGAAATCTAAGTAAAATATGGGCAAATTAAATATTATGTATGAAAAAGAAGAAAAGTAAGTTTTGCCGAACACAAGTATTTATTTACTATTGCTTAAAAATTGAAAATAAACCAAAAAATTAATTCTGTAACCACAGAAATAAGGAAATAATAGATTTTATAGCACAAAATGAGAAATGAGAAAGTCTATCAGTTTCATACAAAGTAGCAAGGTAAGAAGGAAGTGAAATCTGAACAAATCTTTCCTAATATTATCACTGTGGATCAAAACTAAAGCTCGTTTTCTTTCAAAATCCAGACATCGGAGATTTATTTCCTGATTTTGGATTAAACTAGTAATCAGTACAGAACAGTAAAGAATATATTATAGAAGAATAAACAGTCTATCAAGCCATGAATAAAAACCCTAATTAATGTTTCAATATAAAATAAATGGGTGTATGTATACCTACACATATACACACACACATACACATATCTATGTACTTTTAAACATATTTTAATATTTATATCAGGTGAATAAATATACCCCCTGAGGGCAATGCTTTTATTTGAATAGCTTATATTGCAATTTAAAGAGAAGGAATCTTCCTTTTAATTCTTCATATACTATATATGTATAGTGTGTGTGTGTGTGTGTGTGTGTATAATATGTATCTATACACACACACACACATATATATATATATATATATATATATATATGAAATAATCATATACCTGGCCTATATTAAACCTCAATAAATTATTTAAAAGTGTAAAATATATCCACTTTTTATTATGAACATGTGAACATGTCTCAACAGCAAAATACAATGACCAGTTATTTTTTTATGCAAAAAATAACTAATTTTCGTTTTATTTAATATGACTATCCTATATATATTTTGAATGAGATTTTTTTGGGGGGTAAAAGTTAGAGCACTAATCTTTATATTATGAATAAAAATTTGAAAGCAATCTGTAAGGGGGTAGGAGAGTGTTTGTCTTGTAGACCTGAAAGGGTCCAGTTCGGCTAATTTCTCCCTGCAGTTTCCAGTCTGTAGAATTGTCAAGGGCAGCTGCCACACATTATCTCAATAATGGCTATCATTTGGTGATGAAGTAAATGACCCTTGCCTACTTTTACTATTTGTTTGAGTTTAATAGCAATCAATAATATCAGTAGCTATCTTGAAAAAAAATACCTCATATATACCAGATATGTTTTTGTACAGAATATGCATGCTCTCATCCATTTAATGATAAAGTTTAATAAACAGTAGTAAGTACTTTTTCCAAATAAAAATATGTTTAATGAAATGAGTATGAAGAATTGAAAACTGTTTTGAGAACAAAGATAAAGTTTAGATGAAAATGATGGCCTAACCCACATTAGAATGGGGTTTATGTAGGATTAGAGTTGGAAATCTAAAATTTAGATTTTAGTTACCATTAAAGTTTTCTTTGAGTTAACTTTTAAGTTACCACTTAAAGAATATTGAACACACACACATATACAGATTACTTTACTAAACTCTTATTTATCTCTACATTTCAATTTAAAAGTCACCATTTTAGGGAACAGTTCTGATTCACCCACATACAGTTCAATTATCCTTCCTTTGATATTTTTCATTGTAGAAGTCCTTTTTCTTTGCTTCACATTACAGTATTTTCTTTTATTTTATAATTATGCTGTGTTTGTATGGTTGCATGATTGTTTTCTGTCTTCAGTAAGTCTTAGCCTTGTTAATTAGAGAATTTTGCATAACTATAAATTTTTTTCTGAATTGATAAATAACCTTCTGAGAAACATTTTTCCAATTCTACATTCTTGCTCCTAATGCTTAGTTTTTTTGTGTTTTTTTTTTTTTTTTTCACTTTGGCATAAATACCTCACAATGGACATTTACTTAGAACTAAGCACAAAACTAATTTATTTTACACACATCATAGCTTTTACTTTAAACAATTACTGAAAATATATATTCATACTGTCATTTTACAGGAAAGGAGAAATGACTCAGATAAAATACACACTTTTCTATCTAAAAAGTTACATACTTGAATTTAAACTTAGATTTGTCTGATTCTAATATCTGTGTTCTGTGAACTTTTGCTAAATGTCAAACTATGTTTTAATGTAAATTCTCTTTATCCCAGATTTTATATAACATATAAATTTCATAATTCATGGAATCTAAAAAGAAATATACCACAGTTACTAAGATGAGTGACATCTAAACTATAACTCTGGAACTCTACAGTTTAGATCCTGGATTGATGTTGTACATTTTTTTTTCCTGGAAACCTCAGGTTCAGTTAATTAAATTTCAAAACTGAATGTCTCTCTTGGGATCAGTAGATGGTGTAACGATTACGTTGCTGGACTCCCACATAGTCAACTGCACTTCAAGTCCCAGACCCAGTGGCTTAAAACTCATTCCAGTTATGTATGTATGTGTGCCCAAAATCCTGAGAGGAGACTTGAGGCAAAGGAACTGTGGTGTGGCCATATCCCCCCAGGGGTGTGATTTCTCGCTTTCTGTCTCTCTGTCTCCCACAAGAGCACAGGCCTTAACCAAAAATCTCTCTCTAAAAAGAAAAAAAAAAAAGTCTCTCTCTCTTTTTTTTTTTTTTAAAGAGGTTTTTGCTATAGGGCATGTGCACTCACCAAAAGACAGAGAGAATGTACCTTAAGAATTTGATGATGAGAGCAGGACATTATCAGCTGATTCCAATGTACAATGAAAGTGTTCTGGTAAAGTAACCACAGCCAGAGCTCCTCATTAGAATGGTTGGGGTGGGGATGGGGAAGTGGGAATCAGACATAAATGCTTTTAATTATCACTAATTTAATCACGACTTCACTATCTTACTCGGTATTCTCACTCTTTAATTGAATAACTGACAATGACAGACACAGGTTCTTTTGCAACCAAAATATAGGACTCCACTGATATCACTATACTTAATTTCTCTATTAGGGCAAAGGGGCAGAGTCAGAATTTGTCTATCTTTCCATTCTTCTTCCTAAACTTACTGGCAAAGCTTTTTTTTTTTTTTTTTTGAAGAGGTTTTTGCTATAGGGCGTGTGCACTCACCAGAAAGACAGAGAGACAGAAGGCAAGAAATCACCCCTCAGGGGGGTTGGCCATGCCGCAATCCCTTCTCCTCCATTCTCTTCTCGGGATCTTGGGCATGCATGCACACACGCCTGGCATGAGTTTAAGCCACGGGTCTGAGACTCGAACCACGGTAGACTACATGGGAGTTCAGCGATATAGCCATTACGCTAGCTGCTGATCCCGACTGGTAAAACTTTTAAGTTCTGGACTTTGATGCCATTTGCCAGTCACTCTCCAGTCCACTTCATTCTCCATTACAAACACTTGGATTCCTCAACTTTTTTTTCCATATCTGAACTTAAATCTTCCTTTATATTCTAATCCAATACATCATTGTTTGAGACTTGACTCCCTCATGGATAATTTATTCTGCATGCAAGTTCACAATCTTGACTCACTCAAGTTGTGCAATGTACAACTTCTTTCCACTTAAATTCCTCACATCCTCATTTAATTTTTATTTGTCATTATACAGAAATGGCCTTCCTCTTACACAAGAATTTTAAAACAACTCTCTAACCCATATTCTTTCAGACTATTACTTGCTTTATTCCTATTAAAGATGTTTTTTAAAACTCACCAGAAACAGCATTTACTTGCTAATTTTCCATGTTATCACTACTTACGGCTTTCTATAGTATTTGATAATTTTCTGTTTTACTGTAGAAACTATAAGCTATCACTTAAACCACCTTTTCTTTTTATTCTTATACTTTGAATACTCTCTTTTTTACAGTATGTAACTTCTTCCAAATTCTGTATTAGAAAGATCCCCTTCAAGGGTACCTTTTGTCAGCATGTGAGAAATAAGAAAACTATTTAGTAGTCAAAAATAGAACTTTTCTTGTCACGGTTAAGAAAAAGCCTAGGATATTTGTACTATAGTAACATCTTTGCTCTTCAGCTACAAACCTTACTATGTCGTCCCTTAAGTCTACCACTCTCCTTAGGGTTATGCAGTTATTTTCTCTGTACTGACACTGCCTAGTAATTGGTACACACTATATATTTATATATATATATATATATATATATATATATATATATATATATATATATAAAATGAATACATGGATGTGTGTGTGTGTGTGTGTGTGTGTATATATATACACACACACACACACACACACAATACACAATGAATACATGGATGGATATATGGATTAAAGGCCTGCTAAATTATTTTATCTTTTAGACAACAGGGTTATCCTTACAGGAAAGTGAACAAGTTCATCAACAAATAAATAACAAGACAAAGAGAGGATGGTGACCTGCAGATCAAAATATCTTAAGATATATACTTAAATTATTTGAATCAAATTTCTTTTTAAGACAGCATCTTGCTCTATGTGATGTTATTACTTCATCTTCCCACCTAGGACTACAGTTGCACATGAGTATACCTAGCTCTTTGAGACAGGTTCTTACTATGTTGCACAGGACAGTTGCGGGCTCAAGATCCTCCTAATAGGACCAGTAGGTGGTGTGGTGGTTAAGGTGCTGGACTCTCACATGGCTGACTGCAGTTTGAGTCCCGGAGCTGGCGGCATGCTTTCTCTCTCACTCTCTCTCTGTGTCTCTCTGGTGAGTGTATGTGCCCCATAGAAAATTAATAATAATAATGATGATGATGTGATGATAAATAAAATTCAAAACAAATCATCCCTTAAGGAATATTTTCAAAAATACCTTCCTACCTCAGCCTCCAGCCTCCTGAGTTCCTGATTTACAGGCAGATGTCATTGCGTTGAGCCTTTAGATAGGGCGGGAAACCAAACTTGAAGTGATATTTCAGCCTGCAGAGCTCAGTGTGTTAATAGTACAGGTCACTGTGGCTGGGCCTCAACTAAACTTTTTTTAAAATTCAATATTTAGTAATAAGAAAATAGGAACAATGTATAGATAACAGATAATAGTTTAAATATGTGGATATTAGATTGTCATTTTAAGAAGAAATTAGAGGTACATAATAAAATATTTATGTGTGAAATGATATGACGTCTTGGATTTGCTTCAAATAATCTGGAGCTGTAAAAGTGGATAGGGATATAAAAGCAAAAAAATAAGACTGAGATTGTGATGGGTATAAAAAGTTCTATTCTTTCTGCTTTCATATATAATCAACATGTCTATAACAAATTGTTCAAAAATAGTTTTCTAAAATAAATGTTTAAATAACCTTTCACAAAATTTTTGATATGCATTAAAATGATTGGTAGCATTAGTAGTATATCCTTTAATAAATACAATAGTGATTATTATACATCAATTCCTGCTATCAAATATTCATCTCTAATAAAAGAATCACATAATAAGATACTTATCAAAAGTAAGTCGTCTTTTTTTTTTCCTGCTTCTGTGACACAGTAGAGTGTCAACCTAAAGACACTGGCTTAGCTCCAACTCATACCAATCATGAGCGAGTGACAAATTTGTCTGCAGTGAGTATAAGAATTAGGACACTGTACGACAATAAATTGAAATTGAGATGAGAACAACTTTGTGATATAAAACTCTACTTGAAATATCACTGCTCTTGCACATTAAGGTTTATGACAACATTATGTAAATCGAAAACTTGAAAATAAATTAACTTCAATGTGATTCTCTAAGACATGACTGTGCAAAGCTGGGTCATGTATCCAGCACATGAAAAAGATTGGGACAGAATGAATAAGAACCAAAAACTAAAACAAGAAATTTAATACAATTTGTTTTTCCATCTCTACCTTTGTCTCTCTGTAGGACTCCAGAGTTGATATACTTACATCCAGCATGATAGTATGCACCTAAGTGTATAAAATCACAATACAATAGATATTCTGTGCTGAGTTAATCACATTTTCATCAATTAAATTAATGAAAAATAGCTAAATACTTTGTAGCGTTCAAAGGTATACCCAAAATGAGTATGTGAAAACTTAAAGCCTGATTTTTTTTTTTTTTTTTTTTTTTTTTTTTTTTTTTTTTTTTGTCTTATGGGCACATGTGATGGCCAGAGAGACAGGTAAGAAATTACCTTTTGGGGGCAAGGGGTGGTGGCCATGCCATAATCCCTTCTCCTTCTAGGAACTTGGGCATACATGATATGTGTCCAGATGATTTTCAAGCCACTGGGTCAGGGACTTAAACCACGATTGGCCATTGGGACGTCTAGCACTGAAAATGCTATGCCCTCTGCTGGCCCTGAAGCCCATTTTTAGCACTTTAAAAAAAATCTTCCCCATTTCCAATCTCAAATTAGTTCTTTTTAACAACTTTCACATTCCATAATGAGTTCATTCACTTATCAAAGGTCAAATTGAAATGTTATGGATTTTCCTACTTATTTACCCTTATTGCCAAATTACCTAAGATCCCTTATTCTTTCATACGTAATTTCTGTTTCTACCATTACCTACCCCACACTCTAGTTTTTCTTATTGTCTATCTGTTAATTTCCTTCTATCAGTGTTTCCATCTCCACTGAAGACCTGACAATGTTGCCTGACAAGATTCCAAATTCCTAATGCTTTTATTATATCAAAAACCATTCACTACATTTTAATTTTTAAATTTTATAGAGAGACTTTTGCTATACGGCATGTGCATTCACCAGAGAAACAGAGAGAGACATAGAGACCGAAAGGGAGAAATCACCCCTGTGGGGAATGGCCATGCCACAATCCCTTCTCCTACATTTTCCTATCAGAATTTTGGGGATGCACGGACACTGTGCCCAGTGTGAGTTTAACCTACCAAGTCCAGGACTCGAACTGTAGTCAACTGGATGGGAGTCCCGCAATGTAACCATTACACCATCTGCTAGTTCCTTAATTTTAATTTTTATGAATTATTTTCAAATACTTTAGCTTGACCCAATGAACTTCATTTATCTATAAAACCTTATGAAAATCTTCTAAAAAGCTCAAAGACTTTAAAAGTGAATTCCAAGTACGATACTAGATTTTCTATAATTTCTAGCGTAATGTTGATTTCTTTTTACCATCCTGTTCATGAATCTATTGTTTTCCCTCTTTTTGAATAAAGTACAATTATATCAGTTGATCAATAAATTAACCTTATCTATAATTCTCTCTTTTCCTTACCCCATTTGTATGTCTGTATGTGTATGTTTCTATCACTTAAAATTAGTCCTATATTCCTTTTAGATCAAAGCTGATTAAAGCCTTTTCCTGTTACATGCATTATATTTAATCCTATGATTCTTCTACCATATACAATTTTAATTCACTTGTAAATCACATCTTTTCATTCTTCCTTACTTTTTAAAATCAGCTACACAGTTTCTCAATGATTTTCAAGTGTATTCATTATATATTATATTTTATAATAGGACATAAATTATGTCAAGTACTGCTATTATACACAGTTTTGAATAATCGTATATAAAATAATCACATACATGAGAATTCGATAAATACTCATTGGTTTAAACAACTGCTAGATATATTTACACTAACATTAGAATGAGTTGTGGGTACCTGTCAGCTCTATTTACCACTTGGACTCACCATATGTCATTAACTCTCGCTGACCCAATGTTCAGTATCAATCACCATCTGAGTGTCTTAAAATATTTAAATATTTAATAGTAAGAACATTTCTACAGGGACCAGCAGATGGCGAAATGCTTACATTGTTGGACTTCATGTAGTCAACCACAGTTTGAGTCCTGGACTCAGGAGCTTAAAACTCATGCCAGGTGTGTTGCATGTGTGTTTAAAGTCCTTAGAGGAAGATGGAGGAGAAGGAATTGCCAGGTGGCTATCCCCCCAGGGGTGATTTCTCACTTTCTGTCTCCCTGGCAAGCACACACACCCTGTAGCAAAAAATCTCTCTTTAAAAAAAAAAAAAAAAAAGAACATTTCTACGAAAGTTTAATGTGTATAATAAAATTTTGGATAGCTTTTGGTTACTTCACTATTTAAAAGTAACTTAGGTGTGGGGGAAAGAGTCTTATTATATAGTGTCATCAGGAAAATCATGACGCATTTTTGCTTAAAAAAAAACAGAAAAATAGGTCATGATTTTTCATCAACCTAATATTATGTGTATGTTGAATTTAATGTCAAAAATTAAGAGCACTCCTCAGTAAATATTTTACTGGGCACTTAAAAAAAAAGGGCAGGAGTTGGGACCAGCAGTTGCTGTAATGGCTGTGTCGCTGGACTCCCATGTGGTCGACCGCAGTTTGAGTCCCAGACGCAGTGGCTTAAACTCACGCTGGGCACATGTGCGTGTGTGCCCAAGATCCCGAGAGGAGAATAGATTAGAAGGGATTGCAGCATGGCCATCCCCCTCCGGGGGGTGATTTCTCGCTTTCTGTCTCTCTGTCTCTCTGTCTTGTAGACCAAATGTAATACTCTTTATTGTTGTTGTTATTGGCATATTTTTATAATTGTTGAACAGAAATAATTCACTGGGCTTTAAATTAATATGCAAAAGAAAGCTCAACTCATGAGAGTACAAAGAACTAACACAAACTGACATTAATGTTTAGAGAACACAGTTGAAATTCAGAAGGAGGGAGGAAAGTCACCAAGCTACCTTGTATACACATGAGGAAACATTTAAAGAGTTTTTTTTTTTTTTTTTTCCATTGTTCAACAAATCAGTCAAAATTTCTGAAAAGGTATATACTTGTATAAACACATATGAGAATATACATTGTTTTGCCTTTTTTTAAATTTACTTTTTATAATTTATTTATTTGTTTGTTATTATTTCTTTTTCTTTTTTTTTTTTTTTTTTTTTTTTGAGAGGTATTTTTGCTATAAGGGCGCGTGTGTTCGCCAGACAGAGAGAGACAGAGAGACAGAAAGCGAGAAATCACCCCCCAGAGGGGATGGCCACACCGCAATCCCTTCTCCTCCATTCTCCTCTCGGGATCTTGGGCACGCACGCACACGCGCCCGGCATGAGTTTTAAGCCACCAGGTCCGGGACGTGAACTGCGGTCGGCTACGTGGGAGTCCAGCAACATAGCCATTACGCTAACTGCTGGTCCCGTTATTATTTCTTTTTAATTTGACAAGAGGAGAGAGAGAAAGTGAGAGAAGAAGCCACCAGGTCTGAGATTCAAAATGTGGTCAGTCATGTGGTAGTCCAACACCCTAACCACCATGCCACCTGCTGACCCCACATTGTTTTGCTTTTAATTAGTAAAAAGTAGATAAAAATTGATTCAGTAAGCCATATTTCTACATGTAATTTTAGGATTGTATAACTAAAGCCTAAACAAATTTTTTTTTAAGTTATCAAAGACTGAGAAAATAGTATTTTTCACAAAGTAAGATTGCCAAACTAGCATAAGCACGTCAGATTTTATTTAAAGGTTTTAAGAGTGATAAAACAGACCAGTAAACATGTACTTAGTAAAGCCTACGTGTGTTCACAAGGATTGTAATATATTATCAAGCCTAGTAGTCTACCACAATTTCTTAATCTGTGATAGCCATAAAGGCAATGTTATCGATTGTCTAGAAAGATAGAATAAAGAAAATGTGTTATGTTGTGTACTGATGTGACAATAACCTTGAAACTCTGTGCCAAAACAAAAAATAATTTTATTTCACTTTCAGTATCGTGGGTAAGGAATTCAGAAAGCATCTCTTGGGTATTAACCTCTAACTGAAGTAGCCTTAGCCAGGACAGGGGGATAACATCCACAGAAACATCTGGGGTTTTGGTGGTGATCATTGGAATATTAGCCTCAAATGGGCTTTTCATCAATAACTCCCCCCTCTACATGGTTTCCTCCACAAGTTAGACTGCTCATGTGGTACCTCAGGCCTTTAAAAAGGCAGAAGCTACCCATCTTCTTAAAAGCTGGACCTGGAAGTGGCACAGTGTCATAACCACCAAGTATTATTGATCAAACTGGTCATGGCCCACCAGATTCAAGGGGAAGAAAAAAAGAACTTCACTTTTGAATTTTATTTATTATGTTTTCTAATTGCCAGAGGGTGCATACACTCAACAGAGACAGAGTGGGAAATGAAGAAAGCACACCCCTATGGGGTATGGTCACACTGCAGTCCCTTCTCCTCCATCTCTCCATCCTGCAGGGGTCTTGAGCACCCATGCATGTGTGCCTAGCATAGTTTTCAAGCTTTTAGGGCCAGGAAGCAAACCTTGGTAAGTCATGTAGGATCCATCTCCCTTAACTGCTAAGTCCTGGGTCAGATCAAGAACATTACTTCTTGATAAAGATATATCAAAGAATGGACAGACTTCTTTAATTCATCACAAAATTGAAAATAAGGGGAGACTTTCCTTGAAAAAGATTTTTGAGAACCAGAAGTGTTGAAATGGCAAGTACTATTCCCATAAATCCACTGTTACTAATTTGCTCTACAGATTTTCTGGTCTGCCATACGGAGGCATCCTGTAAGATTAAGGGACTCATTTTGCACTGCTGGAAGTGTTGCCTCTCAGTAGCACAGAGCTGAGTTCCTGTTTGGGAATTGTTCTCAGTCAGAGAATGGTTTTCTACTCAAAATTTAATTGAACATGTGACAGATCACCTTCAATGACAGATCAACATAAGGCCCGGCTCTCTTCAACTCAGTTTCATCTACACAAACCTTAGCTTCATTCCAATTCCAGAAGAAACCAAGAGACTACTACACCACAGCTTTGTCCCCAACACCCACTGGTTTCCTACATTTTTTTCAAGGTGTTGTTTCTGGAAAAAAAAAAAAAAAAAAAGTCTTCACACAAAACTGCATCAGTGTTTCTTACAGGGTCAACATAGGACACTTTTTCTATGTAATGGCTATGCAGTGGTCTATAAATTATAAGACATGAATCTTTATTACTTGTGCTTTTGACACAAAACACTGCATACATACATTTTTGATGTGCTAATACAATCAATTCAAAGGAAAAACTGTATCTGAAATATGGGGATGTAATGGTTCCATCGCTGGACTCCCATGTAGTCAACCATGTTTTGAGTCCTAGATCCACTGACTAGAAACTCACAACTTAATGCATGTGCATGCCCAAAATCCTGAGGAGACTGGAGAAGGGATTATGGCAATACCATCTCCCCAGGGGGGTAATTTCTCCCTTCTGTCTGTCTTTCCAGGGAGCACACAAGCCCAAAAATCACTCTCAAAAAAAAAATAAATAAATAAAAATAAATAAAAAGAAAGAAAGAAAAGAAAGAAAGGTGATGCATTCAGTTATTTTAATTATTTTTATAATATTTGTATAAGGAGTAGACAGTTACCTAAAGTTATAATTTGGGATTGAATGGTTAGTGTTTCAGGGGGATGATTTTCTTTTTAATAAAGTTCTGCAACAAAATATTTTCTCCACTGAAGTTCAAACACCTTACAATGTCATTATTTATAATACTTAGCAGATTCTCTGTTTTAAAGGAATTGGGGTTTATCTAAAAACAAAATCCCGGCAGTGAAGGAGCTTAAAAGTACAAAAGAGAAAAAAGGCAATCAGAACTGCAGGGGGGCTGCAAACCACATTGATTTGAAGATTAAAGCTATGCCACTGCGTGAGACAAAAGCAATGCAAATTCCATGCCAAACTCAGTCAGGACAAAATCATTTTGATCAGTTCACAAATAATGGTCTTTATCTTTTTCCCCCCCTCTTTGTTCACCTGCTTCAGCTATTCCTAGGCCTTGAAGAAAACAAAAGTGCTGACAGACCATGAGACCACACATATTGATACCAAATATTTCTCGCCCAAGGCAAAATGATGAGAATCATCCTATTAGAAATTTTCAATCCAAATTCATCTACCTGTTAACTCTTTTTCTATATAACCAACCTAATTTTCCATAGAAGCCACTTAGAACCACTGAAGGGTTTCTTCACCTGCCCCCTTCCTTTAACGTCAGCACTGGTTTCCTTCCTTCTCCCTTCTAGATGCTGACTTTTCCCAATGTTTAATCCCATATTGCTGTCTACATGGTTTATCACCTTCTCTTTAAACTTAACACATTCCTACCAAAACTTAAGTCTTCACCACCATATCATAAAATCATTGGCCCATATTGTTAACATTTATAAATAATATAATTATTCTTATACTTTCCATATCTTAAATATTGCCTGTTTTTGATATATTTTTTCTTCCATGTCTCATATAACTGCACGTCAAACTTCATTATCAAGACTGCCTCAACTCTCTTGTTTAATTTATTAGGTTCTTATACACTCACACCTGGAGAACTTTATTTTATTCATCCAACAAATATTAATAGAGATCCAATACATTGCCAGGCTCTAAGTTCAGAACTGAAAACACAATCATCACAAAAATAAATGCGGTGCTTGAAGTTAAGGAGTTTACCTTCTTCTCAAAGAAAAACAGAATAATACAAGAAATGTGGGGTTCTGTGAATATAAAGATGAGAAAACTTTCCTGATACATCTTTAAAAATTTTAAAACTTCATACAGCGCATCCAAATAATGCATATGTAATCTAAATACGATAAGTACCAATAAATAAGGAAAGGATAAATGGAAAAAAAAATGACCATTATATGTCATTTTCATTAAATAAAGTGGCTGCCTGTGCAGATAATTTGAAGAGTACTAGGTATAAATAAATTTATAAAATTTTTAATTATAGACATTAGGAGAAATATCACATTAAACAAATTAAGTAAACTTTCTTTGGTCTTAAAATGTCTACTTCCGTATATACCTATGTATAATCTTCTTAATTAATCAGATACTATATATTTTCTTAAAATAATTTTTATGATATTTGATATTTTATAAACTTATATCCTTTTATTTTACCTTAAAGGTTTTTGAGAAAGTTATATCTGATTTATCTTTCTATATCTTAGATGACAGTTTAGTATTTTGCACTTAACATTCTTCATTATATATACTTGATGTTTTTCTCTCAGAAACCTTATCTCCTTTCAAAAGTTCTAAATGAGGGACCAGCAGTTAGCATAATGGCTATGTCGCTGGACTCCCACATAGTCGACCGCGGTTCAAGTCCCGGACCTGGTGGCTTAAACTCATGCCGGGCGCGTGTGCATGTGTGCCCAAGATCCCGAGAGGAGAATGGAGGAGAAGGGATTGCGGTGTGGCCATCCCCCCTGGAGGGTGATTTCCTGCTTTCTGTCTCTCTGTCTCTCTCTGTCTGTCTGGCGAGCACACGCGCCCTATAGCAAAAACCTCTCCAAAAAAAAGTTCTAAATGAATGCCTTCCGTAAGTTTAATCAGTAAAACTGTATTATTATTGCATCAAAACACTTCAGAAATAGTATTAATTTACTATGAAAAGGTCACTGCAAACTTTGAACTCAGGAGATGTCATGTCAGTCATATTTAAAAAAATAAAAAAGTTTTTGCCATAGAATGCATGTTCTTAACAGAAGAGAGAGAGAGATGGAAAGTGAGAAATCATCCCCCTCCTCCCAGAGTGCATGGTTATGCTTTAATCCCTTTTCTTTTATTCTCCTGTCAGGATGTTGGGCACACACAAAAATGCACCCGGCATGATTTTCAAGCTACCATGTCTGAGACTCTAATCATGGTCTACCATGTGAAAGTCTGGCGCCTGAACCACTATGCCACCTGCTAGCCCCATCAGTCATTTTGCTGTTGTTGTTGTTGTTGAGAGGTTTTTTGCTATAGGGTATGTACACTCACCAGAAAGACAGAGAGAGACAGAGAGAGAGAAAGTGAGAAATCACTCCCCCGTGGGGATGGCCATGCCGTAATCTCTTCTCCTCCGTTCTCCTCTCGGAATCTTGGGCACACACGCACACATGCGCCTGGCGTGAGTTTAAGCCACTGAGTTCGGGACTCAAACCACGGTCGACTATATGGGAATCCAGCAACATAGCTATTTTGCCAACTGCTGGTCCCAGCACTGTGGTTATTTAGTGCAAATGGATTTCAAAAATGTCATGAAAAAATGGAATTAAAGTGTGGGTTTCTGTGGTGCAAAAATTAATAAATTCCACTCATAGTTTTTTCATAATATGCATGACCCATGAACCTCTCAAATGTTTATATTAAAAGGAAATGAGTTAGCAATAAATAAAATCTCTAGTTTTAGAAATCTTTTGTAAATCTAAATATATTTCAGAATAAAGTGGTAATAAAAGGAAAACTAAAAGGCACATACTATTTCTGAATAAATTAATGCATTGCTGAACAAAATTCAATAACATTTACAAAAAAATATCTTCCACTTACAAGGTAAAAAAAATTATCAAGTATTCTTTATAAGAATATTTAACATTGAGGGCCACCAGGTGGTGTGGTGGTTGAGGCACTGTATTACTACATGGATGACAATGGTTCAAGTCCCAGACCCAATAGCTTGAAAATCACAACAAACAAATAAAGAAAAAAAATTAAAAATAAACAAATATTGTTTTATCTTATTTTTTTATTTCTAAGAGAGATTTTTTTTTGCTACAAGATGTGTACACTTGCTGGAGAGAGAGAGAGGGACAGAGAGACAGAAAGTGAGAGATCATCCCCCAGGGAACATGGCCAATGGCCACACTGCAATACCTTTTTCTCCATTCTCCTCTTGGGATTTTGCATACACACACAACTACATGAGGTTAAGCTGCAAGGTCTGGGACTCAAACTGCAGTTGACCACACGAGAGTCCAGTAACGTAATGACTATACCATCTGCTGTTCCTAACAAATGCTTTATTTAAAATATAAATTTAAAAAGAATATAGAGCATAAAAACAAAAAAAAATTCTAAATAAAACTTCAAAAAAAGGAGACTAAGGGACCAGCAGTTAGCGTAATGGCTATGTCGCTGGACTCTCATGTAGCCGAACGCGGTTCGAGTCCCGGACCCAGTGGTTTAAACTCATGCCGGGCGTGTGTGCATGCATGCCCAAGATCCTGAGAGGAGAATGAAAGAGAAGGGATTGCGGCGTGGCCATCCCCCCTGGGGCGTGATTTCTCTCTGTCTCTGTCTGTCTGGTGAGCGCATGCGTCCTATAGCGAAAAAAAACCTCTCCAAAAAAAAAACTCTATTTGTGGGACCAGCAGGTGGTGTGATGGTTAAGGTGCTGGACACTCCCACATGGCTGATCATGGTTCCAGTCCTGAACCTGTTGGCTTGCTTTCTCACTTTCCGTCTCTCTCTGCGTGTGTCTCTCTGGTCAAATTAAAATAAATGAATAAAATTAAATCATTATTTAAAAAAAAGAACTCTGTTTGCTTAAATACAGAATATATAGTTAAATATATTTAAATAAAGAGAGGAAAAAAAGAAATTTCCCCATATACAAAAGAGGAAAAAGCCACCAGCAGAACTACAGTAGAGAAACTATTTAAGGAAGTTCTTCATACAAAAAGAATGATGAAAATCTGAATTTACATAGAGGAAAAACGAGCACTAAAAATAGTTACTACATGAGTACATATTAAATATTTAAAAGCATATTAGTTAAGAAATAATTGACTACATAAGGCAAGACTAATAATAACAAACTGTGGAGTGTATAAAAATGTTAAAACAACAATTATGACAACAATAGGAGATGTAAAAACATAAAAATGTGGGAGCATATTCTAAAATTCTTATTCCGTATAAGTAGTGATATATCACTTGAAGGTAGATGCATGCTGTAAAACCTAATGTAATCACCAAATTAATAGAGAAAATGATCACAATTAATAATCTAACAAATGAGAAAGCAGTTTATTTAAGAACTTATTTAATCAAAAACAAAGCAGTAGAAAAGTAAAAACAGAATAAAAAAATAGTTGAAATAAATGAAAGACAAATGGCAAGATGGTAGATTTAAACCAACCTACATCAAAAATTACGTTAAATATATTAGTGACTTAATATTAAATAAAAGGGAGTGATGGTCATAACAGACTAAAAAGCAAGAACAAATTCTATCCTATTAATACTAACAACAAAACCCACTTGAAGTGTAGAGACAGACATAAGTTTAAAAACAAATGAATACAAGTATTTCCATGGTAGTATTAATAAAAAATGGAGTGGCTATATTAATATCAAACAAAATTGATTTCAAATCAAATGATATTATCAAGGAAGATAGGATATATAAAAGAAGATACAGGAGCCAACTTTTTTTTTCAAAAATATTTTAAAGAATTATTTTATCTAAGTTTATTTATTTATTTATTTACTCATTCATTCATTCATTCATTTAAATTTGACCAGAGAGGGATAGAGTAAGAGAGAGAGGAAGAGAAAGTGATAAAGCAAGCTGCCAACTCCAGGACTCAAACCGCGGTTGGCCATGTGGGAGTCCAGAGTCCTTAACCACCACATCACCTGCTGGCTCCAAGAGCCAATTCTTTGGCCAACGTAACTATTTATAAATGTCTTTGCACTCAGTAACAAAGCTTCAAAATACATAAAGTAAAAATATTAGGTATGCAAGGAAAAAAGACAAATTTACCATATAGTCAAATATTTTAACGTTCTTATTCAATAATTGATAGAACAAGCAGAAAAATGAAAAATTTGAATAGCACTATCAAACAGCTGATCTAAATGACATCTCTAGAATACTTCCCCTAGCAAGTACTGCTAAATATAAAATCTTTTTAACATTTGCACATTGACAAAATATTCTGGGTCATAAGAGAAGTCTTAATAAATTGAGAAGTATCAAGTTATACAAAGTATTTTTTCTGATAAAATAAAATTGAATTACAAATGAATAACAAAATTATGTGGAAAATTCCCAAATATTTCAAAAATAAATAATACATTTCTAAATAGGCCATGAAACAAAGAAGAAGTCAAAAAGTAAAATTGAAATGTTTTGTAACTAGAATGAAAATGGAAATAAAACAAAAACATTTTTGGAATTTGACTAATTCAGTCCTTACAGAAAAATGTATACTAAACTAACATAAGAAGAGATAAACAAAAACACAAAGCATAAGGAAAATAAAATTAAAAAACAGAAGCAGATGTATTTCTGGAAAAAAAGGGGATAATAAAAATAAAAGTAGAAATGATGTAAAAAAATATTGTATCTGGGAATATAATGCTTACCATCTCATTTTATGAGGTAAGCAGTACTCTGACACACAATCTGTAACAGATAACATATTAGAACATCCTCCTAGCCTAGTAATTAAGGGAGCTGGATCCTACATGACTGACTGTGGTTCAAATTTGGTCTCAGCTGCTTGGAACACATACTAGGTGAATATGTGTGTGGGTGTCCAAAATCCCAGCAGGATAGAAAAATGGAAAAGAATAGATTGTGGCATGGCCATTTGCCATTGGAATGTACAATATGTCTCAAAATTTTGTACCAGAATTGCAGCAAACTGAATCTAACAACATAGGAAAATGACAATGAAACATAGGCAAGTATTGTTGATGGTAGCTACTAGGTTGATTTAACATTAGAATGTCAGTCAAGATGAAACACATTGCTAGATTAAAATTTGTATGGTCATCTGAATTTATGCCCAATATAATTTAGTAATACTCAGTACCAATTTGGATCAATAAATATGTTTTTGATAACTAAGAATAGAAGGCAACCACTTCAACCTGATAAATGACATATACAGAAAACATAGAACTAATAAGCCATTCAATGGTAACAGACAAGATGCTTTTTTGATAAGAATCAAAGCAAAGATGTCCACTTCTACTCAGTGTTTCACACATATATACACATACATATTTATCACTCACGTATAATAACAAATGTGTTACTGATACATTAGATGAAATATGGTGGATACACACACACACATCCATCACATTTTAAATTTTATATCCATAACAAACTTGTCATTTTGTCATATGACTTACATCATGTCACACAAAATGTATGTGTGAGTTCCAATTGTTTCTAAGTAGTGTTCTATTATTATTCCTACATTTTATTGCTGGTCTAAATTAGTATAATTAGTAAAATTAATAACCAAGATTTCTATTATTATACACACAAAAAGCCCTTGAAATTATGCATACAATTTATCTTCCAAGAACCATATGAATGTAAATGTAAATTTACTCATCTTTAGTTGACTTATATAATAGGTACTGCTAAGTTTTTGTTTAAATAACAGTTTTCTAGATAAAAATGACACAAATCTAAATATACATGCGTGTATGTGTATGTGTGTATAAAGTCTCTTTACAATAGAGAGAAGAGAAAAAACATGCAATAAATCTATAGCAATCATACACTTTTCTTCTTTTTTATACTTACATTTTAAAAGATATACCAGCTAGGGACCAGCAGTTAGCGTAATGGCTATGTCGCTGGACTCCCACGTAGTCGACTGCGGTTGGCGTCCCGGACCCGGTGGCTTAAAACTCAAGCCGGGCGCGTGTGCGTGCATGCCCAAGATCCCGAGAGGAGAATGGAGGAGAAGGGATTGCAGCGTGGCCATCCCCCCGGGGGATGATTTCTTGCTTTCTGTCTCTCCGTCTCTCTCTGTCTGTCTGGTAAGCGCACATGCCCTATAGCAAAAACCTCTCCAAAAAATAAAAATAAAATAAAGATATACCAGCTGTACTATAAAATTTCAGGGATAAGAATAAAAACCATGCTTTCATTTTCTTTGAAAACCAGGTCAGAAATGTGATAGGTAACCAGTATTCTGCCAGTGTTGAAAGAGATAAATCTCACTTTCAGATTTCAGCTGCTGACTACCTGCTGGGAGAGACAGGTGCCAGGTTCTAGGTCAATTATATTATTTCTTCAAGCTCCAGCATAAAAGCAATTAAAACAAGGTATTTAGCCTTTTTTTGGAAAATAAGTGAGTACCTTTAATTGCAAAAGGAATGCAATGGCACAACTGAAGTATGGTTTCCTCCTCAGATATTGTAACTTTTAAAGTATAGGGAAATAGCACACTTGCAAGAGTACACAGTAACCATGACAACGGTTGCTTCCATTTTTACCCTCTGTGTTCATTATTTTACAGCTCACATTAATTACTTTTAAACTGGGCATTTAGTCGCTATTAATGACAAGGTAGATTGGATTATTTTGGGCCCACTTAGAATCTTTAATGTATTCTTTACTAGCAGGATGATGACATTGTATGTTTTACTTTTACCTAAACAAGTGAAGATAACGTAAGTATTTGCTCTCTAAGGTATATGTTTCTCTGAGTTACCAGCTTTTGTTTTATATTTAGGCCTATTTAAAAGCCAATTCAAACATATCCACACTATCATATTTTATGAATAGTAACCTGTGCCTTATTAAGGAAATTAATACAGGGTCCAAAACTGTTAATAAGATATAAAGTATATGAGAAAGTTCAATTAAGAACAAAAAAAAGGTAAGTGAGATGAATAAGGTTTTATACTGAAGTAAGAAGTCATTATCTTATGGTAATTCATATTTGTTTTAAAATCAATTTTTGACAGGAATAATCTGAAATCTTATAACTATCGTTCATTGAATACTGGTTAATTATTAAGCACTTTAATGTGCACTTTATGTAATGTAGGTCATATAATTCCTACTGCAGCCAACTTTGCTGGGTAGATTTTTGACAGCATTTTCCAGATGATGAAAACAAGGCTTACAGTAGACACAATAGAGTAATGTGGAGAGACAATAGCTACACGTTGTGAATCTATAATTTATGATTCTAATCCATAGAAGTAGAGACAGGTCATTTTTGCCCCTTGGCTTTCCTTCTTTAATTTCTTCTCTCTATTTTTTTTTTTTTTTTTAGAGGTTTTCGCTATAGGGCGCGTGCGCTCGCCAGATAGACAGAGAGAGACATAGAGACAGAAAGCGAGAAATCACCCCCCAGGGGGATGGTCATGCCGCAATCCCTTCTCATCCATTCTCCTCTTGGCATCTTGGGCACGCACGCACACACACCCGGCATGAGTTTTAAGCCACCGGGTCCGGGACTTGAACCACGGTCGACTACGTGGGAGTCCAGCGACATAGCCATTATGCTAACTGCTGGTTCCCTTTAGAGCAATTTTTTAATCCTTATTTTTCCTTTCCATTTGCTGTCTGCATTGTGTAAAATCTTAATTCGAACTCTACAATATTTTTCACTGTGGCAGTTTCCTTAATCTCAGCTACTAAATTAGCCTTCATTTCCTCTCTCCTTTACTTTTGAGGTATCTTTCTAAATTATTTCTGGTTTTTAATTTTTTCCCAATTTGTTCAACCCATAGTCTACGTATATTAAAACCGGTCTTATCATTTCCCTACATATATGGATAAACACACATACTAAAAATGTACTCCATTTGATGATATAAGAGACAAACAAAATCATGGGTAGAGGGAGAGAAGTCAGAAGACTGTATAGGATAAACTGTATTATAAAAATTTGACATTGGGAGCCAGATGATGGCGCAGTAGTAAAACATGATGCTTTGCCAGGCTATTTCTCAGGGGAGGGTTCTGGTTCAAGTCAGGAGACCTCCCTGAGAATGCTGGGTGTGTACTTGCCCATGATCAGGGTTCAGGCTACGCAGCTATCATGATTCTTTTGGAGGTTCTTGCCTGTCTCATTCTTTCCTTTTTTCTTTCACTGATGGAAAAAATAAACATATCAAAACAAAAACTGGATATTTTTGTCTGAGATAAAGTATTACTATGGTATACTATAGATATGTATAAATTATTGACATATACCTTCACTTCAAAATATTATTCCTTGTTTACTTCTAGAATCCAAAAATAAAGATTTTACCAACATACCTTCTCTTTTTCACTATCCATATTCATTTTTCATTTAATTTGTCACTTTTGAGCAATTATATATTGAGCCTCATTTTCAGGTAGTTCACTAGCATGGGGGTATAGACAAATGAAAGAAAACAAAGAGGGAGATGACACAAAATTATATTTACATTAGTAATAAAATCTCAGAAGACTATTATCATATCAGCACAGGAAGGTGCTTTCTGTAGGATGACAATGGTCAGGTATATGAATAAACACAGAGAAAAATTGGTAAGTTTATGGAAAGGGATTCTCAACATCCCACTTTCCTTTTTTTTTTTATTTTTAGAGTTTTTTGCTATACGGCGCGTGCACTCACCAGAGAGAGAGAGACAGAAAGCAAGAAATCACCCCCCGGGGGGGATGGTCACGCCGCAATCCCTTCTCCTCCATTCTCCTCTCAGGATCTTGGGCACGCACGCACGTGTGTCTGGCGTGAGTTTTAAGCTACTGGGTCCAGGACGCAAACTACGGTCAACTATGTGGGAGTCCAGCGACATAGCCATTATGCTAACTGCTGGTCCCAACATCCCACTTTCTTCTATGGCAATTAAAGGATAAATAATTATATTCAATGTAAAGTTTTCCCATTTATTTTGGATACAGTCTTGATCTTCCTTCTGCCATATCTCTATTAGGGCTTCCTTTTTAACTAATTAATTAATTTATTTATTTTTGAGAGAAAGACTTTTGCTATAGGGCACGTGCACTTGCTGGAGAAACAAAGAGAAAAAGAGAGAAATCACCCCCTGGGGGATGAACATGCAGTAATCCCTTCTCCTCCATTCTTTTCTTAGGATCTTGGGCAAACACATACACACATACACACACACACACACACACACGCCTGGTGTGAGTTTTAAACCGCTGAATCTGGGACTCAAACCACAGTTGACTATGTGAGAGTACAGTGACATAGCTGCTATGCCATCCAATGGTCCTAGTGCTTCCATTTATTGAAATGAGAATGTACCATAGATACTAAAGAAAGACAATTTAATAATACACATTTATTTTCCAATTACTGGCTTAGAAATGTATACAGACATATTAGAATTTTCATTAAAAAATCACAAATAATTTAAATGTGTAAACCAAAATATTTTAACTGCTCAAAATGCATAAAATATCCTGGACATGATAATAACATGAAGAATATTAAGTATTTACTTATTTGTTTTATAAAGGGAAAAATTTGGATAGTTTAAAATTTTAGATGTATAATCGAATGTAGAACTGAAAAAATCTAAATAGTACTTACATTTTCTAATATGATAAAATTATACTTGAAATACTGACTGACCTTAACTGGAATTAAAATAAATGAAATTTGCTATAAAAATACCCATTTTAGTTAGCATACATTCAAGTAAACAATAATGTTAATTATTCAGAAGTATTGCCCTAAAAATTCTACTAATCAAGAAATTATTCAAAAATTCCTATGAATATTTTTATTTTAAAGTTTTTTTCTTTCAATAAATTTTGTTCTTTTCCCAGTAGCTTTCACCCCCTATAATTGCTAGAACATTTCTGTGAATTTTATTACATCAAACCAATTGTATTAGACTTTCAGCTTCTGTTAATGGCACATTATTTGTATCAGACTACAGTCCACTTAAAGGAAGTCTAAGCAATGCGCTTATAATATATGTAGACATAAAAGGAATTAAAATACTTGAAGATTCCAACTTAATATGTGAAATTATACTCTCAATTCAATAGTTAGTAATTCAAAAATCCATTTTTTCATTCCTAGAGTTACCACTTTAAAAAAAATATGACTTTATAAGCTAAAATGTTGATGGTGCAACCAGTAGATGGCATAATGGGTACATCACAGGACACCCATGTAGTGGACTGCGGTTTGAGTTCTCAGTCTTGGGGCTTAAAACTCATGCTGGCTGCATGTATGTGCATGCTCAAAATTCCAAGAGGAGAATGGAGGAGAAGTGATTGCAGTGTGGCCATCTCCTCTGAGGGGATAATTTCTTACTTTCTATCTCTCTGTCTCTATCACTCCAGTGAGTGCACACACCCTATAGTAAAAATCTCTCTTCAAAAAAAAAAAAAAAGAAGTTGGTGGTAAAGTTAGAAATTAAAAATAATATAATCACTAAAACAGAAAAAAATGCAGAAAAATAACAAATATTTAAAGATTATTTGTGGCATATACAAAGCAAATAACAAAGAGACAAACCGACATATAATTTGTATTGTGTTAAATGTAAATACACTAACCATTTCAATGAAAAGACAGATATTATCAGATGAGAGAAAATTAAAGAGCTCAAATATATGATGATAAATGATAGTTTACACACAGAGACAGACAAATTGAAAATAAAAGAATAGAAAATATATTATGCAAATATAAAATGTAAGAAACCTAAAATGGCTTTATTAATGTTGGATAAAGTAGACTTTTAAACAAGTTTTAGAAGTGATCAGTGTTGGTGGGGATGTGGTGAAAGAGGAACTCTCCTACACTGTTGGTGGGAATGTAAACTGGTTCAGCCACTGTGGAAAACAATATGGAGGTTCCTCCAGTTTCTGCAAATAAAACTACCATTTGATCCAGCAATCTCACTTCTGGGTATCTATCCAACGGACAGGAGAATGCTCAGTTGGAAAAGCGCTTGCACATCAATGTTTATTGCAGCATTATTCATGATCACTATGACATGGAATCAACCCAAATGTCCACAAACAGATGAATGGATTGAGGAAGTGCGGCACATCTACTCTATGGAATAACTCATCCATAAAATACACCAAGACCCTGGCATTTAATAGAAAGTGGTCAGATATGGAAGATATATTGCTGAGTGAAGCAAGCCAGGACATGAAAGATATTGTATGTATCCACTTAGCATAATCTGTCTGTATTTTATGGTAGAGATTGAAATATTGGATGGCATAAAAGCAGTGAAAATAGCGATACTGAAGACAGTGTGGAATGGAGCAGGAGAAGGAAAGAACATGGAGAAGGACAGTAAGAGAACAAATAGAAAGGTATGACATTGGTGGGATGCAGAAATGGTTTATTATGTGTTGATGATGACATGTGTATTCTTCTCAATTGGACTGGTCTGAGAAGTATTTCATGTTGGGTAAAGTCTTTTTACAAGTAAAATGATAAACAGGGATTGAATATTTGAAAAAATAACAAAAATAATAATAATCTGGAAAAATTATGAAAAGCTATTTGATGATGAGGATGTGGATAGTAATGTCTTTGTCTTGACTGATATGCATGGTACTCCTGGAAAAAGAACTATAATACACTGTAAAGTTATATATGATTCAATATAATATACACAAGATTATGACAATAATGAATAAGAAATTTTTAAAAAGAAAACTGGCAGTTTTTAGGCATTATAGCAAGGAAGTAATGAGAAGTTGTTGTTTAATGGGTACCGTTTCAGTTTTGCAAAATAAAAAGAATTCTGGATATGGATGGATGATGATGTTTGCATGATCATATGAATGTACTTAATATAAGTGTAATGTATACTTAAAACAAATAAGATGGCAAATTTTGCAGTTTCTGTATTTTGTAATTTAAAAAATTTAAAAATTAAATTAAAAAAGTATTCACAGAATGTTTTCATGAAAGAAATGCAAAAGAGATAAAAAAATTAAACAAGGGTTAGTAAGAAAGATAAAGTCATTTTTAAGGGTAAAAAAGTCAATTCATCCAGAAGCTAGGAAAGTCTTAGATATGATCACTTCTCTGAATAAAGTTTGAAAATATATGAAGTGAAAATTGACAGAACTAAAGAGAGAAACAGATCTGATTATAGTGTTTAATAGAACAAGATTATAGAAGTCAAGAGGAATACAGAAAATTTGAACAAAACCATCAGTGCTGCCTGAAGAGAAGCAGACAATAAAATAAATAAATGCATAGTAGAATATGCTTGAAATAAATACTACAGAGGAAAGGTAAAGAGGAAAGGGCAGAGGAAATACCAGAGGGAAAGCAATTTTAATAAGAATGATAGGAAAAGATCACTGAAGGTGAAATTTGAACAAACTTGATGAAAAGAGAAAGACAGCAATATGAATATTTTTTTAAAAAATATTCAGAGGAAGGAGATCTAAGGAAAGAATACTCTTTGTGTGTTTTTGTAGTAGCAGGAGTCCAGTGTCACAAGAGTGAGTTAGGGAGGGAAGAGTAGTAGGAACGCTAGTCAAAAACGCAGGAGGCTGTCATCGATAAGGCTGCAGATTCTTTGAAGCACCTGCTCTGCTACACTGAGTCAGGGAAAACCCTGGGGTAGTTTTAAGTAGAGAAGATATCTGACTTTCCTTCTGAAAGGGTCATTCTGGCTTTGGTGATGAGAATAGACTATAGAAAGGCAAAGGCAGAAGAGAGGGAACCAACTAGGAAGCTGCTATAGTAATCTGGGTAAGAAATTATGTTGTCTTAGATTGATGTCACTGCAATGGAGACAGTGACAAATGGTCATATTCAGGATAATCTGGGTGTGAGAGGAAAAGAAAAATTTAATACAGTCAACAATAGACATAAATTTGCTAATTACTAAAGTCGGGGAAAAATGCTAAAGAAGTACATTTCGGAATAGACTTGTTCAACTTTGAACATATTAAATTTGATATAACCAATAGACATTCAAATAGGAATGATTTCAGCAGTACTGGATTCGGGGGGGGGGGGGCAGGGGAGGATGAAGCAGGTGAGATAACCCTGATGCACACATGTAGGTGCACAGTATGCAAAGCCATGGGGATAGTGACATAACTTGGGCAATAGGTGAACAGAGAGAAAAGAAAAGAAGTGAAGGACTATGCAAGAAAATGATCATAATCAAGGACAGTAGAAACTGGGTTGTAATGCAAGTAAGAAGATGGTTATAAAGTCAAGGGGTTATAAATCCTGGTAAGACTAAAAAAATTGAACTGGATTACTAGAAAGAGGGATGAATTTAGGAGGCTGCAATAGTTCAGATCCATTGAGAAGCAGACACGAAGACGAACAAATAATACATTTATTAGGAGAAATGTCTGTGAGAAAAACATGAGGAAGAAATTCGGAGAAGGCTATAAATTCCAATTAAGATGAATCATTGTCCCTTCCAGAGTGGAGGGTGCAATTTAATCGATTTGCTAGAAAGTAGCTCTTTTGTCTCAGGCTGCTCTCTTAGAGTTAGCTTCTAGCAGGTTGTATGGAGATTCAGCAACAGCAGTATCTTTCTTTTTTTTTTTTTTTTTCTTTTGAGAAATTTTTTTATAGGGTGCATGAGCTCTCTGGAGAGTCAGAGAGAGAGACAGAGAGAAAGAAAGTGAGAAATCACCCCCCAGGGGGGATGGCCACACCACAATCCCTTCTCCTCCATTCTCTTCTCCAAATTTTGGGAACACATGCACATGTGTCCCTGGCATGAGTTTCAAGTTGCTGGGTCAGGGACTCAAACCACAGTTAGCCATGTGGGAGTCCAACAATGTAACCATTATGCTATTTGGTGGTCCCAACAGCAGCATTTTAATTAAGATGAAAGCAGGAACCAATGCTATTGGGCCCACACATACGCTGCATATTTTTGCCACTACTTCTCTGTTAAATAAGCTTCTAGTTTTAGTCCTGGTTTCCTATGCCCTTGATTATTTAATGAATCTTCAATGGTGATTGTTCTCTGTTAGGTGCTCCATGCTTTCCAAAGGCCTCTGTATTTTCTGTTTAATCCATAAGTCTACTCACATTCCTCTCTCCCAGATCTTATCTCTGATATCTTCTTGTATTTCTCCTTTCAGACCCCTAACCAAACAACTAATCTGTGTGTGACTTCTCATGTGTCAATGTATATATTCTGAGCATGAAACACTTTTCTGTCCATGCAGTGCAGGTTGATGCAGGTGCAGTTCTCAGAGTTCTACACATTGGTAAGATTTTGCCTAATCATTGGTTTTCAGGTTCACCTGTGTGGGACTGTCACCCAGCTGCAGTCCACCTTTAGTTTGCACCCACAGACTGAGACAATCCTCCATAAACCAAGCCAGGGCCTTTTCGTCCTCAGCCAGCTAGTGATAAGGGCATGCATGTTCATGAGGATATAGGTGTTAACTATGGTAGAGATGTTCTTGCAATAGCAATGGGTGACTCTGGAATCTGTACCACCTCCTTATGATGCTTAATTGTAATCAGCCTTCTTTATGTCTAATCATAGATATACCGTACCCATTTATAAAGGATTTCAGTTCAGCTTCCAGTCATTCTGATTTGCTATGTTTAGGAGACTTAGGTATTGTTCTCCAGGAAATATAAATGTGTTTACATGAATTTTGTTGATGAATCTTATTGAGAACACTTTAAAAAGGTAAAAGAGTCTGGGTTGGGTATAGAGAGAAGATAAAATGTGATTCATTTGCAACTAATACATTTACCAGTTCTGTGGGGGTTTTGGAACTGAAATGGCCCTTCAAGGATATTCTGAACATATATACAGGAGCTAGTCATGTTCCCCTTTATCAGCCAATCCTTGAACATGGGCTGCCCCCATGATGAAGGCATGTTAGGTAAAGCAGCTCCCTTCAACCTAGTGCAGCTGCTGGAGAGGTATTAGACTGTGAGAAGTCAACAGGCAATACTCAAAGCAGCAGCAGTAATCAGTTCTTATATGGTAATCTGGGCATTATTCAACAATATTCTCCAGAATATAATTGGTCCTGATGGCCTTCAAAGCATATGAATGGCCACGAATGTTAGGGAAAGGGGCACATGTACCAAGATAGCCTGGAGTTCTGGGATCAGTCTACAATCTTACCAATAGAAGTGTAGATATTAAGGATGAGTTACAAGAAACACTTTTCTAACGGGGAAATGCAAAAGCAGAGAAATAAGCTAGGAAGTTACTGCTCTAAACTAGAAAATTATGATTAATATTTCACTGAAATTAATGCATAAACTTATTTTAAAAGGAAAACAAAACATAATTTTACATAAAATTTAAATTGCCCATGGAAATAAAGCCCATCAGCATCTCAGAGGCAATAATATTTTCTTGGAAATTAGGTCTCCTCCAAAAAAATTCTTTAGATATGTAGAGGAATGCAAAATACAGAAAGACATCATTCAATCTGTTGAAATTTCTGTCTAAAGTAGGTTAGAATACATTTGTCAGCCAGCCAATAATGAAGAAAATATGTCCTACAGCTACAGTAAGGATATGTTTTGACTAGAACATCTTTTTTTAGAAGTAAGTCAGAGTATGTGTTTCTTATACATCACTTTTCTAAATGATTGGTAGGGAGCCAAGATAGTGCATTCTAGTTGACTGAGATCAGTGATATTCAACTTGCATGTTTGTATTATATTTTCTGTGTGTAAGACTAATGCTAAATTTAGTACACCAAAATATGTATTTTTAACTTTGCCTTTAATTTGCTAGCATCCTGAAGAGTAGCTTAAAATGCAGAGCTCTTACTAGAATGATAGTCATCTCATTTATTACTACTTTGCTAAAGTACTATACCAATTGTGTTTCATTTTAGCATGCTTTTATCACTCAGATAGACTTGGAAGTTATTCTGGATTTGTTATGTCAGCATGTTGAGACTGCTATGTTATGCAGGTTATTATCTACACTACTTCATTAGTTATTTCCTTATTGGGGTCAAAAAGTTGGCATGCATTCATCCGAGTTGATGTTTCACAGTGCTATGCATTGGATATGAGTATATGATACATTTTTATTAGTTGCATGTTAATTTATTTTGAGGATTTATTTTGTTTATGGTGTTTGTTCTCTATGAATAGCTTGCCTATTGAAATTTGATTAATTTGTACTTCTGATGATAGGCCAAACTAAATAGAATACAATGCCAAACTAATAAATATATAATATACATTTCTGGGAGACTCGTAAGTTCTCTGCTGCAAACCACATTATTAATAGATGAAAATTAAAGTTAATTAAAGTATTGATTTGAGAGTAAGAACTGCAATTTATTATTTGTGGATCTCATAAAGAGGAACATTTCTCAAGGTCATGTTTCCTTTTTCCTTTCTTTAAACAAGAAACCAAATCATTTCTGAGGATAATAGATTGCTTTAAATAATAACGGAAAAATGGCGGAGGCAGATTTACCATGAAGCTCGTGAAGCATGAGTTTTAAGGCAGCTAACTGACATGGATGCCATCTGAGACCCTAGAAGCGATGATAGAAATGTGTTTTAAAACACGTATTTTCCAAAAGTAAGATTTTTTTCTACAGTGCACATGTGTTCATCAGAAACAGAAATGGAGAGAAAGGGAGAGGGAGAAAGGACCTCCCACCAGTGTGGCATGGTCTTAATGCAATTCCTTCTCCTCCATTTATCCATTCTGTCCAGTTTTTGAGCACACATACACACATTCCCAACATATTCTTCAAGTCTGAGACTTGACCTGTGCAGTTGGACATGTGAGATATGGTTCCCTTAACCACCAAGTCATGAGCTGGCTCCAAAAGTAAGCTATTCTAATTTCTGACTCTTTTCATTCTGGCTTCAGTATACTTTCCCTAAAGTCAGGAAATATTGAGTTACCAAAGAGACTATGAAAATCTGCCTAAGGACATGCAGGTTCATCACATAGTTAGTTAAGATGTACTGGTTTATTTTATATGATAAACAGTCATTTGTGTATATTACATATATTACATTTTACATATTTTATTGACTTCTAAGCATATTTTTACCTTACTTAATGTTTATTAATAAAGACGTGGAGCCAGGAACCAGCAGGTGGTATAAAGGTTATGTCACTGGACTCCCACATGACCAACTGTGGCTCAAGTCTGGACCTGGTGGCTTGACACACCAGCATGTGTGTGTGTGTGTGCTCAAAATCTCAAGAGAATGGAAGAGAAGGGATTGTGATGTAGCTATCCCCCCTGGAGTGTGCCTTCTCACTTTCTGCCTTTCTGTCTCTGGCAAGTGCATATAACCTATAGCAAAAATCTCTTTAAAAAAAAGATGTGGGGCCAAAGGTGCCACTTATTTTATGTTTTTTTCTTGTTCTAGGTGATACTCAGTGGTTTTTCATGTTGCCTAATATATACAGAGCAGTATAGAACTTGTTATTTCTCAAATTCAACTACCACCACACACAATACTTGCTTTTTTCGTGGTAGGGGAGTTATGATGCACCAATTATTCTTATACTCTGAAAGGGATATTATATCATGCTCCTGACTATTAGTCCAGACAAAGAGAATGAAGTAAGAGGCTACTGAACTGACTGAATTTTTTGCCTACTTTCTAGACAGCATTATTACCAGAGCTTTCAAAGAACTAGCCACTTCTTGGTCATTTTGTTCAGTCATCTCAGCCAACAATGTAACAGGTCAATATGATGCTGCTCTGCAGAATTACACATAATCTGTATCTTTTCACATTACATCACTTCAGAAAGCAGATGTACTAATTTATTACCAAGGCAAATTTAAGGATGAGTATATTATTTCATGGGAATGCAAATTAATTTTTTATTCAAATAGAAATTAATACCTTCTCAACTCATAAAATGTACCTGTAGTACCTAAGGCCTTATGAATCTAATCTAGTAATGACAACACATCTGGCTCAAAAACTGCAATTAGAACTACTGTATGATTAAACCTTCAGTGGCTTATGACCATTCTGGCAAATAAAATGGAGATATGATAAGAGTCCCAGTACAGTATGCTTTCTGTACTAGAAGGTAACACCGGTCTACACAATCCCAAGAAAGCAATGTTTTTTTTTTTAAATTAATTAATTGATATATATATCTCGTCTGGGTTAAGGCAACTTCAGAGGCACCCACTTGGTCTTCTCAATTACGACAGCACTTATTCCATTAGACAAGAACCATGTAGGATTACTCTTATTACCACATATGTTCCTGTTAAACATTCAGATGACCAATGATTAGGTGGCAGACCCAGAGGACCACTTTAAGTTGGATTTTAGCAGGAACTCTACATTTTCTTAACCACTTATAAAGAACAGTATATTATAGCCCTGGGTATCATCATAATCTCATATACTGTATTCCAGTCTTCCCAATGAATGAGCTTACACATTTTCAAGTGTACATCTACTTTATGAATGAGCCTAGGTACTTTGGGGGAAATTACAGTAGACATAATTAGAAAATACATTTGTAGTGATGTGGTAAAGTCTTTTATCCTGTAAACTTGACCATTTAATCAACTTATGAATCAGAGTTTGTAAAGTGGCTTGGGTTCAGAAATTGAGTTGAATATGATTTTTATTGAACCAACTACCCTCAGTACTCTGCTCTTTCTTTCTTACTTTTCATGATGTTAAACAGCATCCTCTTTTTGCTGTTCATTTTAATTCCTAAAGAAGTCACAGTTTGCTAATCATCTTTATAACTACATGTGGGTAAAATGTCCAGACTGCTGTTTTGATCCTGTCAGTCATTTATTAAATATGGCCCGACTGCCACTGGTAGTTAAGAACCTCTCCATGATCTCGGTATTTAAAAGCTCCATCATACCCATGGAAATGAAGTAGTATGTTTGTGTGACCTCTTTTTTTGGCATCATTACTCTTGGTCTGCACACAAGTGTTAGTACTGAAATTCTTAGTTTTCTTGGACTTTTCTTACCAAGTTAATGGTCTTGGTAAGTAACGTGTTCTCTGGAGTCATCTATTCAAGATTTCTTTGATGCATTGTTCTGGTCTCACATAATATACACAGTTCAGTGTTTGTGCCCTGATTATTTTTGTTTTCTTAATTTCTTCCTCTATCATCTACAGAAGAAACTCAATTCTTTCACTTCACTCAGTGCAGGCCACTGCATTTGTAATGGATTGAATCTCTGTGTCATCTCTTCTCAACCACCTACCAAATTCATATATTAAATTTCTAACCCCAATGTGATGGTATTAGGATGTGGGCTCTTTGGGATATAATTAAGTTATGAGGGGAGACCCTTAAAAATGAGATTAGTATCCTTATAAAGGGGTCCCAGAGACCTCTTTTGCCCTCTTTCTACCATGGGAGAATAGAAGAAAAGATGACCATCCAATGAAAGAGGGCCCTCAACAGACCCTGAACTTGCAGCAATGATCTTGTGCTTCCATGCATCAGAACTATGAAAAATAAATATCTATTGTTCATAGGCCACCAGCCACTAGCAACTAAAAGTGACAAAAACAAATTTCTCCTTGTTTCTAAAATCTACTATCACTGTTAGTTCCCTTGGGACCAGGAGATGGCAAAATTGTTACATCATTGGACTCCCGCATAGTCAACCGCAGTTCGAGTCCCAGACAGAGTAGCCTAAAACTCACTCTAGGCATGCATGCATGCATGCATGTGTAAAATCCCAAGAGAGGAATGGAGAAAAAAGGGTTACGGCATGACCACCATACCCCAGGGTGTGATTTCTCACTTTCTGTTCTCTGGCAAGTGCACATCCCCTATATCGAAAATCTCTCTCAAAAACAACACATAAAGTTAGCTGCCTTGTTTCCTGAGTTCTTACAAGGAAATTAAAACATCTTTTCTAAGAAAGTCATTAAAATTTAACAAATTTTGAAAAATACATGAAAAACATTTATTAGAGGGGCCAACAGGTAGTATAGTGGTTAGGGGTACTGGATTCCCACATGGCTGACCACGGTTCAGGTCCTGGACCTGGTGGCTTGCTTGCTCGCTCTCTCTCTGTCTCTCTCACTCTGTCCCTCTCTAGTCAAATTAAAATATATATAGGTAAATAAAATTTTTAAAAAGTGAAATAACATAATTCTTTAAAAAGAAAAAGAAAGAGAAAAAATATTTATCAGGAATTTCAAAATGTTACCACATGAAAATAAACTCATAATTTAATTCCATTTTCCATAAACATTTTGAAGTCCCCCCACATAATACAGAGTATGTTTACCTTGTAATAGAGAGGCTTCAGTGGGTCAAACAAATTAGAAGAATCACTTTTATTAAACACAGTGGCATAGTGGTTAAGGTGCTGGATTCCCATATGGCCCACCATGGCTTAAGTCCTGGACCCGGTTGAAAACCATGCCAGATACATGTGTGTGTATGCCCAAAATCTCAAAAGGAGAATAGAAGAGAAGGGATTTTTGTGTGGCTGACTCCCTAGAGGGTGATTTCTCACTTTCTCTCTCTCTTTGTCTCTCTCCAGCAAGTGCAGATGCCTAAGGCAAAAACCTAATATAAATAATGTATATAAAAAAGGAAATGAGTGTTCTGCTGCTCCTAAAACTTCTATGGTTAAGGCAGTCTTTTGGGGCAGAATCCTTAGCAATATTCACCAAGATGTCATCATATTTTGTGTATTCATATGTATAATGACTTTAATTTCCTTTTGCTTTTATAACCACTCATTATTGTTTTAATTTTTTAATTTAAATCATTACATTTAACATCTACCTATATAGAGTCTTTATTAATCTTATTTTATTTTCCCTCTTTATAGGTTTCTTCTCTTCTAATTAGATTTTGGTACACTTCCTACTTTGACAGAAATAAGCATTGATATACTATTTTTCTACCCATTTCCTTACTTTTTTTAATTTTAAATATATAATTAAATGTATATGGTCATTCATTTTTCTAAAGTTTCCCTGGTCATAGCTTACTCAGATAACATTCATTCCATAATAGATTCCTCCAGAATAGCTCATAAGTACATTTTTCTCATAAGTATACTTTCCTCTAAGTTCTTCTGTCTTTAAAATTCTCTTATGAAAGTTGTAGTTGCTTCTTTTTTTGGGGGAGAGTTTTTTTTTTTAGAGAGGTTTTCGCTATAGGGCACGTGAGCTCGCCAGACAGACAGAGACAGAGAGACAGAAAGCGAGAAATCACCCCCCAGGGGGGATGGTCACGCCGTAATCCCTTCTCCTCCATTCTCCTCTTGGGATCTTGGGCACGCACGCGCACGTGCCCGGCATGAATTCTAAGCCACCGGGTCCGGGATGCGAACCGCGGTCAACCACGTGGGAGTCCAGAAACATAGCCATTATGCTAACTGCTGGTTCCCGAAAGTTGTAGTTGCTTCTTAAAGGGTAACTTACCTAGAAAATAAAATCTTTAACTTACACTTCCTTTCGTTAAGCATTTTTAAAAAATTCTGCTTCACAGTGAACTTGCTTTAGATTTGTGAAGTGTGACACCAGCTCATCTTTTCAGTCTTATAAATAACTTGCAAGTACTTTAAACCTGTAGATGTTAAAGATGTTTATTTTAATTTTAAAGTCTATTACTTTTATGAAGCCTTGTATCAAAGTTGATAATGCTTGTCTTAATTTTTTCATGTGTGGTAAAGGCACTGATATATGGATTTCAGGTTTTCTCTTAGATTTTAATATTTTATTTCAATTTGAACCTGAAATATTATATTCCACGGTTTTGTGCTTCTTCTAAAGGATGCCAGTTATATCTATGTAGGAGCCTCTTTGCCTATCTTCAATTACAATTGATTTCCTTCTCAGTCTTTTTTGAAAATAATTATTTAATTTCACTTATTATCATTATTGTTATTATTATCATTGTAGTGATTAATTTGCTATAGGGTAGATGCCCTCACTAAAGAGAGACAGACAGGTCCAGGACTTGTAGTGTGGTGGACCTTTTGGGAACCCAGCACATCAATCACCACGCCACCTGCTGGCACCCCATCTCAGTCTTTTTATTTTCTCTATTAAATGTCCATTTTCTTCATAACTTTATGACCTCTCTTCATTATGACTTTATAAGGTCTTGATTTCAGAGCATTATCGAAATGGGGAATCTTCTAATTGAGTGCTCATTTGTGAGATGGTTTTGTCTTTAAAAATTTATTTTACGGGAACCAGCAGTTAGCGTAAGGCTATGTTGCTGGACTCCCACGTAGTCGACCGCGGTTTGCGTCCCAGACCCGGTGGCTTAAAACTCACGCCGGGCGCGTGTGCGTGCGTGCCCAAGATCCCGAGAGGAGAATGGGGGAGAAGGGATTGCGGCATGACCATCCCCCCTGGGGGGTTATTTCTCGCTTTCTTTCTCTCTGTCTCTCTCTGCCTGGTGAGCGCACGTACCCTATAGCAAAAAAAACTCTCCAAAAAAAAAAAATTTATTTCGTGAGTCTGATTAACATTTTTTCTTACTTATAATAGATATTTCTTCTTAGTTTCTCAATTTCTGATTCTATGTAAAGATATAACTCCAAATGCACATTTTAAACCATTTAATACTATTTGGAATTATTTTGTCATAGTTTCATTCTGTTGCATTATTGTCCCTGAATGGTACAATAGCTTACTTCTATAGCTTAATTTTCAATTTTTTTTTCTGTCTTTATCTTTTTAAAGTGTTTTATATAAAGTTTATCTATTGGTTCCTAGTTTTAGTATCACATGAGCAGTGTTCCTAGTTTAAGAGTATCTTTGTATTTCCCCCGGGACTGATTTTCTTAGTGATGATAATAAAGAAGGAGAAGTTTGGACCTGTATAATGATCATTTTTTGTTTGTGGAAGAGTCTTAATTTTGTTATCTATTTAATTAGTTTTTCTGCTGCGTTAGCTGAATACTTCAGACTGAGTATTTTACAAAGAGTAAAGGTTTCTTCAGCTCATAATCTAGAGGTGTATAGTCAAGGAGCCTTATTTAGTGAGGACCTTTTTCCTGAAGATTCCCAAGATGGCTCGCTGCAGCATATGGTGAGAAGACATGAGCATATATCAGCTCTTGTCTCTCTTTCTTCTTATAATGCCTCAATTGCCAGAATTCAGGCATGAGTCCCTTTGATGATCCAATCCAGTTCTAATTACCTCTCATAGGCCTATCTCTTAGCACCACAGTCAGATTAAAATCTTTCCTCTTCGTACCATCATGTCAACAACCAAATTTAAACACAGGAATTGAGGGTGTGGCAGGGGCACATTCAAGCCTCCCATAAAATCATCTTATTTTATTGTAATTGTTTTTTTTTTTTACCAAAAATTATTTTGCCAAACTTCCAAGGATTATTTTTCTTCTTTAATTTTCCCCTTATCCTATGAAAGCAAGGTTTCTTGAGGCTGCCACTTTTAGTTCATTTTTTCAAGTCTTTCCCTGTATATAATACTATAGAACTGTACACACCTTACCTGCCTTCTATTTATTTTAACACTTAGCACTGCCTTTCTCTTTGTGTGTTTTGTTTGTGCTTCATCTATGAACTTATTGCTCCTCTTTTCGAATTAATATATGTTTAGACTTCCTCCTTTCTACCTTCTGCATCCACAAGCTAATGACAGCAGAATGTCTAGTGGTAGCTCTATTGTAATTTGTTATATCTTATTTTAGGTGTTTTGCAGATTATAGTATTTTATGCATGTACATGGCCCTGAAGTTGTTATTTTTTATTTCACATACAAGTTTTTAAAAATTTACATTCCTTCATTGTTCTTCTTTATAATTCGTAATATGGGTTTTCAAAGTATGCATGTAGTACATGCCAATTGAATCAAGAATATTACCATAGGCATCATTTTCAATACAGACCGTAGCATTCTTTTGTTTGTTAAATATTTCTGTATCACACAGATCATAAAGTTTATTTTTGTGTATAATGTCTTGAGAGATTCAGATATGGATAGCACCATTATCCTAGAATCAGTTTAGTCCATTGTACCTTTTAAATGATTAAGATCCTAAAATTATTTTTGGTGACAAATATATCTTAATCTATATACCTGTGTTTATATCTAGACCTAGCCAATACAATACTCTAAAGTTTTATAAAAAAAAAATGAAGCTTTCTAGTTCACTAGTTGGCACAGTGGTTAAGGTGCTGGATTCTCACATGGCTAACCATGATTCCAGTCCCAAATTCAGTGGCTTAAACACCATACTGGGTGCTTTGTGTGTGTGTGCCAAAATCTCAAAGGAGAATGGAAGAGTAGTAACTGTGATGGGTGATTTCTCACTTTCCCTCTCTTTGTCTCTCTACCTCTCTTTGCTAAGCATGTACACCCTATGACAAAACCCTAAAAACAAAGATAACGAGGAAGTTTTCTGAATAAAGTATTATATGTACATGAGTGGAGGGGTGTTAATATGTGTAAACACAGTGTAATCCTTTTTTTTTTTTTTTCAAACTATGGATGAGGATAAAAGAGAAAGAGGCGTGAGTACAATTTTTGTTTTCCTTTTTTTTCTTTCTAGTTTTGCCATAGGGTATGTGAACTTGCTGGAGACAAAGAGAGTATGAGAAACAGACAGAGAAAGAAAGAGAGAAATCTCCCCAGGGGGTAGTGTGTTGCCATGCTGCAATCCTTTTTCCTCCATTCTTTTCTTGGGATTTAGTGCATGCCTATATGCACCTGGCATGTTTTTCAAGTCACTGGGTCCAGAAGTCCAACCATACAATCACCCTTAACATCATGCAACCAGCTAGCTCCTATTTTTTATTTTTATTTTTTTAACCGATTATTTTACTAGGTCCCAAAATGATTAAGACAGGTTAACTACAGTTTGTAAAACCATCACTAAATATTACTTTAATGATACAATAATATAAAATAAAGGAAATCATAAAAATCATCATCTATTGTTTTAATAAATATGTTTGATTTCTTTGTTCTGTGAGATAATTACTGAAAGATTTATCAAGAGAAATTTAAACTTGAAACAGGAAGGTCCAAGGTATATTTCAGTTAGACTTATACTGATAATATGTGATACATACCTGAAATGCCTCTCTTTTCACCTTCTCCAGGCTCAGGGAACATTATACAGCACAATTTTTAAAGAATTTGCTGTGATGCAGTGATGCAATGGATGATATGACCACACTTTCAGAAAATCATCTCCCAGCACAAATCATTTTTACTATAGTTCATATGATCATTCCAGGAAATCTGTTGTTGCAGAAGACTGTTTTATATTTCATTCATAATTTTACACTTATTAAATAAAAGTTCTTCATTTCTAAAGCAAAGTATCTTAAACCTCACACTGCAACCTTTGATCTGATCTTTAACCTTTAAAATTGTAACTTTTTAAGGCTATCACTGACTGAGAAATCAAGAAAATGCTCTTGAGTAGATTATGATTTGCAGTTCAGTGGTTAATTATATATTACTTTACTTGATAGTTAGGAGCTGTCAGTGTGTGAAGTACAATAAGCTAAGTCACATCATTGATTGCAAGGCAGTCAGAATGAAGGTGAAGAAGCTTCAAGTATTTTGAATGCTCATTAATTACTTTTGAAGTAATTATCCATTCATTCTTTAGGTCAGATTAGACATTTTCAAACTAAAGATGTGTTGAATTAATTTTCTTATAGCAATCCAGCTTTGTTGATAAGAAACTACTGCCCTTTCTTACATTTATCTTCTGATTATTTTATTAAAAATATTTTAAACTTTATTTAATTTACTTAGCATTATATCAATTTTTTTTTTTTTTTTTTTTGGAGAGGTTTTCGCTATAGGGCACGTGCGCTTGCCAGAGAGACAGAGAGAGACATAGAGACAGAAAGCAAGAAATCACCCCCCAGGGGGGATGGTCACGCCGCAATCCCTTCTCCTCCATTCTCCTCTCGGGATCTTGGGCACGCACGCACACGCGCCCGGCCTGTTTTAAGCCACTGGGTCCGGGATGTGAACCGCAGTCGACTACGTGGGAGTCCAGCGACATAGCCATTACGCTAACTGCTGGTTCCCACATTATATCAAATTTAAATGAGTGAATGTTTTCTTGGATTCATACATAACATGACCAAATTAATTAATAAAGTCTAAATTAATGAATACATATTTAAATTCTTATTTAGTGTCAGAAGATACACAATCAGAATTACTACCAACCAGTTTTGTTACATTTCATTGAGGACTCTTACTTTCTTCATTGTTTTTATCAAAAATAAATTGGCTAGCTTACTAAGTTTGCACTCTTTACTTATAAATATGTTAACTACATGGATAGAGTATTAGTTTTCTGCCCTGTATTTTAAAAACAAACCTAATTTTGCTTACAATGGTGTTTTGAAGATAAAATGAATAATAATGAAGATATTTTCAGAAGAAATCTAGTGGCCTTGGTTAATTATTTTTCATGTTGGATTTTACTTTTTTTTGGTATGTCAACCTTAAGAGAATGTAAGAGCCCTAGTTTTATCAGTTTACAGTAATTTTTTTATCTAATACAATATAATGAGATCCTTGTTTAATGGAGAATGTAGAAAAAAAGGAAATAATTATTCAGTCTTAATCCATAAAATGCATTCACTTGCTTGGACATTGTTAGAATGATAAACATTAATTAATCTAATATAGGTAAAACTTGCTAAAGGGCACATGTGCTTTCTGGAGACATATATATATATATATATATATATATATATATACACATACACACACACACATATATAATATATATATAATATATATATAATATATATTATATATATATATTATATATATATATATAGTGGGGCAGGAGGGGGAGAAAGAAAGTGAGAAAGTACATCTCCACGGCAAACAGTCACGCTACAATCCCTTTTTCTCCATTTGTTCCTACTTTTGGGATTGTGGACATGCACGCACATGCCCAGAGTGATTTTTCAAGCTGCCCTGTCTGGAACTTGAACCACACAGTTGATCATTGGGATCCAGCCACCTTGACCACCATGCCACCAGCTGGCCCTAAAGCTTTTATGCTGACTGATAAAAGCTTAAAAGACCACATTCTCTATGCTCTCACTTTTATAGCACTCTTGCAATGAAAACTTTGTAAAAAATAGAGAACATATTAATGGTTTGTATGTGTTAGGAAGGACTTGTTACAGGAGAAAAGAAGATGTACTACAAAAAGGCAATTTACTATGATGGAAATGTTCTCTATGTTGTTGCCAATGTAACGGTTAAGATTCCCCCTGGGAAAAGAATAAGACACAGATAGACAGACATAGGTATATGAGAGGATTTGTTATGGGAAGTGACTCATGTGATTCTGGAGACTAATAAACCTCACAATATGCCATCTGAAAGCTGGAGAACCAAGAAGGTTGGTGAAGAAATTGAGCTTGAATTTAAAGGGTTGAAAACCTGGGGTGATGGTGTAAGCCCCAGAGTCTGAAGCTCCAACAACCTGGAATCCTGATGTCCAAGAGCAGGACAAAACGGATGTCCTAGCTTTATAAAAATAGTGATTTCACCTTTTCTCTGCCTTTTTGTTCTATCTGTGCCCTCAACAGATTCAATGGTGACTACCCACATTGGTGACATAAGTCTTCCTAGCAGTCCATTGATTCAAAGGCAAATCTCTTCCAGAAACACCTTTGCAGACATACCCAGACATGCTCTGTCACCTCTCTGGGTATCCTTTAACCCAGTTAAGTTGATGCCAAAAATTAGCATCACAGTCAATACCCTAGTTGTGATATCACTCTATAGCTCTGCATGATAAGATATTACCATTGGAAGTGTCAAGTAAAGAGTATCCTAAGATCAGTCGGTTTTGTTTCTTAAACTGCATTTGAATCTTCAGCTATTTCAAGATAAAAGGTTTAATTAAGAACAAAACCATTTGAAAAAGAAATGAGCTCATGATATGCTAATATGTGGCAGACACAGTGCATATGATCATTTACAAGTGCCAATGTGGTTGGGACTGCCCATAATGAATTGGGTTCTATCAAAACCAGCAATCCATAGGTCTAAGTGAACACAGAGAATTCTTTTCCTTTTAGGAGAAATTGCTACTTCTGAGATCAAACCCAAACAGGGCCTGGTGGCAAAAAATAACAAACAAAAGAGAATTTGAACACATATGTTGCATCAAGCCAGGGACCTATTTAAAAAAAAAACAAAAAAGGTGGATACACGACCAAATAATCCCCCTTTACCATAACATACTTCCAGACTGATAAATCAATGGAATAGCCTTATTGAAGGGAAAACTGAGGCACTGAGTTGGAGAAAACACACTGTATATATAGACTCCATGCTCCAGGACACAGTATAAACTCCAAATCAACAGTAACTTCAGGTCCTGTGTATAACTTTGGATTAAGATTAAAAAGAGGGACCAGCAGTTGGTGTAATGGCTTTGTTGCTGGACTTCCATGTAGTCAACAGCAGTTCGAGTCCCAGATCTGGTGGCTTAAACTCATGCTGGGCACATGTGCGTGCATGCCCAAGATCCCAAGAGGAGAATTGGAGGAGAATGGATTGTGGCATAGCCATCCCCCCTGGGGGGTGATTACTCGCTTTCTGTCTGTCTGTCTCTCTGTCTTTCTGGCAAGTGCATGCACCTTATAGCAAAAACCTACCCCCCCCAAAAAAGAAAGATTAAAAAGGAAAAGATTGAGTTAAATCAGAAATTTAAAGTTAGATGTGAAAATCAGTTTGACTCCTAGTAAGATATAAATGTGTCTGATTTGCTAGCAGAGATAGAATAATCTAAGAAAAAGATCCATTTAATCATGCAATTTGATCTTTTCTTAACCAAGGAAATTTAGCTATTTTAAGATTAAGTCATGATGAAAAGTAGTAGAATTTAAAGGTTGGAATAAGGATGTAAAAATAGCTGTACCTGAAAATTCTAAATCTTCTAAACTTTGCTGGATGAAGAGATATAGGAAATAAAAAAAAAAAACTATAAATAAATCCATTTCAATAGATTATTACTTATTATTTGGCAACAGTTTTAAGAATGTCATTTATAATGGTTTGGCAGACTATTCTGCTCAAGATTTCTAAAATTATAACAACTGTCCCATGGCCAGATAATATATGTTTGACACATAGCATTTTTAAGTCTCTTTTTAAAAATAATAGTATCTGGGATTTTCTTTTTATGACTGTTATTAACTAGCCTACACTCAGACATTTAGGTTGTATTTATGCCAGTCTGTAACCCCATCAGAAGTGAATACTTAAAGCTTCTTTGATAAGTTTGTTCAAAAATAGGCATAGAACCGACTTCTGGACAATGAAGTCTGGAATATATATATATATATATATATATATATATATATATATATATATATATAAAATTATATATAATTTTTTTCATTCTTCTTTTTTTAATAGAGGTTTTTACCTTAGGACACATGTACCCACCAGAGAAAGGGACTGAGATGGTGAGAGGGAAAGTGAGAAATCACCACCCAGGGATTATATTATGGCCATATAATCTTTTCTCCATTCTCCTCCTGAGATCTTGGGCATGCATGCATGCATGTGCACCAGCGTGAGTTTGAAGCCACCAGATCCAGAACTCAAACAGCAGTCAGCCATGTGAGAGTCTAGTGATGTAACTGCTATACCATCTGCTGACCCCAAAGAACATATTTTTTATGGATTCTGACAAAGCTAATTCCCTGTCTTTTACTTAGTTACCAAAAGGATAGACTCTCATCATCTTCTGAACTTGCTTGTAGATGTCCTAGTCTGAAAGTCTATATATATAAAGCATTATTTAATATCATTACATATAAAGCTTCCATTTTCTCTTAATGGCTTAGTAGAATTCTACTGATATAATGTATTATACTCATTTATGTCATCTCCTTTTGAAGAATAATTTTTGTATTTTTAATTTTTTCTACTATAAACAATGCTGCAGTGACTATATGTTTTTAAATATTAGGTATTTTATAAGGAGTGCATTGACTCAGAACCTTATCTTCAGCAGCAATTTACCTTATTCATTATTAGCTATCAAGATTGTATTCACAGGCTTTTGTTCAATATTTCAAAGTGAACTCGTCCATTGCCATCATACTTTGCCAGCCTGTGATTTCCTTTCTTTTTGTTATAAACAGGGAACTAGTTTCTTTTCTGAAGAACAGTCTTGTTCGAAGGTCTGTACTGCAATCATCTTTTCAAAATAACTTTTCTCCTCTCTGTTTGACTTTCACTACATTTAGCAACTTTTCTTGTTCCTGTTTGGAGTTACAGAATCTGCTTATTTTTGTGGAAAATGGAAATTAGTTTTCTGGTTATATTTCTCTCTGTTGTTCTGAGGTATGTTCTGAGCATAAAAAAAAATCAATTTTATTGTATCTTTGACCTAAAAATAGAAGCTTTCCAGTGATAAGAAACTCCTAATGAACATAGTGATATGTAGAATACCAATAACTATAATCACATATACTTTGATAATTAACTACTTTAATGAGAAATTTCTATTTCTTTTCTCTATTTATTCTTCTTTATTTATTAATTGGTCAACCAATTCCACAATGAAAAAACAGTCAGTTTTTAATTTAATAATAAATGTAAATAAATAAATTTAAATTAAAAAAATTTTCAAGAAAGATCCATGACTTTAGTTGTTGTTATGGTATTTGATTCCTATTAGTAACCATAGGGATTGTTATAAGTGATACTTACTTCTTATATATGTCAGAATACAACTATTAGTAAGAAAAATAATACACATGTATTTCTTGCTAGTTCCAATTATATATGCTTTATATTCAGTTTCTGCAGTCACCCTATGTGGTATGGACAAATATTATCACCATTATACAGATTAGGAAAATGATGCAAAGTGAGTAATTTGCCCTGAGTCACAAGTTAGTTACTGGCAGACTTGGAATAAACCAGGCAATCTTTCTCCAAAATTCATGCTTTCAAACACTTCCGTCTTTTCTCTCTAAGTACCATGCAAAATGCTTTAAAAAGAACATGGAGTCACATCAGTCACGCTGTAACTGCACTTTAAAGATAAGACAACTAACCTTCAGAAAAGTTAAGTGACTTTTTTATAGTTACACAATTTGAAAGTAAAATATTTTGTATTCTAATCAAATTTCTTTTGCTTTTACTGGCAGCTGATATACTGATGTGCTTTGTTGGACTGTTTGATTGTTTAGTTGCAGCTTGCCCAAATCTTGAACACATTTTTAAAATTATTTTTATTTTCATAGGAAATAGAAAAAAATCCTGTCCTGTTTAAATAAGTCTCTTTTATACTATTATTTTATAAGAATAAACCAATATTTTGAGAATAAAGACATCCAGAAGGCTGCCTGTTTCCCAATGTAATTCCTGAACATCCTGGAAAATCCAAGCCAAAGTTTTCCTGGATATGAGAGTCTACAGGGATCTTCCTCACCCCTGAATTCCTTCTATAGGCAAAAATAAAATAAAAAGTAAAACCAGCATTCATTAGAGGTGTCAACATTTGCATATACTGTACTGCCATATTTATTTTGAACATTTACAAAATATATCTGCCTTGTGAATCTGAACAAAACAGGTAAATACTTTTTAATCAGAAGACTATATATTTTTCATAAATTCTTAAAATATCCCTGTTCAGAAAATCACCTTTAGCAAATATTGAAACATAGTAAAAATACGGTATTACAATTTTTCCTGCCCATAAATATTTTTCAGTATAAAATGAAAGAAAATAAGGTTTTTGCAAGAAAAAAAATCACAAAGTCACAACTTTATTTTTCTCTCTCTTTTACATTTGCCAGGTGGCACATGTGCTTGCTAGAGAGAGAGAGAGAGAGAAAAGAGAAGAGAGAGAAATCATCCCCTACAGGACATAGTCATGCCACAATCCATTCTCATCCATTCTTCTCTCCTTCCAGGACTGTGGGCATACATGCACACATGCTCACTGTGTTTTGCCAACTGCCAAGTCAGAGACTCCCACCACAGAGTCAGCCATGTGAGATTCAGCCACCTCAACATCAGGTCACAGGATGGCCCTGATTTTCAGTTTCCATGAGAAGGTGGAAAAGAATTACTTTCTGACATAATAGAAATGTTAGACCCTGAAATATTTTTATGAAGACATTTAAACTTTGCATAGATACATAACATTTTCTTGACACACTATAGATACATAAACTTGAAGTCAATACAACAAACTACAAGAGTCCCTATTTTCCAGTGTAGGGAGCCACATGGATTTGTACCTATAAAAGCTGAAATACCATTTCACAATTCTGTAAAATAAAAAAAATCCATAGAGATTCCTTCAAGGAGATTATCATTTTTATTAAGTTTGTGAAATGAAAATATACTAAATAAAAATAATTTTGTCAGTTAGGTAGTTTGTAATATGAAAATCTAATTTAAATGTGATCATTGTGATTTGCCCAAAAAATGTATTTTAAGAGGTAAGAACTATAGTGATCATAAGAACTACATTTTTACTGACACTTGTAGTTTTAATACTATTATTATATTCATCTGTTTAAAAAAGATAATTAAATGTCAATACACAGCATTTTATCATAGAAATACAAATGATGAGTATTATGAGTTTTTTCCATGAGAGGAATTTTTATACATGCATGCAATGTTTTATCATTGTATCTCCTATTTAGCATTATTAATTTTTAAAAATTCAGGTTTGATAATTGTGAGACAAATTATTATTGCTTAATCTAGTTTCAAAGCACATCTTAGATTAAGTTTTCAACCTCTAATTTGATGCTACCTTATACGTGTTTTAATTTTATGGATAGATGACTCAGGCAATAGGAGGGTTCCCTAGTGGCACTAGGTACTTTCCACCTAGAGTTTGATATGTAATGAATAGAACCAGAAAGGAGATTTCCTGGTATTGATGAGCCTGCATTTTTCTTTGCATGGATGCAAGGATATAAATTTTTTTTTTTCCAGATGAACTGACAGATGACTGTTATATTTGGTTGTACTTTGGAATTCAACCTATTAATGAGATGCCCCTTTCTACCTAATCACCGTCACAGAGAATGGCACATCACCAAAAGTATGATTCAAGTCATAGCTGGGAAAGATTAATGAATAGTGACAATTGGGAACTCTAGGGGACTTTGGGGATTGAGAAGGTTAATTGGAAATGCTGAAATTAATGTTCATTAATTTAATAAACTGAAGAGCTTTCATTGTTAAGAGTAGATTGCATTACTTTTCTTCTACCTAATAATGCCTGCTATTCATTTGAGAAGATTCATTTTAGATACGAATACACAATCTTTAAAAGAAAGTGAGAGAAAGATTATCCAAAGAAGTAACTTTGGAAATATTTTGAAATTCCTGAATAGATAATCAACATCTATTTGATAACCAGTTTCTGAGGTCCCTGATTGTTTTTACACTCTCTATTTCCAGAGTTTAATTATTTTATACTGTTAAACACATAACAATTAATAGCAATAAACTGTATATTCTCAAAATATATTCCATATTTTCATAAACCAAGTTTCTCTGTGTTAAATAACCTTGGAAAATACCAAAACAATATTTTTCTTATTAAGTTTCAGAATAACAATTAGTATTTGTATAAATTATATTATATTGAGTTTTTTTTTTTTTTTTTTTTTTAGATTCTGCCTAGTGAGATCATTTACCTTTCTGGATCTGGCTTATTTCACTTGATGTAATATGCTCCAGGATCATCTGTGTTGCTGAAAATGGGAAGATTTTCTTCCTTTTTAAAGCTGAATAGTATTCTGTTTTGTATAAACATACCATATTCTCTTTATTTATCTGTTGATGGGTAGCTTGGTTAGACCAAAATCTTGACTATTGTGAAAAATGCTGCAATAAACATGTAAGTGCAGATATATTTGACATGTATTTCTTTTAGATATATACCCAGTAGTGGGATTACTCAATCATCTGTTATTTCAGTTTTAATGAGATAAACCAGGCACTGAGACTCAGCCATGGTGGCACAAGCAGTAGCACAACACTACATGACACTGGAGCCATATTGGAAGACTAGGGGTCTGGATCCCAGTTAAACCTGAATTTGGTGGGTATACCCACAATCCTGCTGGATACAAGGCTGGGGAGGGTGGATTGGCATAGTGAGACCCAATTAAGGGTATCTTCCTCACTCTCTCTTTTTCTCTCACATGAAAGAAAAAACTAATTGTGAAAAATGCCGCAATAGTGCTTGCTTTGGCAGCATATGCACTAAATTGGAATGATACAGAGATTAGCATGGCCCCTGCGCAAGGATGACATGCAAATTTATGAAGCATTCCATATTTTATAAAAAGTGCCACAATAAATATCGATGTGCAAGTACTTTTCCTGTTAAGAATTCTTATTCACAATTGCTAAGATATTGAACCAACCCAAATACCCACAAACAAATGAATGGATTAAAAAACTGTGGCACATATACTCTATGGAATACTACTCAGCCATTAAAAACAAACAAACAAACAAACAACAAAAAAAACAAGACCCTATCTTTTGACAGAAAGTGGATGAAAATGGAAGATTAACTGCTGAGTGAAGCAAGCCAGGCTACGAAGGAGAGACATTGTATGTCCTCACTTAATACATACCGAGTTTCTACACTCTATGACCGAAAATGAATGACTAAAGGATACAGAAACAAAGTAAATGGTTGTGAATACCAGATACAGTGCGGGAAGAGTGTGAGTGAAGGAATACACTCTGAGGAAGAACATTAATGAGAAAAATGGAGAGGCAAAGCATTAATGGGACAAAAGAAGGGGGTATTATCTGTTGAAGATAACTATATAGTATTATCAACTGGACTGGGGAAAAATATAAACACGTTGGAATATTCACTTTGCAAACTAAATGACGTGATTGAATATATAAAAGATCTTGCAATAAAATAAGATTAAAAAACATATACAATGCTTCTAGGTTTTCATTAGCAAATAATAAATTAATAGTATTGGACATTAAGCTTTTTCTGAATTTTAGTTATAAACATATTAAGGATACATTTAGAAGTAGAAGTTTCAGGATAAATGATGTATAAATTCCTAAGGTTTTAATCAACGTTGTTTTCATCATTTCTAATTTACAGTGCTATCAGCAGTGCATAAAAGTGTCTCCTTCGTGGCACCTTCATAATTAATGTTTATTTCTAATCTTAACCATATTGATAAGGAAAAATGGTATCTCAAATATTTACTTCATTACTTGTAAGATTGAGGAGAATATATATGCTGTTTACTACCATTTGCATATGCTGTTGTTATAAAATGCCTTTCCTTCGCCGATTTATTTTTCTAAATGGATTACATACAAGCTATATATATTAAAAATATTAATTTTTTGTCACAAAAAATAAAAAATAAGCTAAATGAATAAATAAATAAGCTAGACAGAGAAAGAAAAATACTACATGATCTCATTTATATGTGCAATCTAAAAAGGTTGAACCAACTCAAGTAGAGAGTAGAATGATGGTTACCAGGAGCAGGTCAGGGGTGTAGAGGGATGTTGGTAAAAAGATGCAAGATTTTACTTATATAGATAGAATAAGTTAAAGATATCTATCATACATCACAGTGACTGTATTTAATAACAATGCATTCTTAAAATAGCGCAAAGTAGATTTTAAGTCTGTTCATCATAGTAAAAAAAAAGTGTGTAAAGTTATGTATTTGTTAATTAAATCCATCTAGTCGTTTCATAATGTGTACATATGTTAACACATAATGATATAAACAAACAATATTATATAATTTTTATTGAAAAATAAGTTTTGGATCTTACATTTAAGCCATATTGAACTTTCTTTTTTATGGTAGAAGATTAGGATATAGTTTCTTTTTTGTTTTCCCCACATGGATAGCTATCCAGTTTTCCCCAAATTTTTCATTAAAGAGAGTACCCTTTCTCCATTGAGTATTCTTGGCTAAGTTTATAAAATTGACCATATCTGTATGGTTATGTCTGGGTTTTATATCTGTTGCATTAGTCTATGTGTCTATTTTTATGCCAGTATCATACTCTTTTAATTACTATGGCTTTGAAACACAGTTTGAAATTGGGAAGCATGATTTCTACAGCTTTGTCGTTCTTGTTCAAGATTGGTTTAACTATTCTAGGTGTTTTACAGCTCGGTGTGAATTTTAGGCTTAATTCTTCTTTAGCTGACTAAAATGCAGCTATAGTTATTTTTTAATATGTTTGTATTTTACCTTTTTTTTTTTTTTTTGGAGAGGTTTTTGCTATAGGGCGCGTGTGCTCACCAGACAGACAGAGAGAGACATAGAGACAAAAAGCAAGAAATCACCCCCCAGGGGGGATGGTCACGCCGCAGTCCCTTCTCCTCCATTCTCCTCGGGATCTTGGGCACACACGCACACGCGCCCGGCGTGAGTTTTAAGCCACCGGGTCTGGGACGCGAACCGCGGTTGACTACATGGGAGTCCAGCGACATAGCCATTACGCTAACTGCTGGTTCCCTGTATTTTAACTTTTGCACCTGAGTTAAAAGTGATTTATGTACCATCATAATAGTATTAATGTAATCTGAATTTTATTACATAGTACTTCCCCTTTTCTGAAGCTTTACTTTCCATGCTTTCAGTCATCCACAGTCAAATGTGGTCTAAAAATATTGAATGGAAAATTCCAGAAATAAATAATTTCTAAGTCCAAAATGCATGCTGTTGAGTAGCATGATAAAATTTCATGCTGTCCTGCTCTGTCCTGTGAGAGTTGAATTGTCCCTTTGTCCAACTTATATGCTACCTATCCCAGTAAGTCATTTAATAGCCACCTCTTTTATTGGCCATGCAATGATACCACCTTTATGTGAATTACTGCATTATGGAGAAGATATATATTGCATAAGAAAATTATCAAGCTTATGATAGGACATAACAAAAACTGGAGTGCATAGAAAGTTATAATAAGAAAAATTTACCTCTTCTGTGGTGGCAGGAGAGATAATGGTAGACAATTCTTTTTAATATTTAAGTTCTGACCTGAAAACTGACCATTGCCAAGATTTCACTTTTTAATTAATTTAATTTAATTTCTTCATTTTAATTTGACCAGAGATGTACAGAGTGAGAGAGAGTGAGAGAGATGGAAAGTGAGAAAGCAAGCCACCAGGTCCAGGACTTGAACCATGGCTGGCCATGTGGGAGTCTAGCACCCTTAGCCACCACACCACCTGCCAGCCCCAAGATTTTACAACTTTTATCACTGAATTATGTTGAATATTTATTGTACCAGTTAAAAGAAGTTAACTGTATACACTGTTCATTTGTATGGAGCTAGAAGAATGGAAAAAAAAAAAACTAGTAATATTTTATCTGGAGAGAACAATGCACAATAAAGCCTGGAAGAAGATGGTTCAGATGATGTACATGAATCTAAAAGAAGTAACAGGCAGTAAAGCATAATGGAGGGAATGACATGATACAAGGCTGGCACAGACACTGTAGATTACATTGAAACTATGATGCTTTTACACTTTGGCATTTATTCTCGATATATGGGATTATGTTTAAGAATATCTACTCAGTATAAACATACTTATTTTGATAAAGGATAAACTATTTGTACATCCCGATAAAGACAAATTCTGCACACTTAAACATAGAAATAAAAAAAATTTTAATAATTTTTTTAGAGGTTTTTGCTTTAGGGCGCATGCGCTCGCCAGACAGAGAGAGACAGAGAGACAGAAAGTGAGAAATCACCCCCCGGGGGGTGGGGTGGCCACACCACAATTCCTTCTCCTCCATTCTTCTTTCGGGATCTTGGGCATGCACGCCCATGTGCCTGGCGTGAGTTTAAGCCACCAGGTACAGGACGTGAACCATAGTCGACTATGTGGGAGTCCAGCGACATAGCCATTACGCTAACTGCTGATCCCCCCAAAAAAATTATTTTGAGAGGTGTTTGCTATAGCGTACATGGCTTGCCAGAAAGACAGAGAGAGACAGACAGAGAGTGAGAAATCATCCCCCAGGGGGGATGGCCATTCCACAATCACTTCTCCTCCATTCTCCTCTCGGGATCTTGGGCACACATACACATGCACCCAGCATGAGTTTAAGCCACCAGGTCTGGGACTTGAACTGCAGGAGACTACATGGGAGTCCAGTGACATAGCCATTACGTCAACTGCCAACTGCTGGTCTCAAGAAATAAAAATATTTTTAAAAGGAATATTAATCATGGAACTGACTTAGGCAATTTGTAATTGTAAACATTATTTTGTGATAATATGTAGAATAGACCGGAATGAGAAGAATTTGTGAAAAAAACTAGAGCTGCAGTGCAGGTCATTGCTGATACTAGATATACCTACAATGGGGGAAAACATGAATGGAAGAAAAAAATGAATGGGTTATAGAGATTTTGAGAACACAGCATAGTATTGATTACTATGGACTAGATGGAAAAAAGACAAGGAAATTATTACATTCAGATTTCTGGTTTAAGCAAATATATTGAACAAGTTGCCATATAGGATACATGAAGAAAGAGAGGGGGAAGAGATTAATTTATTTCTGTTTGAGCTAGATTTCATGAGCATTTTTTTTTTTTTTTGAGAGATTTTTGCTACAGGGTATGTGCACTTGCCTGAGAGACAGAGAGAGAAAGTAAAAAATCACCCCTCACGCTGTAATCCATTCTCCTCCATTCTTTTCTCATGATTTTGGACACACAAGCACATGTGCCCTGCATCAGTTTTAAGCAGCTGGGTGTGGGACTCAAACCACAGTTGACCATGTGGAAGTACAGTGCTATAATCATTACACCATCTACTGGTCCCAGAGTTGATTGGAATTTAAGACTACCAAGTGGGGACATAAAATACACACTGGTCTTCATTTTCCTGAAACTGAGGGATGTCAGAGCTGGTATAAATATAAAAGAGGTAAAAAAAGGAACTTGAAAAATAGTTACCTAGGAAAAAAAGATTGGTTATAAAAGAAAAACATAATTTAGGACATATTCTGGGGAGATCAGACATTTAAAATGACTGGATGAGCAGCAGTTAGTGAAGCAGGTGAAACACAGTAGCTAGTGAAATAAGAAAACAAAACCAAATAAACAAAGTATCTCATAAAAGAAGCCAGTGGACAGAATGGCTTTAAGAAGAAAGGAGTGATGAGTAATATCTGCTAGACACTAGTGTTTCCCGACTCATTTTTTTCTCTCCCACTCCCATCAGTAAATCTATGTGTTAAAATGCGTCCTTTAAGGGAACCAGCAGTTAGTGTAATGGCTATGTCGCTGGACTCCCACATAGTCGACCACGGTTCGCGTCCCGGACACGGTGGCTTAAAACTCACGCCGGGCACGTGTGCGTGCGTGCCCAAGATCCCGAGAGGAGAATGGAGGAGAAGGGATTGCGGCGTGACCATCCCCTCTGGGGGGTGATTTCTCGCTTTCTGTCTCTATGTCTCTCTCTGTCTGGCAAGCGCACGCGCCCTATAGCAAAAATCTCTCAAAAAAAAAAAAAAAAAACTGTGTCCTTTAACATGAGTGTTCCTTGTATCATGTATTGCTACTAATTTCCAAGCACTTGCCTGGACTATGTAATTGCTATCTAACTATATTGACTGCTTTCACTCTAGGTCTCTTGCAATAAATTCTTCAAATAAAGGCAGCAATGATATTTTTAAAATACAACTTAGAAAATTTAAAACAAATTATAAATTTTAAATATTCTCAGCCATCCATGGTGCTCCATCACACTTGCAATAAACCCAAACTGCTTACCAGAGACTTCACATCTTCTGGCATCCTCTCTAAATATACACCATTATTCACTTCAATCACTGGGTCCTACCACAGTGATATCATTAGTTGTTCCTGGAAATGTCAATCATATTCCCAGAACAAGACATTTACACGTAGTTACTATGACAGATTTATTGCAAAAATGACTGTGTCTATACTCTTATGTAAAATGCCTCTGCAACTCATTATATTAAGAGGGAGAGTCTCTTTACTTTTTTACCCTTTGACTGTGGGCTGAACTTGTGATTTTTTCTTGGTCAGAATGTTAGAAAAAGTGATCAGGATTCGTTTAAGATTCTCTAGCTCAACCTCAGTAATGAGCTAGCGTGATGAAAGATAAGAAATCGGGTGAAGTAAAACTGATTTATTCAGGCCAATGCCAACCTAGGTAAGTCAACTCCAAGCCCACACAACAATGGAAACATCGAAGGTCGGTCTACACCACAAGAATCACCCAAAGAACCATACATTCATGAATTAAACACATACAAATTGTTTTAAGTCACTAAATTTTGGGATACTTATACATACCAAGAGCCTAATGATAAGACGGTTTCCTGTCCTTGGTATAATAGTCTACAAGACATTTTATTCACAGCCTCTTTACTTCATTTAGCTCTCTGCTCACATGCCTTCACTTAAGAAACTACTTCTTTGATCATCTGACTAGAATCATTATCTTCTTATCCTACATTTTTCCTTCATTGTATTCATTAACCATCAATATATGATACATTTATTTTTATCCACATCATTTTTTTTTTTGAGAGGCTTTTGCTATAGGGCACGTGCGCTTGCCGGACAGACAGAGAGAGAGAGAAAGCGAGAAATCACCCCCCAGGGGGGATGGCCACACCGCAATCCCTTCTCCTCCATTCTCCTCTCAGGATCTTGGACAAGTACGCACACGCGCCCGACGTGAGTTTTAAGCCACCGGGTCCGGCATGTGAACCGCGGTCGACTACATGGGAGTCCAGCGACATAGCCATTATGCTAACTGCTGGTCCCTATCCTCATCATCTTTATTTCCAGTATTGAATGTGCAATGAATGTATATAGTACTTAGAATACCTGACACAGTGGAAATGGATCTATAATATTTTATTTTATTTTATTTTACTCTTTTGTACTATATAAATCCACACTTTTCAACTCTCTCGTTTTCTAGTCATTCAAGTAAAATAAATGATCCATTTCATGTGAATTATGACATTTCAAAATTATTTGTAAATACAACTTAATAAATTAAGCTGAGCTATCTCATTTGTCAAAATAAAGACAACAGTGGTCAATGGTCAATATGAATGTTACTTGAATATCTCTCAGTTACCCAACAGAACTAGATCAAACTATAAATGGTTCATCTGAATTTAAAGAGTGGTTTAAACTGTGCTGTGTTGATGGTTAAAGCAATTCTAAAATATATTATAGATTTAGCAACAAAGCAATATGGATGATTAACAGTAGGCAAGGTTCCTTCTTTGCTATTCACAGAAAACCTGAAGTGTCTGAAGTGATCACTGCAGACTGAAAAGCCAACATTCTTTATTGCATTTGGTTAGAGCAAGTGCCACAGGAGCACTCAAAAGTCCACCTCTCACTGTAAAAGTAAATGCCTGTGAGAGCAATCACTTTTTACGTGTTCTAAATATTTTCCATTGTTGGTGATCCTAGATGGAGATTTGCTCTGACTTTCCGCAGTAAGTACTACAATTATTTCCTATATTTTATTTATTTTTTATTATTGCTAAAGAGCAGATACATGCTACAGAGAAGAAGAGAGAAGGAAAAGACCTTTCCCCAGCAGGAATGACCACACTGAAATCCATTTCCTCAGTTCTCTATTACATTAGGATTCTGGGTATGCATGCATACGAGTCCAGCATGTTTTGAAGGACAGTGAGGTTGGGACTTTGACTATATGGTCAGTCATGTGGGATCTGGCACCTTACGCACAGTGTTTAATCACTATGCTTTGGGCTGACCGAATTTTACTTTACAGTTTTTATAAACAAAGGCAGCTCTACCTTCCTTCCATACATTCTGAAAAACATTTTCTTAAATGGTTGGAAATATGTGGTGTGGAATAAATGAAGCTTGAGAGTAACTTAGAATAGTCATTTGGGGGCCGTCAGATAGCATAGTGGCTACATCACTGGACTCCCACATGGTCGACCACAGTTGCAATCTCTGACCAGTGGCTTGAAACTCGTGCCGGCCATGTGTGCATACGTGCCCAAGATCCTAGGAGGAGAACAGAGGAGGAAAGACTGTGGCATGGCATCACCCCTCTCGGTGGGGGGGGAGGTGATTTCTCACTTTCCCTCACTGTCTCTGTCTCTCTCTCTCTCTTTCTCTCTGGTGAGTGCATGTAGCCTAAGGCAAAAAACTCTTAAAAACAAACGAACAAACAAACAAACAAAAAAACTCTGTGCACCCTCATGAATATATAAACCAATAAAGTTCAAAAAGGGTTTGCAGCTCTTCATCTGGCAAATTTTACCTTTCATACACAGAAAAACTTTATCTTCTTTACTTGTTGGAAAACAACACCACCACCACTTTGATGAAGAACTAGAAGGATTCCAGCATGACAATGAGGATCTCTGCTGACCAATTCCCCAGAAAAAACTTGTGAAAATACATGCACACACCCACAAAAATGTAAATCCTATGGAAACGGTCATGAAAAAAAGCCAACACATGACAAAGCATTTATTCATGAAAATTTGGAATTAGGAAAACAGACTATGGTTTCTGAAGCAAGACTATCCTACCAATCACCACCTGTCCTGCATTATATTCCCTTAGGTCTTACAAGGGAATTCAAGCTGTCCTTAAAAATGAAATTTTAACATGTGATACCAGCAGGTGGTGTGGTGGTTAAGACACTGGACTCCCACATGGTCAATGGCAGTTCAATTCCCAGATCTGCTTGAAAGTCACGCTGTGTGTGTGTATACATGCCCAAAATCCCAAGAGGAGAATGAAGAAGAGATTGCAGTGTGACCATCCCCTCTGAGGGGTAATTTCTCACTTTTTCTGTCCCTGACAAGAACATGTACCCTATAGCAAAAATCTCTCTCTAAAAACAAACAAACAAAAAACTACAATTATATTATGATTTAGTTATACAATCCAGGTAAAATGATTACAACAAGCATTTTAAAAACATAAACCAAAGTATAATATGAGATTTAGGGATGTCTCTATAAGTCTAATGGGATAGACTTATAGAACCTGACCATTAAAAAGTTCTACAAATATGCCACTCATGACATGCTAATTTTAGGAATGAATCTAAATAAGTGTAAATATATGAACTTTCCTATTGTGTCTAACCAGTATTATCCTGAAACAGGAGAATAAAAGCAAAAAACCATTTCTGACTTCAGCAAATGTCAAATTGTCTTTAGAGCAAAAATAACTGTAAAGCAGGGGTCTCCAACACTCAGGCCATAGACTCATACTGGACCCTGGCCTGTGAGGAACCAAACCACACGGCAGAACGTGAGCAGATGGTGAGCAGGTGAAGCCTTATCTGTATTAACAGCTACTTCCCATCGCTAGTATTATTGCTTGAGCTCTGCCTTCTATCCTATTAGTGCTGGCATTAGATTCTCATAGAAGTAGAAGCTCTGTTGTGAAATATACATAAAAAGATATAGGTTGTGCTCTCCTTATGACAATGTAATGCCTGATGATCAGAGGTGGAGCTGAGGTTGTGATGCTAGCACTGGGGAGTGGTTGTAAATACTGCATAAATGGTGAGTTGTTTTATATGTATGTATGTATATATACATATACATATACATATATATATATATACACACACACATATATATGCGTATATATATATATATACATATGTAACAATGCAATAATCATAGAAATAAACTGCACAATAAATATAATGTGCTTGAATCATCTCAAAACCACTCCCCACACACACACACAGTCAGTATGAAAACTGTTTTCAATGAAACCAGTCTCTAGTGCAAACAAGGTTAAAGACCACTGCTTTAAAGATCTAGGAAATTCACCTAAATTCTAGTTAATATTAGGTAGGTGGATAGCTGATAGTTGAATAGACCTCAGTAATTCTGTATGGAGAGGTTTTTCTTTTTGTATTTCTTTTCCATTTCTTACAGCTGTCATCCTAAGATGCCTATCCTGAGAGCACATCTTCTACCTGCATTATATATAACACATCTATCTCTGGATGCATTATAAGACCTCGTATACTATTGGTGCTCAATTATACACTACACTAAACAGCTGTAAAGCTATCAAATTTCTATCAATTTCTCCTGTGCTTGCTTTTCTTTTTATCCAATAATTGACTCAATTATTTTAAATTTTGCTTTATTCATGTAAAGAAACAAGGAATTCAGTATATTTATCTGTGCTTTGACTTATTCCAGTAATCATCAGTGGAGAAAGCAAAATTGAAATAATTTCAGGTAGTTGCTTTTCTCTTGGCAGAAGAAATTCAATATATACCTGATAATTAGAATGAGAGACATTTGTTTACTCCTAATATATTTTTAAGTGTATTAGAGCTGAAATGAACCCTTTCATCATTTATAATATTTTAGAATTCATCAAAATGTGTTGCATATACAGATAAAATTATTTTTGTGTGAATTGTAATAAATTCTCCCTGAATCCCAAAGCACAGATACCCATGCTTTTGAGTTATTGTAAGGAAATTGAGTACGAATTTAATTTGCCTGATAAGTGATCCCCTCTTGCTGAAACAGCATTGTATCACCAAGGATAAAATGAATTCCATTAAAAGGAGACATAACCACGCAGTAGAAAATGTCTGGGGGTTTCCAGATTAAAATACACATTGTATTTTGACAGTGTTTTGGCATCCATCATAAGTACATAATTTCTGCCACTAATTCATTTTGTATAAGATGGATGACTAAATAGGTCTCTTTCTTTAAATGCAGCTACTATTTTATTGGTTATATCTCTATAGTGTCAGGCATTAGTTATAGTTTTCTTTGTAATATCATCTGTTACTGTAGAGTTTATTTGATTCTTTTAGGTAGGATAACAAGAGCAAATGTGATGGGCTCATGTTTGATCTTCTATATCCTTGAGGTCTATGCTTTGATTTCACTTTATTTTATAGTATTTTGACACGTGAAAGGAAAAAATGATGTTTCTGAGAAGTACTTGAAATTGAATTTCTTGAGGAATTATGCATACAAGATATTTTAGAAACTATTAATGAAAACCTTGGCTGTATGTATATGTGTTTAGGTGTGTGTATGTACTTCTGTACATACATAAAAGTGCATATGAATATATGTACTTTATTAGGTTGTCCAGGGAAACAGAACCTCTACAGTACAAATATTAGAGAAGAGGAAGAGAGAGAATACATTTATTATAGCAATTCACTCAAATGACCATGGAAGTTAGAGTCCTATAACCTGCCATCTTAAAAATAGTAAATGGGAACAGCCAGTGGTAAAATGTGGTCTGAGTCTGAAGCTTTGAGAACCAGGAGCATTAATGTCCAAGGGCAAGAGAAGCTGGTAGTCTAGCTCCAATAGGAAGCAAATTCAGGCTTCCTTTGCTTTTGGTTCAATCAGGCCCTCTGGGAATGGGTTGGATCCTACCTCCTATGGTAAGTACAACCTTATTTACTCATCAGTCTATTTAAATGCTAATCTCTTCCAATTACATCCTCATAGAAACACTCAGAAATACTGTTTTATCAGCTATCCCTGAATCCTTTAAGCCCAGTTAAATGAATACATAAAATAACAATCAAATGCACTCATGAACATATATTAGTGTAGATAGGTAGTTAGAAAAATTAAATGTTGAAAAATTTACTTAGCACTATTTTATCTATAATTTGGGGACAGCTAATCAAATAAAAAAGACAAAGAACATGCAAAAAGAACAATAACACAAATTCCTGAGCGCTTTTCTTTCTTTTTATAAAAAGACTTATTATTTATTTCATTCCATTTATTATTATTATTTTTTAATTTGACTGGGGGGAGGGGGTAGTGAGAAAGCAAGCTGCCAGGTCCAGGACTCAAACAGTGATTTTTTTTCTAAGTATAATCCCAGAAACTAGCTATCATCCTTCATCTATTTTCTTTACAGAGGAACAATTTCTGGCTTTCACAATATCAGTCAGATTATTCCACGTGTACATGAACTTGGAAGGTCTCAGTGGCCCCTATAATCACTACTCTAAAGGATTTAGACAAATGTGTAATAACACGCCTATGCCATTACAGGGTCATACAAAGTATCGTCACTACCCTGAAAATCCTCTGTGCTGTGTTCCTCCTGAATATCCTTCTCTCCCACCCACCAATTCCTGGCAACCACTCATCTTTTACTGCTGTTAGTTTTACCTTTCCCAGAATGTCACAGAAATGGAATCATTTTGTATACAGTATTTTCGGATTGACTTTTTTTTTTTTTACTTAATATATATTTATTTAAGTTTCTTTCATGTCTTACCATGGTTTGATAGTGAGTGCCCTTGTTATTCGTACTAACATTTCACCACCCAACTATAATACAGTTTATTAATCCCTTCACCTGCTGAATGACATATTGGTTCTTTCTATGTTTGGGGAATTATGAATTAAGCTGCTATAAATATCTGTGTATTGTCAGCATTTGGTGATGTCAGTGTTCTGGATTTGGGTCATTCAATAGATGAGTATCTTGTTATTTCTGCTATAGTAGTTACAGAATGCTTTCAATGATTTCTGTAGGGACTAAGAAATAGCTAATGTATTCACAGCCTTCTAAAATTAATTTTGTCGCTTAACACAAAATGTTGAACATTTCAATTTAACTCTTTCTCTACTTTCATGTTATCCTTGTCACAAGTATTTGAGTTGCATACATCTAAACCCTGCATGCCCGTATTATAATTTTTCATTTTAATACTCATACCAATTTTTTACTTTAAGTAATCATGATTACTCAGTTTGTGATATTTTTCAGATATTTATTATTTTCAATAATTTTCTTTACATATTTGTCTGAAAAATTTCCTACAGCTATCTAATATAGCTGATATTTTTCTTTAACTTTCCAAATGTTAATTGATTTCCATAATCTACTGATTTGGTTACTTCTGGGATTTCTCTTGTATTTGGTTTTCGTTTCCTCACTCAATAAAAGTGTTTAGTAAAAATCAGCAGAAGAGATTGACTCTATTTGAATTAAATGGCCTAGATCTTAATGTAGTTGTGTAAAGAGTTCTGAATTTTTAGTACACGCTTAAGACAATTAAAATGAATTTATAAAATTCAGGTTTTCTTGGTTAGGGCCAAACTAGAGTAGCACTTATCCCACGTTTAATTTAATCCATACTAAGGAGGAACCTTTTAAAGGAGTCTATTCAATGCTCATGTGTAAAGAGGTCTCTACTCTCTGGAGAACAGAAATATTCCCAGCCCTGCATAAGCTCCTGAAATTATTTTATCTACTGCTTTCTGGTGGTTTATTTTATTTTATTTTATTTCATTTTATCTGGAGAAGTTTTTGCTTAGGGCCCGTGCACTCGCCAGACAGACAGAGAGACAGAAAGCGAGAAATTACCCCCAAGGGGGAATGGCCACGCTGCAATCCCTTCTCCTCCATTCTCTTCTCGGGATCTTGGGCATGCATGCACATGCGCCCAGCGTGAGTTTTAAGCCACTGGGTCCAGGACGCGAACCGTGGTCGACTACGTGGGAGTCCAGTGACATAGCTATTATGCTAACTGCTGGTCCAGTTTCTGGTGGTTATTTCCTGAACTTTTGTGGTTTTATCTCACATGCAGAGATCAATACACAAACCCTAAAGGGATCTCCTTTTCCCCACAAAGATCTTGGAAAACTATGTACAGTGTTCTTCTCTAGTTCTCATCATGAAAAATGTAGCTGCTTGTTCCTTAGAAAATGGTAGTTTTCCATATTCAGTGACACTGAGTATAGACTCTGGCTTCCGCTTCCTGTTATGTTACCTGCAAACTGCCTCCAGGCAGTGAGCTGGGACAATCATAGTTTTCACTTTATTTGTTTACTTTCCCTCAAAGATCACAGTCCTATTTTCTACTGTGATGCTCAATATCTGAAAACAGTTGATTTGCATATTTAGTTAGAGTTTCTAGTTTCTTCTGATAGCAGGGCAATTCCTGCACAATGATGATCAAGACAGAAGTGCCTTCAATTTCACCCTGAAATGAAGAGCTATGATAAAAAAATGAATACATATCTTTTTTTTTTATTATGAAACTAAGTATGGTCATTCATTTATAGATAAGCTACTTTTGTGACTCTTAGTTGATAGTAGTCTGTGCATTTCTTATTTGTCATAAACCTAGTTTTGTTCTACTTGGTCAGAGTTGCCTTACCTTACTTCACATTGAACTAAAATGATAGCTGAAAATACTCCACTCAATCCATTGTTGTCTCTCAGATGGATGTGATTACTGACAGCAAACATCTTCCCAGTAAACCAGAGAGCACAGCCAATCTGCTAGCCTATTGTGAAGCCGAGTTTTCATGATGACTGTCTGAGGCTGGCAACTAACTGGCTACTTTTGTTAAATTGAAATTGAAAACCTAAATTGGAAACTTGCCTAGTTTTAGCAAACATGGCATGGGTGTTTTATTTTCTAACTCAGCAAGAAAAAAAAATAATAGAAAAAAAATGGCTGGTTTCAGCAAAAACACTATCAAAAATGCTGGTTTTCAGCAATATCTCTATTTTCTCCCCCTCCCTATGCAGATATTTACAGAGCTGTATTTCCCATGCACCTGGCAATTCAGTAGGGGCAAAGGACTGATTTCTGTACAATGGACAATTGTTCTTAGAAGTGATACATTCCATTCCTAGATCTGGCTTCTAAAATATTTTGGATCCAGCTCTGCACTCTTTCTGCCTGTTCTTAATGACCAAGTAGATGGTGAGGACCTAATGGAGGGTCTGAAGATAAATGATAAAGCCAAAACATGGAGTTTGTTTCTTGCGTTGATGAAGAAGGCAAATCCTTTGTCCTCCATTTTCTTTGTCCTTTGTCATTTTGTCATTTTGACATATTGAATATTTGATAAATAACAAATAAATATTTGTTTTGTTAAACTGGGATTATGAGCTGTATGGTTACAAATTATCCTATTCTAATATATAGTGACAGCAGCTTTAATATGCAAATATTTGTACATTTAACATAATTAATTTAAAATTCTATCAGGCAGCATTTTAGGCAATATTGTGAGAAATGAGATATTTTTAGTCCTCTCAAAGAACTCACACTTAGAAAAGAAGACATGTTAAAATAGAATGCAGAATTACAATTAAGAAAATAGTTATCTTTACAAGATCTGGTGAAAAAGAATAAATGATTAACTCTGCTTTCTGAGGATGACAGAAAGATGTACCTAAAGAGTAAAGAGGTAGCAGATGTGAAGAAAAACAAGCTAATAAAGAAGAAAGCCGGTATAGGGGAGAAGATATTTCAATAAAAAGAAGAGCATGCGCAGAGCCACAGAGGTGGACTAAATGTGGAAGGCTGTTAAGTCCTTTGCCAACTAGAACACAGGATATATATCAGAAGGGGAAGAAAGGTAAGATTACAAAGTAGGTAGAAGTACTGCCCAGGTAATTTCCAACAGGGAGACACTCACTATGCGTATTGCTTTTAATTCTTACCTAAATTTCAAGAATTACAAAGTGTTTTGCTACCAGCTTTGTAAAGTAACAGGAGTAGAAGGGATGAATTCAGTTAAAGCTGTGGTGATGTCGGCATCCTTAAATTTTATTAAGAGCACCTCAATGTAAGTATTAAAGTCCATGGAAATAATTCCCAAGTAATCCATTACTCTGTCACCAATACATTTTTGCTTTTCATGACCAATATTTTAAGAACAGGATGAGAAAAAGCAGGCATTTGACTATTGCTATCATGCCCTTACCTCCGGAGTTAATGTACCACTTTTAATCAGGGAAAATACTTCCTAAAAGGGTTAAGTAAGATCTAAATAAAAGACATCTTTTAGTAACATATACTAAATTTCATCCACCAGTCTCTGTATGCCAGGTTTTCTAAAGGAAGAAAATAGTAGGATTTTGATTATTTATGTATAGCTATTTATTTTCTTCATCCAATTCACTTTGCTCCTCTATAAAAAGAGAGATCATGGCCTTTATAACTTCTTTAGCCAAAAATAAAAAATAAAAATAAACTTAATAGTGCATCTACAATCCAGATTTCCTAAATCATTACAGAGACACAGTTATGGATGTTCATGAGATAGCTATTAATATTAAAGCTAACAGATAATCAGGATTTTTTTATTATTGTAGCATGTTTGTGAGATACCACAGAATAATAAAGACCACACAGGGCTTATGACATAAGAAGTCACCACAACATGATTTCTATATTCAACTCCATGAAAAGAGAAAAAGTCTTTGGAATAGGAGGCATTGTTTACATTATTTCACATTCATAACTGATTCCTTAATGTCTGATCAGCTAATCTTGTCCAAACTTAGTTTTTTTTCTTTCCTTTGTAAAAAGGAAGATAATAAAACTATTTACAAACAGTAACACGTTCCATGATCACAGGAGGAACAGAAATAGCTACTTGTAAAAATATATATTCATATGAAAACATTTAGCAATTGCTTTGGTAAAGACAGGGATAGAAAAGTAAAAGAACTTTGATTAAGAATTGAAGATACCGAGATATATGCAAGCAAGCACTGAGACAGAGAAATATATAGTCACACAGGAAGTGAGAACAACGGATAGGTTTCTAGGATTATTTTTGGTCCATCCCAAAATTCAAACTGAACCTGTTCTAAGATGGTAGGGAAGTTAGTCTATGGGCATGAATTATAATACATTTATTTGATAGCAAGAAAAAAATTGCCTCAGGCATAAATTAGTTCCTTTGCTCAGAGAAGCATTGTTTCTCCTAAATATTAGATCTCAAGCCCACTTACATATACTCATAACCGAGTCTCAAGCAGAGGCATTTCAGATATATCTCAAGCTATTGTTTTCACAGGTATAGGGGAAAGAATAGTAGCACAATTTTAAGATACAGGTGATGATTCTCAAATGCTCCTAGAAAGAGGTATTACTTTCCCACAATACTGTACTGCTTTTTGCATATGTGTGTGTGTGTGCACACATGACCAAGGCAAAAGCATATGGTAAACACAAGATTAACCCATAGTATCTGTACATGTTAACTCACTGTCAAATTAGAAACTATAAAAGTAGATAGTTATACATAAAAGTGTAAAAGCAGATAGTTTGGTTTTCTCTCCTCCTCTCCTTTATTTTTTACACAGATACACACAAACAATAGTAAGAATTTAGTTTAAAATATTTCTGCTTTTTTCAGTAAGGTTCATTTGTTGCAACTAAATAAATATTAATACATTTATATATATATTTTTCTTTTTTAGAACTTCATTTTCTGTTTCCTTTCCACTTACCTTGCCATGAGAAATATTTCTTGACTCCTCCCTTTGAAGCCCTGATGAAATTCCTATAGATAAGACCTATGAAAATGTAAGGGGTCTTCTCGGAACATAGCTCCCAAAAATTTCTAATTCTTCTACCAGTTTACATTTGGCTTCCAGCTACTCATCAAAATTACTTCATAAATATTCTTACAAGTTTATATTTTTAGTCATTTTTGCTCCCAAAAAGCAGATCTAGCTGAAGTGTGCTATGACTTTGGATTTACATTTCTCTCCAGGTTTCAGGGTAGCAGATTGTCATGAACTCTAGTTTTATGATTGGTCCAAGAAAAGCCATGAGTATGCATTTTGTTTGGTGTTTTGTTGTTGCTTTTTCTTTCTTTTCTTTTCTTTTTTTTTTTTTTTTTTTTTCCTGGTTACAAGGATAGAAGTGTGACTTCCCAGCTCTTTACATATTACAACTAAAATCAGAAGCCCTGAAGTGGTATTTTAATATCACATAAAATAAAATGAAATTAATTTCTAGAAAAAAAGAATATTACCAAAACTAGAGGGGCATTTCACATTAAAAAAATGTAACTTTTAAATCAGGAAGACACCTTAATTATAAAATTATATATGTTAAAATGTTAAATTGAAGATACATAAAATAAAAAAACTGACAGAATTGTGACCAGCAGATGGAGTAATTGTTACGATACTGGACTCTGACTGCTGTTCAAATTCCAGACCTGGTGGTTTAAACTCACACCGGGCATGTGTATGAAGTTGCCTAAAATCCTGAGAGGAGACTAGAGGAGAAGGGACTGCGGCATGGCCATCCCCCTGTGGGGTGATGTCTTGCTTTCTGTCTCTCTGTCTCTGTCTATCCAGCGAGTGCATGTGTCCTATAGCAAAAATCTCTAAAACAAAACAAAAGAAAACTGACAATTAAAAGGATAGATAGTACCACAGTTATGGTAAAAGATATTATCATCTTCTCTCACTAAGTGATAGAATGAATAACTAGACAAAATTAGTAAAGATAGAATACATACTGAATAATACCGCTATGAGGTGAATGTTTGAGTTCTTCTAAATTCATATATTGAAGTTATAATGAAAAGTGAAGTCTGAGGGTAAGAACTCTGGAAGGTAATTATATCTGGAGAGTGGAGCTCCCATGAGATTAGTTTCTTACTAAGAGACATGAAAAAAAAAAAATGATCTCTACTCTCCTCCACATGAAAATAAAATGAGATGATGGCCATTCCTAGTTCATACTCCCTAGTCTCCAGGACTGTAAGAAACAGATATAGATTTCTATAGTGTAAGCCACTCAGTCTATGGAATTTTATTAGAGCAGCCTAGTCTAAGACACATACTATAAAACACCTTGATCTAATTGATATTTATGAAACACTACATTAAACAATGAAAGAATATCCACTGCCTTCATATATACCTGGCAGAATCACTGAGGTAGAGTATGTGCTGATGGGCTCTAAAAATGTCTCATAAATAAGTTCATTTACTTTTTTATTAAACAGAGAGTCAGAGAGAAAGAAAGAATGAGAGTCAGAGACACACGCACCCCTGAGAATTTTCATAGCATAATCTGTCCCTTGTCTCAGGTCAGAATGAAATCATAGGCACGTGCATGCACAGGCTGGCCATGCTCAGGGAAGGCCCAAACACAAGCCAAGAACCCTGCCCATGCGTGTCCTCCTGTGTTACTTCTGTGCCATTGCCTGGCTCCTATCACATGAAATATTTATATGAGAAAAATTTGAAAATCCAAAACCAGAAACTTAAAGATTTCAACTTACTAAGCTAAAAATGTGAGAGCAAAGTAACAAATAAAGTAATACAATAATAAAATTAAGAGCAAAATTTAATATAGATTTACTATACAGGAAATTAGCAAAATGGTAACTTCCTATTTTGATATCTGCACAAAATCAATAAACTCCTACTTTAGCTGATAGAGTATAAGAGAAAGAACACAAACCACCAATTTAGAAATAGAAGAGGTTATCACCAATAATTCTAGAGAAATTAATTATTAAAAAACAATAAAAATTATGAATAGCTTTATACAAATAAATGTGCTACTTCTAATAAAATTGACAATTTTCTTGAAACACAAGATATCCAAATTGCTATAAGAAAAAAAAATTTTTAAATTTGAGTTCATTTTATTTTTAAGGGAATTTATATTAAGTAACTGACCAATTAATATATGAAAGCAATAATCAACTTCAGAGAAAAGAAAATAAAAATAATATCTTTTATAATATCAAAAATTTTAAAGATTAACAAAAGCAAGGATTGGAAATGATGGAGAATAAATGTATTTTCAAATATTAAAAGTGAATGAAGTCATACAATCAATTTGGCCAACGGTTTGCAAAATATTTGAAAAGTTTATATAAATTTACCATGCAACATAGCCATACTATTCCTAGGTATTTCTCTAAAAAATAATATATACATCCATGTAGGTGATTGAATGCTCTTACATTATTAATAATACTAGTCAATGACTGGAAACAAATTCCATATATCCCTTCAATAGAACGTACCCAATAACAAGGAACAAAACATGAAAAGATACAAAACCACAAATGACTCTCCAAATTCTGATGGTAGGGCAAAGAAGTGAGATGAGAAAGAATATATTATATGTAATTGCATTTAAATATAAAATAAAATAATGAGAACTAAATTAGTGACAGAAATTTGTTGCCTGGTGACAGAGTCATAGGGTGAAAAGGAGTCCGAAAGAACATGGCAAGTCTTTAAAGGTTTTGCAATTATTCTGTATCTGTATTGTGATCATGGCTTTATGGATGTAAGTATATGTCAATACTTAACAACGTTTACACTTTGGTTATTTGCAGTTCATTGAATGTCACTCTTATAACAAATTTTTAAAGTAATTGATTTATGCGAAACATTGCATTCTTTACTCAACACATTCCCTGCTACCTTTTCTTTGTGGATTGTAACTTCCTACCCCATCATGATCCGTTTGTCATGTCAATTTATTTAGTCAGAGAAAAGTGGGCAAAAGTAATACATGCCACTTCTAAGCAGGAGCTTTTAGCACCACTGTCTAGTTCTTCCACTGCTTTTAGTCTCATCTGTCTTTGAATCAAATCCACCCAGAATGAGGTCAACCCTGAGTTCTAAACTGAGGTGGCACCAAGACACAAAGATCCATAAAAGACACATAATTTAGCAAAAAGTAAATATTTAGTGTACTATACCACTGATATTGGGCACTGTTATACTGTAGCATTACATAGAAAAATGTCCCAAAAAATCATATCTTCAGTACTTAAATTTTAATAGTAGAAATATACTCTCTCTATATACATACTAGAGCATACTAGATTTCAAAATACGAGTTTCTCAAAAATTTAGAGAGTTTTTTTTTTTCTATTATGGTAGAAATGATGTCTCTGGCATTTATGAAATTGATATTCTAATCTTCTTTTGTACTTACTAAATATCTATCAAGTAAATCTATTAACGACATATGAATAATTTAGCTGTTCATTTACAAAACATGCTGATTGAGGGAGGTATCACTAAAATGCTTGTGTACTTTAAATTTTAAGAATATACAAGTATTACAGAAAAATAAAATTTCTAACGTATAATACTAGAATAATGAATATGACTTACTTTATATCAAAATCCAATTAATGCTTTCTGTCTTACCATCTATCTTTGCTTTTTTCTTAAATGTCAAACAATTTTGGAAAGTAGTAAGCATAGTTCACGTGAAATGTATACTAAGTGTTAAAGGAGCATCTCTCCTTATTGTTTAATATGTTCTCAAGAGTGTGTTAAATTTTGGGACTGGTAGGTCGCGTGGTGGTTAAGGGCGCTGGACTCCCACATGGCTGACCATGGTTCAAGTCCTGGATCTGGCAGCTTGCTTTCTCACTTTCTCTTTCTCTTTCTCTCTGTGTCTCGCTCTGGTCAAATTAAAAAATTAACAATAATAATAAATAAAATAAAGGAAATATTTCTTTTAAAAAAAGAGTGTGCTGGGACCAGCAGTTAGCGTAATGGCTATGTCGTTGGACTCCCACGTAGTCGACCACGGTTATAGTCCCGGACCTGGTGTCTTAAACTCACGCAGGGCGCGTGTGCATGCGTGCCCAAGATCCCGAGAGGAGAATGGAGGAGAAGGGATTGCGGCGTGGGTGGTCATCCCCCCTGGGGGGTGATTTCTCGCTTTCTATCTCTCTGTCTCTCTCTGTCTGTCTGGCGAGTGCACGCACCCTACAGCAAAAACTTCTCAAAAAAAAAAAAAAAAAAAAAGAGTGTGCTAAATTTTAATTTAGCATGATATCTAAAATGTCTGTTTTTGCTCATCACAATTATTACTTTTCATGGAAATTATTGGTTACTAATTTCTTAGATTGTATTTCGTTTCTGATATTATATTCAGTAAATTTTGTGTATAGTATATTTGATCTGTAATAATTCTATGCATTATTATTTTCATTTAGAATACTACATGTTGAGGCTAAAAGGAAGAATAGTGGTTAAGGCACTGGATTCCCACATGACCGACTGCAGTTTAAGGCTGGGCCCAGCAACTTGAAACTCAGGCCTCAGGCAAGGAGTGTTTGTGCCCAAAATACTGAGAGGAGAATGAAGGAGAAGGGATTGTGGTGTGGCCATCTCCCCTGAAGGGTGATTTCTCAGTTTTCCTGGCTGTCTTTCTGGCAAATACACACACCCTATAGCAAAAATCTCTCTAACCAAAAACGAACAAACAAACAAAAGAACCTATACATTAAAACTATGTTAAAAACTTTGAGAAAATACTAATAATTTCCAAACATTAAGGTTTTTAAATATCTGAAATTTTTTAAAGCATGTTCATGAAAGATTACACACTTCTTCCTTTTTATTTTTATTTATTTTTTTATACATTCAACTACTGTCTATTATTATGGCTTGTAAAATGAATTTTCCCAGAGTGATCACACTGCACACTGCTCTGGTCTAAGATACAATCACACAGATCACCACTAACAGACAATTCTCCATTTTTGTGTCCCCCATATGTCTAACTGTTTAAGACTCTGGAGTTTATTTCTCCAAGTGTACCTAATCCTACTTTTTACCTCTATTTTCTTTCATCTAAAACCTCCAAATGTAATACTCTGATTCAAACTTTCTGTTCTATGCAAATCGGTGAAAGCTAATAGATACTGGAAATACAGAAAACTATGGGGAAAATAATGTAAAAGTCTCCTTTTTTATAATTCATAAATTTTTAAAGTTTACTTATTTTATTCATGATAGAGCATGTGCATAAGAGAGAGGGAATGGCATTCCTGACATGGTCTTCCCCCCCACCCCAGACCCCCTTTCCTGGGTCCTCTAGCATGTTAGCATCTTGAATGTGCACCCAGCAGGCATACTTTCAAGCTGACTCTCATCTCTAACAGGAGACAGCTATGTGGCTTCCAGCACTGCCATTCAGTTTGCTACCTACTACCTCAGCAGGCTGTGCCACATAGAATCTGTTTTGAAGTGACCGAGTAATAGCCCATTTTTCTCTGATCAAGGTGGAGTTAAATGTATAAGTCAGTTACAAATCACAGCTTAATTGGAAGAATTTATACTGAATTAAGAAAAATAATAATCCTTTGAAACTTAAAAGCTATTTTATTACTACCTCCTATTAAAGCATTGCTTTTTTATGTCACAGGGGACTAAAGAAACTGTAAGTAGCATCTTTCCTTGAGGGTTAGAGAAACACTTTTAACTTATACAATAAATCAATTCATTCCATCCCAGATATCAAAGAGCAAAGCTAAGAATGCAGGAAGGAGATATACATATATATATATATCTACACCCAGAGAGAGAGAGAGAGAGAGAGACAAAAAAAACCAAAGTGAATTAGAAACCAGTCAAATCAATAAATGCAAAAGGTATATTTTCACTAATATAAAAATATGTAAGCCTTTTGCTAGCATAAGTACAAAAGAAGATAAGTATATACATACAAAATAGCATTTTTCTCTGATAAACTTATAATGTATGACATTTACAGATAAACTTATAAATTAATGCATGACACAGAAAAGTACAAAAACACGATTATATGTAAGTCTTCTCATGACAACATCTAATCAATAGCTTTCTCCTCTTTTGTAGAGAGGAACACCCTATCAATACAAGAGATTAATTTTTCATAGATTACATCTAAATGCTATCGTCAATAATTTTATGTTCTTTTTTCATATAACAGTAGTCTATTTACTGCTGTATATTATTTCATTGCAAAAACGTATAGCAATTTAGTAATCTAGTCTCTTTTTCATCATTTGTTTTTTTTTTCATTCTTGGGTTAGTCTTAAGATCACTATAATATTCTGTATAACTTCTGTCATACCTTATTTAATATGCTCATATTGTGACTATTCCTATGAAAAAAAAACTGATCTGATATGGAGTACACACATGCATGCAGACAGATATCTGAACCTGAGTTTGGTAACTTTCAGTAATTTAACAAAAATTTTGACCATTATCACTTCAGAATGCCTTCAAATCCACGTTCTCTAACTTCTGAGACTTTAATTACATATATGTTAAATTGTTTGAAAGTATTCAACTCCAGGAAATGGATAAATATAAATCTAAATGTATAATCATTTGAAAAATATAAAATGGACATAGAACAACTTTATTCATGATAAAGATGACTGAAGAATTTGAATCTTGAAGGGTATAGTCAGTTATGGAATGACCTTGGTTGAATAACCTCAGAGAATGAAAGGCCTTTGTAAATATAACAGTAATTCCAAAAGTTAAAATATTTTAAAATCTTTAACACATTATAGAATTTTTAAAATCCTTTATAACAGGGGCCAACAGCATGGTGGTTAAGATAGTGGACTCCCACATGGTCAACAGCAGTTCAAGTCCTGGACCTGGAGGCTTGAAAATTACATGGGACACATGTGCATGCATGTCTAAAATATCAGGAGAAGAATGTAAAAGAAGACATTTCAGCATGACCATTCCCCTTGCGGGGGCGGGGGGGAGTGATTTCTCATTTTTCTTCTCACTGCCCTTCTCTCTCTCTCTCTCTCTCTCTCTCTCTATCTCTGGTGAGTGCATGTGACCTATGGCAATAAAAAGAGAAAAAATTCTTTATGACAATATATATTATAAAGAAATCAAATAGTGTTTTTTGTGTGTAAAAAAAAATTAAAGAATCTAGGATTGAATTAATTGAACCAACAAAGTGGACAAAGATATGTTATAAGTCAGTATAAAGAAATCAAATCATATCTATTTCTATATGCCAGAAACAGAAAAAAAGAAAACGAAAATGTGAAAATATTTAAAATAGGATGATTTATAAAAGAGTGTATAAAACATAAATAGGTAGTAATACATCAAATAAAATCTTTAAGTTCTCTAAGATACTATTGAGAAAATTCTTAAAGAAGACTTAAATAGAGATATGCATGTTTATGGGCTGGATTTAAATATGTCACATCCTAAAATTGATCTTCTCCTCCATTCTCCTCTTGG
>JAKSZU010000015.1:86854358-87024358 GCA_026018925.1 Tupaia tana
GTCTGATTATACCAATTTAGCTGAAAGTAAAGCCATGATTAAGATACGTTGATAAGGCAAAACACTGTAAATTACAAATTAAGTCATATCACCAGTTCTATAGATTACGGGTGCCATAAGGGGCATTTTGTTAAAAGAGATGCTAAATGAGTTCCTGAAGGTTTGAAATATTTGGGACAAAATATACTGGCTGAACTCCAAGATATCAGATAATTGAACTTAGATCCTTTACTGGGAGTAATTAGGCCTAATTTGCATAGGTAAGGTCATTTGAACAACTTTCTGGTGGAAAATAAAACTAATTGAGATTAATGACTCTTAAATACATTGCTTCTCTACTTAGCATATCAAGGCAATATTTTCTAGAGAACAGAAAATACTTCAGTAATTGTATTAGAAAAATAGAATAGGCTTCTTATTCTTTCACTCGCTTAAGTACATAACATTGTTATAGGTTTCTAAAATATACATCTAATTGTTTACAAAATAATTGCAGAAGTCTTACAAAATGACCAATTTTTATATTAAAATAAATTCAATCTCATTATATTCTATACTCATTCATTCTTCTCTATAATCACACTGAACTTTTAATATGTTACCCTAACAAATTTGGATGATTTTTACCTCTTTTAAAAATGAAGTTGATGGGGATACATGTGCTGTTATGGTGGAGATGCTGGGGCAATGACAGTCTGAGTCCCAGACCTAGGGACTTGCTTTCTCTCTCTCTCTCTTTCGCTCTCTTTCTCTCTCTATCTCTGGTGAATTGAAAAAAAAAATAAGCAAAACAAAATAAATAATTGTTTGTCTTTTTTTTTTTAAAAAAAATTATAATGTTTAAGAAAATAACTTATTTGTTAAATTTACAATTAATAAATAGTCAAGCCAGGATTTGAAGCCAGGTCTTTTCAACTCCCTAAATGATTTCAAAACCTAAACAAAAATTAAACAGGATGGGATGCACATAAATTACCAATACATGTAAATTAATACACTGCTTTTTCTTGGCTGGTGTTTTATGTCTTATCAAGTTAAAAATAGTAGATAGAATGTATGTATTTGTTCTAGGGAGCTGTGTATATGCACAAAGCCACAGGAAAATGAGAATATTTCTTAAAAAGAACTGCATCAAGATCTTAATTTTGGCAAAAAATCCAGTAGTGCTTGTGAAGAAAGAGAGGATAATGGATTTGCTCTAGCTAGAATTTTTGGTTAAGTATGTGATTTAAACAAACTTGGTTTTTCTACAACTGTTGTTCATGAATTAACCTGTTACGAATTCATCACACTCTAAAGATAATTGACAATTAAGACAAATTATGTCTATTAGTCTGAACTTGGACTGCAAATTTCCTTGTTTCATAGATTAGATACAGTCAAGCATATGACATGTATGATTCAATGAGACCATGATTAAAAATCAAAAGAAATCTCTCAACATTGGCCTACTGCACTGTTAGGGGTTAAGTGTGTCTCTTCAAAATTACTATGTTGAAGCCCTGACCTCTAATACTTCAAAATACAGCAGCATTTGGAGACAGAGCTTCTAAAGAGCTAAGAAAAGTAAAATGAGGTTGTTAGCGTGGGCCCTAACCCTATAAATATTGTCATTTTAAGAAAAGGAGATTAGGACATAGAAAGAGAAATCAGACATGTACAACCTAAGACCATGAGAGAAACAATACGTGAGGACCCAGCAAAGAGCTGCCCATCTGCAAACCAAGGACAGAGATTTCAGAAGAGATCAAACTTGATCATAACTTGATCTTGAACTTTTAGATTTTTAGGACAAAGAGAAAATAAATTTCTGTTTAAATCAGAATCTTTGGTATTTCGTTTTTGAAGTCTGAGCAAAATAATTCATACCCCCTTCTCTTTAAAGCAGTTAAACTTCTTTTCATATGTAATTGATAATTATACATGTTAGCTTCTACAGAAAACTATATGAAAGCATTTACTTTATAAAATTTGTGAGGATGCTCATCATTATGTTCTTAGTAAGGAAAAGCATTCAACTCAAAATGGCAAGATTTTCAGCCCTTGATTTCTTTCTTTATGGCAATGTGAGATTGCCATTGTCTAGTCATTCCTACTATTTATATCCAAATATTTCTTGCCACACTCTGATCATTGTAGGTTTGGTGTTAGATTTGGCTAATGGTTACCATTCCTAGTCCTGGGCCAGGAGGAAATGGGGAAATCAAGAGATTTTGGGTAAGGAATGCAAACATTCCCAGAGAAAATGAAAGTCATTTTTGCATCTCAAAAGAAAGCATTTCAATGATTTGTTGCTACATTTTTAAAACTTCATAAAATTCAATTGCTTAAAAATAACAAACATTTATTATTATATAGTTTCTGTTGGTAAAGTACTCAGGTACTCTAAGCTAGGTTTATTTAGCTCAAGACCTCTCATGAAGGTGAAATTTAGATTTGGCCAGGACTGCAGTCATTCAAAACTTAACTGTGGAAGGATACACATTCAAGCTTATTGAAGTGACTTTTGGCAGAACCATTGGCAGAAGACATCAGTTCTTTGCCATATGGTTCTTTCTCTAAGGCTATGCAAAACATAGCAGCTGGCCTCTCTTAGAGCAAGTACAGGAAAAAATTGGGAGACACTGAGCAAAATATGTCGCCTATTTTCAGGGCCAACAGTTGGCATGACGTCTATGTTGCTGAACTCCCATGTAGTCGATCATGATTCTAGTCCCGGACCCAGTGATTTAAACTCACAGCGGGTGCATGTGCGTGCAGGCCCAAGATCCCAAGAGGAGAATGGAGGAGAAGAGATTGTGGCAGGGCCATCCCACCTGGGGGGTGATTTCTCACTTTCTCTCTGTTTCTCTCTGTCTTTCTGAAGAGCACACACACCACACACCCTATAGCAAACCCCCCCCCCCAAAAAAAGTCACCTATTTTCTGTAATCTAGTCTGAAAATTGACATCCCATTACTTTTATCACATATTCATTGTAATCAAGTCACTAGCCCACATTCAAGAGAAGAGGATTATTTAAATTAGAAAATAGCACCTTAACCAGGAGAAGGGATTATGGTGTGGCCATCCCCTCTAAGGGATGATTTCTCATTTGTGCTCTCTCTGGTGAACCCTATGTCAAAAAGCTAAAAATATTTTATTTAGTGTAAATAGCAGGACATGGGAATATTTGAGGACATTCGTGGCTGACTAACACAAATATAATATTTTAGATTTTTGTAATCTTCCCAATATTGTTATGTAAATATCACATTAAGTTGGTAGTTTCAGGCTAGAAGAAACCATTTCACTTATAAATATGTTCTTCAATGTTCATAATTATTAAAAATGCTAATAGATATATACATTCTCCAGGTTGTAATCAAATGATTCACCAATGCGTTAAGGTAATATATGCAATAGTTAGGATTTCTAAAAAAATACAAATTTGGCGCTCATTCTGATACTTCACAGAAATCCTCATAAGTATAAAGCTTTTATTTTCTGCATATCAGAACTTCCTGTCTCAATTTTAAAGAATTTAAATTAATAAAATCATATCAATATTTTATGAATATAAATTCTTTTCTTTCCTTCCTTCTCTCTCTGTTACTTTCTCTTTTCTCCCTCCTTTCTTCCCTCCTACATTTGTCTTTCTTTTTTCTTTCTCTTACAAATAAAAGACTTAAACATGTTCTACCAATTTTCTTGACTGTTGTCATATCATTATCCGGAAAAATTAATCTAAAACTCATTAACAGTAAAAAAAATATTCAGAAAGACTTCTAACATGGTACAGACCAGCTTCCATCTGCAGTACCATCCTCACATTCTGACTCACATAGTAGAATACTAAGAGGCCATGAACTCATATAGAATCTGTGTAGACAATTTGCTCTCTAAAGTTCTTCATCTTTAGTCCCGTATAATTAAGGCCAATGCAATAAAGGGCCAGTCAGTAGCCTGGTCGTTAACGCTGCTGGATCCCACATGGCTGACTGCATTGTTCAAGTCACAAACTTGGTGGCTTGAAAAACACACTGGCATTTTTGTGGATGTGTCCAAAATAATAATAAATAGTATGTGCTGCTTTCTCTAAAATTATTTGTGACAAAACGGTCGAAATATATCTTACGTAATTTATTAAAATGGAGTAATATGCAATAATACGTCTTGAAAATGTATTATTCCTCTCTAATTGAGACTTTGCACCCCTTTGTCAACATTTCCCCCATTCCCACTTGGTCCTCACAGCCTCTGGTAACCAGCATTCTACTTTCTACTTTTACAAATATAGTCTTTCTAGATTCTATATATAAGTGAGATCATATGGTACTTTTCTTTCTGCACCTAATCAATTTTGCAATTATTTCACAAGTATGTCAACTAATAATAAAATGTTTAAGAAACAACAAAAGAAAACTATCTTGCCTATGCCGTAAAAAGAGTGTACGATTACCACTAATGTATGAGTATACACAAAAGACAGGAAGAAAACCAATGGGACCATCAATAAATGAGTCTATAAATAATAAAGGATTAGAAAGGATAAAGGTTAGAATAGGCACAAAGGAAAAATAAGAGTTTGATAAATGTACTGGACAAGGAGATAGATTATTTTTAAAGAATTATTTTATTTAAATTTATTTATGTATTCATTTATTTTAATTTGACCAGAAAGGGACAGAAGAAGAGAGAGAGAGAGGGAAAGTGAGAAAGCAAGCCCCCAGGTCTGGGACTCAAACTGCGGTCAGCCATGTGGGAGTCCAGAGCCCTTAACCACTATGCCACCTGCCGGCCTGAGACAGAATTATTTTATATGAAGTACAGACATTCATGTATTTACTAGATTATCTAAAATAGCATTAACATCATGAAGTAGTTCTGAAGCTTTCCCATCACAGCAGTTCTAACCTATAAAATCTAATGGTGTGATAATAATATATATTTATGTTTTAAAATTCAGGAATAATGACCTCTATATAGAAATTATTAAAGATAAAGTGTGCTATTTCTATTTACATATATTATATTCTCATATTAACCTGTTTCCTAGAAGCAAATTAGTCCAGTAATTTTAATAACTGAAGCAAAGAAATAAAATAGGAAGCACTATAGGTCAAAAACCAGTTCATGAAAATGACTTTAATTAAATGGTATGAAATTATATTTTCATCAAGTGCTTTATTAGTTTCTTTAAAACAATTTGTATAATATACTTTTAAGCTGTAGCTTCAATATTTTGATCAAATTATATAAATTGTTATCTAACTATAAAACTTCATATGCCATTCAAAATGCAATTTATGTCCAATTGAAATATGTTTAGCTATTTTAATGAATAAATTGATCGTCTAATAAATTAAACATAATTTTCCTCCTTAGTTTCTGGAAAATTTTCAAAGATTCATTGGGATATTTTCAATTAACTCTACATCCATCCCTCTCAAGTACTTCTTTCTCCTTCTCAACTTAATGCAGTGGACCCCTAAAGTCCAACATATAATGTATTTTCTTTTTTTTTTTATAAATCCATGAATTTTGAAAAAATAGCACTTAAAATCTAGGCTTCTTAGACATTAACTAATAATACTTTATTGATCCCATATTACATATTTTGTTGTTTTGTGTTTTTAATTACAACAATGGAAAAACTGTTCGTAATGTTTATTTGTCAGACTAAGAGGTACCAGATGTTTGAAGTAAACAACATCCTGAAGATAAGTGGGTTATCTAACATGTATTTAAGAACTGTGATTCAACTTTTGCCTTCTTAAGCAACTTGTATTCCCAGGAGTGGTTTAACAGTTACTAACTTCTTTGATTCAAAATAGGCAAGGATAACTGACAAAACACATGTTGAGGTAATTAAAAAACACTCTCTTAATTTTTTCAGTGTGAAAGTACAAAGTAATAAATGTTAATAACAAAATGGATAAACTACTTGATGAAGTCGGTGTAACTTCAAGCACTAAATTACAATCTAGGCTAATGGATACACTGCACAACAGATCTTTCATGTGTAACACTATTTGATAGGCCTGCACTCTCTGGCTCATTCAGAAGCGTACTGGACTGTAGAGCTGGAAGCCATATGTTGACAATAGTTCAAATTCCTGGCTAGAGCAGTTAGCCTGAATAAGTGCCACATGTGCGAGCCTTTGTCCTGGATCCTGGCAAACTGGAGGCTTGAAGCAAGAGGACTGCTCTGTAACTAAGCCCTGTGGAGGCTATTCTCCCACTCCCTCATGTACATGTACTCTATCATGACTAGTAAAATAAAATCCTCTTATACAAATATTTCATAATGGGCAAGTATGAACTTTGAAGTGTGACAATAAGTAAAACTGAGCTAGTGCACTGACCTGGTTGTGCCCCTGCAAGTTACTGAACTAATTTGAGGTTTAAGATTCTCATCAATAAATTAAGAACAATAAATAGAAACTATGTAAAATCTGTTGTAGTGATAAAATAGCACATATAATCATTTGGACCAATATTTTTCAAACCAATGATATTATTTTTCAACAAATACCAACATATTAAGCACTCACTATATACTTAGCAACATTTAATATAAAAACATATAGGTATATACATATGTATTCTTCAAATTCTTATACCATGTTTTATGACTAAAAACAGTAAACCCACATATGTTATGTAACAGTTCCTGGTAAGACTTACTTGGTAAGATTAACTGGGGGAGACTGGCAAAGTAAAGAAAGATTAGGATAGACTATATGAATTCAGGTGAAAAAGTGCCCACACTGTGTGTGTGTGGGTGTGTATACTTTTTTTAAGGTTCCAAGCTCTGTGAAACAATTAGCTGCCTAGGAACTTCTCAGACAAATACCGTAACTACACAGTTTCTACGTATCAACAAGAGGAAAGATAAATCATAGTCAAATGAGAAGAATAGCAGGTATTTTTCTTAGAGGTACCTGTTAAATACATGATGAAATTCACGTGGCAGAAACCTACTCAATGCAGAATGGTAGGAGGCTGATATGACACCTGACACTGGAAAATTTTTTACTTCTAATATCTGACAGTATAGTGGAAAGTCTAAAATGGGCATTAAATTCTGTGTGAATATATCTAGGAAGTCACCCAATTCAAAATTCAGCAGAGATGGACTGTCTAGTGTGAACAACAGAATGTCACTTCTGAGCTGATACAATTTTTTGTAAAAACTTACATTTTTAAATTCATGCTTGTATATATCCACTATCATAAAAATGTATAGGTGAATTCTTAGCTGTAACACATCCACATACTTTAAGGACAACTGGTGTCAGTTTATAGTAAATTAATTCTTTAATATTTTATTGTAAGTTATATATTATTATTAATTTTGGACCTGTTTTAAGTTTGAAGTCTATTTTTTTCTGAGCTGCATACTTTGATTAATTCTATACATTTTATTTTAAATTAAATTATTTTCAAGCTTTTAAATTGTTTAAAAATAGCCAATTAAAAAAAACTATTATTTATTAATTTTATTTATTCTCTTATTTTCTAGCACGTGTGCTTACCAGAGAGAGAGAGAGAGTACGTGAGACAACAGGTCCAGGTTCAGAACTCAAACTGCGGTTGGTCATGTCGCAGTCCAAAGCCTTAATCACCATGCCACCTGCTGGCTCCCCAACAATAGCCAGATTTTTTAAGGCAAATTATTGACCAAAAATTATTTGCACTTGCTTAGTATAAATTCATATTTTTGTCATAAACTTCCACCAGAAAACACATAGAATACATTGGATGCTAAAACTGATTTAAAATAGGAAAGCAATAAGAAACTAGTTTAGTAACCTCTATATCAACAATCAAAATTTAAGTTACCTCATAGTTTCATTGAGCTACTTTTTATATTAGTTAAGGTTTTCCAGAAAAACAATTCCAATAGGATATAGATAGATACTAAGAGATTTAGATAGATATTAAGAGATTTATTACCAGGGTTTGACTCATGGGAGGCAGAGAAGTCCTGTGAGCTACTACTGCCTGGGAGGCTCAAGAAAGTCGCTGATGTGTTTCAGTCCAAGATCACAGGCCTGAGAACCATGGGAGCCAATAGTGTAAGTCCTGCTCTGAGTTTAAAGTCTGAGAACTAGGAGACCTATAGTATAGGTCTGGATCTGAATCTGAACACTCCCTAATCAGGGTGCTGTTGTCCAAAGGCATGAAAAGATGCTGTCCCAGCTCTGTAAGAAAAGAGTAAATTCACCTTTCCTCCACTGTTTGTTCTATTTATGGCCACAATAGAAGGAATGATACCCATCCACACTGGTGAGAGTGACTTTTACCCATCCTACCAATTCAAATACTAATCTCTTTTAGAAACATACTCACAAACAGGTCTCAAAATAATGCTTTACCAGTTTTCTGAGCATCCCTTAGTCCAATCAAGTTGATACATAAAACAAACCATCACTCTTTAAATAAATACTGTTAATTCACATTTAAAATTATTGATGAAATATGCAATCCAATACTTCCACTCAAATATAAATTATATATTTTCAAGATACCTATGCTTATCATAAACTTACTAAAATTTAATGACACTGGGCTAACATTATTTTATGATTAATCTTTCTTAAAAAATCACTAGAAAATATTAATAAAAATTGTCCAATGGATTTCATAAATGATTTACTAATGATTATTGCATATGCTATAGCATTATTTTAAACAGTACATATTTTATTGACAAATTTATCATTTTAAAATTTTGTTGCTGGAGGACGAAATATAAGTTGATAAGAAATGTGATATGAATTATGTAGAGCAGCAATTCACTGGCATTCTAGTAAAAGGGCAAAAAATGGACATGGAAATTGAATTATATAAGTTTCTTCCCCTTCATTACTCTATATCCCCAGTAAAGGCTACTCTGTCCCCACATATATAAGGTTGTCAAGAAAGTCATGAGGTGTTTTTCCATGTTTTTCAACACCAAAATGCATCATGACTTTCTAGACAGCCCAATAGATTTTAAAAAGGTGAGGAGCATGGAGAACCATGTTGCATTGACGACTCAACCTCTATGTGGGGACAGAGTTTATCTCCAATGTTGGAAATGAATTCTATGCCTAAGTTGAGTATCTTTATGGAAATAAATTTGAAACAGAGCATCTCATCAGTACCACCTTCGATTCTGTTGTGACTTTGAACAATGTGGACTCTTGCCTTGCTTTACCCTAGCTTCAGGTACTAGGTTTGTTTGCCTTTTCCACCCACATGCTAAAGTGTCTGTTGTTGCTCTTGCTTAGCAAGTGACCCATTAAGAAACACAGCTAAAAGACATATAACTAAAACTAACTCATTTATTAAGAGATCATTCTTTTAAGACAATCTCTCTAAAAGACCATCAGCTTATATTAGTTACCATCAGAATTACAAGTCTAGGTCATCTGCAATTGTTTATTCTCACTTAACACATTTTGTTTATCCTTCTGCTAGACACTATCTTTCACATATCTTGGGAATACATAACTCCTCCACCTTAAATCACTCCAAGGCCTCAGAAACTCATAAGATATTGAGTGATTAGAAAAGTCATGAAGCATTTTTGCATGGAAAACAGAAAAATTATCATGACTCTCCTGACAACTCAATATTATCTGAAAAGTATTTATTCTTCAAAGTTTCCTAAGTTGTTTTTTGATATAGTTGAATCCAGGATGCCCACTGAGAACACTAGACTGGCCTCCTCAAAGTGATACATTTTTCTTCCCCATAGTAAGTACAAGATGGTCCAAAGATGTATTAGTTTTTTCTATGCTTCCTCTTCATTTACCTTACCCACTTACATACTTTTTATTTATTTGTAATTTAAAAAAATCTGATTGATTCAGAGTCATTTGTCATGACTTCAGTATTAATGGAAATGATATAGCCAAAACCTCTGTGTCTCTGCTCCATTTAGCTCAGCACTTCTGAAGACCATTTTCTTTATCTCTTCTCAGCCTCCTATCCTTCCTTTGGTCATTTTCTGTCTACCAACAATGAAGTCTAAGTATACCACCTCTGAAAATAGTATTTCAAGCACCTCTTTATCTCAGTAGTACCATCTAACTTTTTAGCTATCTTTTACTTCTTTTATCATGTTAACATTTTTTTCAAATTCTTGGCAACTTTGACCATTACTCATTATTATCTTATATTCTTTTTTTCTCTTGACCATATTGTTTTTAAGTCTATTAATATAGCAATTTAATTGCAAGTACTCTTTCTTAATTAGCCCCTTTCCCTTCATGACAGTTACATCTAAACTAAAAATTTTATCTAAATTACAGGATGCAGCAAATTAAGTCACACACCCTTCTCTAGCAGAACAGGTGAAAAACAGCCTGTGTCATCACCCTGTGCAGCATGCACTTAGGTCTACACCATTTTAGATTTTTTGCATTTGTAGGGACACACAATTATACTGACTGAAATTTTAAAGCTACAAGTTTCAAGTGGACTTTTTAGACTAATACTATTTTACTCTAGAGGTTTATTTTTTAGTCAATGATCTTGCTTCTTACTTTTCTAAGAAAACAAAGACAACCTGCTATTCATAAAAAGCTATCTTTAGTTTGAAAGTTATATACCCATATAGTTGATCTTTTCTCCTTTTCCAAAGTTGGAACTATTCTGCTTCCTAAGTCCTAATTATAGAGTCTTTTTTATATCCTACTGTATCTTATTACTAAAGATCTTGCTTTTGCAGTTATCTCCTCTTCTTTTGAATCATTTTCTCTGCTACTGTACACATTAAATTTATCATAAACAGAAGATAATTCTCCAATTTTATGAAGCACTCATTTGACCTATTATTTTAGACAATTCAACAATTATCTGTTCCATCTTTTAGGGAATCTCTATAAAAATGTTTATATTTATTCTTTCTAATTCTGCTTGTACTATTCTATAGTTAATTCTCTCCAACGATGTTTACATTATCTACTGACATCACTATTTAAATACATGGATGGCTACTATCTTCACTCAGGATGAATCATTCTTTTTTTTTAAAAAATTAACTTATTTATTTTACATTCATTCACTGAGCATCATCACAGCATACAAAATGTGATTTCCCATCCAGAATACACTGTATAGTGGCTTAATCGTACATGTTATTGTCAATAATTTTTCATTTTGTGTTTTATATATATATATAATTTTTTCACTGTATTTCTCACCCTCTGCTGTTTTCCATCCTCCTCCCACAGTGTCTCTGTTGTCTAAAGTTGCTTTCTATTCTTTTCACCCACATTTTACTGATTCACAAAATATCTTAATTAATCTACTTTCAATAGCAAGTTAAACTGATACATCCATATCTGTGAACACATGTCTGACTTTAGGCATGAAACTCTTTAGTAGAATGAATATACTATAAAGTAGCACCTAGCTGATGCTATATAACTTTCTCTGGTCATTCAATAGACATTTTTAAATATATTTTTTTAATTTCAAGAAAAGCAGGGAACCAGCAGTTAGCGTAATGGCTATGTCGCTGGACTCCCACGTAGTCGACCGCGGTTCGCGTCCCGGACCTGGTGGCTTAAAACTCACACCGGGCGCGTGTGCGTGAGTGCCCAAGATCCCAAGAGGAGAATGGAGGAGAAGAGATTGCGGTGTGACCATCCCCCCTGGGGGGTGATTTCTCACTTTCTGTCTCTATGTCTCTCTCTGTCTTGCGAGCGCACGTGCCCTATAGCAAAAATCTCTCCAAAAAAAAAAAAATAATAATAATTAAAAAAAAGAAAAGCAGTTTTAGCTTCAATAAAATAAAATAAAATAAATGCTAAGAGAGCTTTGCTTAAAACTTAAAGGCAAGAAACAGGTTAGGATTTTTTTTTTTAATTTTTTAAAAAGAATTATTTATTTAATTTTCTTTCTTTCTTAATTAATTAATTAATTTATTTATTTATTTTTTATTCATCCATTGATTTTTAAATTTGACCAGAGAGACAGAGGATGAGAGTGAGAGAGAGAGAGGAAGTGAGAAAGCAAGCCACCAGATTCAGGACTCAAACCCTGGTCGGCCATGTGGGAGTGTCCAGCGCCTTAACCACCACACCACCCGCTGGTCCCATAATTAATTTATTTTTATTTGACCAGAGAAAGACAGAGACACAGAGAGAAGGAAAGTGAGAAAGTAAGCCACCAGGTCTGGGACTCGAACCGTGGTTGACCATGTGGGAGTGTCCAGTGCCTTAACCACCATGCCACCCACTGACCCCAGAAATAGATTTTAATAACTCACAATTCAGATGACTAGAAAGTCCAAGGGCATCACAAATGGTGGTAGTCAGAATTTTAGCAAAGCGTGGTCTGTATACATGTGACTTCTCTCTCCATTATGTTCTCATTCCCTCTATTTATAGTCCTGCCATAACTCAGTCATGGGGGCCTCACCCTGATGATATGATCAAGGGGTCCTTTACATTCCAATCAAAGCTCAACACATGGGGGCCAGCAGATGGCATGGTGGTTAAGGGCACTGAACTCCCACAGGGCCAACCACAGTTCAAATCCCAAACCTACCAGCCTTCTTTCTCACTCTCTCTCTCTCACTCTGTCTCTCTCTGGTCAAATATAAATAAATAAATAAAGTTCAGTAAGAATAATTCTTTAAAAAAATAAACTCAACCTATGAATTTCTGGGGAACATCCAACCACTAAGACCAAATTCTAAAACATGAAACTTTGAAAGACAAACCATAATCCAAACCATAACAGTTTATCACATAATTCCAGGTAGTTTTCCAAAGTAGTTACATCATTTTACATTCCCATCAGCACAGGTTAGGATTTTTTCAAATAGTAGGTACATGAACCTATCTGTAGCCCAAGACAAGATAAAAATCCTTAAATCTGGAAAACAAAGCATAGAAAAAAATCAGTAATGTTTTAGTCAAAAGATTCTATTTCAACAACTCAGCCTCACGTGCTTAATCTATCGTCTATTGTGGTCCAATATTAAAATTCTGGAAGATAATATTAAACTCAAGAGTTGTACCTACCATTAAGTTGGCCATTTTCTTAGTTGTTTTTGAACTCATTTCTGTGTGTCTGTGTTTAGTTTTCCTGGTATAACACTCCCTTCAAAATTTCTTGGAGAGCTGATCTGGTGTTGGTAATTCTTTCAGGATTTGATTATCTGAGAATGTTCTTTTCTTTTCTTCCCATATGAAGGATAATCTTGCTGGGTATAGTATTCTTGGTTTAAATTGCTTTTCCCCTAACACTTTGAATATATTTTCCCATTCTTGCCTTGTTTGCATTGTTTCAGATGAGAGGTCTGCTGTTAGCCTGATGGGATATTTTTTGTAGGTAACATGATGTTTCTCTCTTACCATTCTTAGTATCTTGTCTTTGTGGTTTTGGTCAATCTGGCTATAATGTGTCTTGGAAACCATCTTCTTGGGTTGATTCTTTGTGGGGTTCTTTGTATTTCTTGGGACTAGATCTTTGAATGCCTCTCTAGCTTTGGAAAGTTTCTATCCAGGATTTCATGGACTAGAATGTCAATTCCCTTACTATTCTTTTTACCTTCTGGTATACCAAATAACTGGATGTTTGGACATTTAATGGTATCTAGTATTTATCATATATTGTTTTCATCTTTTTGGCCTATTTTCTCAGTCTTCATGGTGAATTTTTCTAGGTCACTGACTTTGTCTTCTACAACTGAGAGTCAATCTTCTGTATGATCTAGTCTGGTTTTAATACCTTGAAGGGAGGTTTTTATTTCCTGTACTACAGCCATCATCTCTAACAGCTCCACTTGACTCTTTTTTAAATTTTTTTTTTCCAGAAGGGTTTGTTATAGGGCACATGCACTCATAAGAAAGACAGAGAAACAGAAAGTGAGAAATCACACCTCCTGGGGGGATGGCCACACCGCAATCCCTTCTTCTCCATGCTCCTCATAGGACCTTGGGTATGCACACACGTGTCCTGCATGAGTTTAAGCCACGCGGTCTGGGACTTGAACTGCATTTGACGACATGGGAATCCAGTGATGTAGCCATTACGCTATTTGTTGGTCCCCATTTGATACTCTTTTATGATGTGTATTTCCTCTTTTGGATCATGCAGGAACTTCCTCACCCCCTGAAATCATTGGCATTTTTCTCCTGTGTCTTTTGGAGTTCATTATCTCTCTTCTCTTGCACCTCTGTTAGCTTTGTCACTATAAACAGTCTAAATTCTTTATCTGACATTGTACCATCTGAGGATGAAGAGGAGTTATTCTTTTCCTTTGAGAAGTATTTTCTTGCTTCCTCATATCAATCATGCCCTTGTGGTGATTTCTGGTCATCTGATGGATTGTGCGTTTCTTCTTAAGTCTTTTTTTTTTTTTTGAGAGGTTTTTGCTATAGGGCATGTGTGCTCGCCAGAAAGACAGAGAGAGACAGAGAGACAGAAAGTGAGAAATCACCCCCCAGGGGGGATAGTGATGCCACAATCCCTTCTCCTCTCAGGATCTTGGGCATGCATGCACATGCATCGTCATGAGTTTAAGCCACAGGGTCCAGGACTTGAACCACAGTTGACTACATGGGAGTCCAGTGACATAGCCATTATGCTAACTGCTGGTCCCTCTTCTTAATTCTTGAAGTTCAACCTGAGCGTTCAGAGGTGTGCAGGAGGAGGTGATCTGCAATCTCTCTTCTGTTCCATTTTTAACTCTTTGTACGTAAGATTTGGTGGGAATTGAGGAATATTCTGACCTAGCAGTATTCAGATATTTGGATACTGTTCACTTAGACCTGTCTAGACACTTAGTGCATGGAGGTTGAGCAGCCAAGGGATGAAGTTAAAGAAAAAGAAAAAAGAAAAATGAGAGGAAAAAAAGAAGAAAATAAAAAATAAAATATGAGGAAAAAAGATAAAATTATTTTTATTTTAATTTTAAAAAGTAAAAAATAAAACGTGTGTAGTGTGTGCACTACACAAAAGCAGTATTTCACAGCTTAAGTTCAGTAGCCACCTCAGAATTGGCCTGAGTTTGTGCCTCCTAAATGGGAGGGGGAGAAAGGCACAAATTAGCAAGATAACCTATGAGCTTGAGAGCCCAGAGAATACTTTACGTTAAAAAAATTTTTTTTTAAATGTAAAAGACACAGAAAGACAGAGAGATGGAGAGAAGGATACAGAGATTGCCCCACCCCCGTAAAAATGAATCTGGAAGGTAAAGGCTCAGCAGAAGATTTTCATTTTTAGTCCCTGAAAGCAGTATTTCACAGCTCATGTTTAGTAGCCATCTCAGAATGGGCCTGGGTTTGTGCCTCTCCCCACCAAAATGAATCTGAAGCCATCTCAGAATCAGAATACGTCATTCTTAAAAAGTTCACTAATATTGGACTCCAAGTGTTTTAATTCACAAATTATATTTTTTCCTGCACATTTTTTATATTAGAGTTTTAATTACAGACTTGGTTGTTTCTATATGGATGCACTTTCCTGAGAGAGAGAATACTAATTCCATATGTATCAAATTTCAATGTGTTCTTCCACTGATATCCTCTAGTACAAATTGCTCAATATACACAGTTATACGTGCATAATGATTTATATCCCACATGTAGCACCAATTCAAATCTCTACATGTATGAGTTATAGGTGCTTAGAGTTTTCTGTGAACTTTTAATTTCAGACTTTATTATTTCTTATGAAAAGCAAGGCTCCACAGACTCATCCTATAACTAAAAAAGTGTCTCCATTCCTTCTCAATCAACTAAGACTATTCACAAAAATGATAAAAAAGGAAATTATTTTTCTAGTAGCAAGATCATTATATAACAATTGTTTATTATGAGACTATAGCCTCAGATAAAAAAGAAAGCAGCTGTATTGATTTGAAATAATATGCACAAATAATTATTTCTAGTGACTTATTTCATCTCTTACATGGCCTCCTCTCTCATTTTTACAAAACTTCCTTTTATTCACTTGGCCTCAGATATAATACACCCTTGAATTTTGTTTTAACTTCACTAACACCACTATCTCTGTTTTTTGATGACTTTTTCTCCATTTTAAGAACTACAAGTAGGGCCAGCAGATGCCATAGTGGTTAAGGCACTGAGCTCCCACATGGCACACTACAGTGAGTCCCAGACCTAACTGCTTGAAAATCATGCCAGGTAGGTGTATGTGCATGCCCAAAATCCCAGGAGGAGGATGGAGGAGAAGGGTTTGTGATGTAGCCATCCTCAGTCGCATCCCCCTACGGGAGGTATTTTCTCACTTTCCTTCTCCCTGTGTCTGTTGCTCTTTGACAGGCACACACATGCCATAGCAAAGACAAAAACAAAAACAAAGAACTATAAACATGAAAATCTTGAAGATCTTGTTGTGTTATTTTTTAAAAAACACCACATCCATTCCCTCGATAAGCTCATTTACCTATTCACCTACTCCCTTTACTATAAATGCTAGTGCTAAAATGATGACTCATAAATTTTAATCTTCAGCTCTGAGCTCCTAGTTTCATTTCAGATCCTTCTACTCAATTACTTAATAGCTCCACTTGGATTTCTTATGAAGTATCTGCCTTAATGTGCCCCAAAGTACACTAGCGATCCCTGATTCTTCAGTTATGCCTCCTTCATGACAGATGACTATCTCATTAAATTGCAATACCATCCATCCAATTGCTCTGACCAAGACATCTGGTTTATCTTTTTTTCTATTAGGATTCTTTTTTTTTCTTTTTTTTGCAGAGTTTTTTTTTTTTTTTTTTTTTTTTTTTGCTATAGGGTGTGGCACACGCGCTCACCAGACAGACAGAGAGAGACAGAGAGACAGAAAGTGAGAAATCACCCCCCAGGGGCAATGGCCATGCCGCAATCCCTTCTCCTCCATTCTCCTCTTGGGATCTTGGGCACACACGCACACACGCCCTGCATGAGTTTAAGCCACCAGGTCCGGGACTCAAACCGCAGTCGACCATGTGGGAGTCCAGCAACATAGCCATTACGCTAACTGCTGGTCCCCAGCATTCTTCATTTCAGTACATCATGCACCATTTACTTTACAGTGCATTAATCATCACTGAATTCTGTCTTTGTAGCAGCCTAAACTAGTCTTCATGTTCTCCACATTTGTTTATACTATGCAGTTCTAGTAATCTTTGAAATGTAGTTGCCTTCACCTTTGCCTCTCTTTTATTCTGTTCCACCCATACTGTTTTTCTTGTTTCTTGAACACATCAACATATCCTTACCTCAGAATATTTGCTATCTATTATATCTAAACACTTGTCTTCACCTTTGTCTCTCTTTTATTCTGTTCCACCCATACTGTTTTTCTTGTTTCTTGAACACATCAACATATCCTTACCTCAGAATATTTGCTATCTATTATATCTAAACACTTGTCTGCTATACTCAGTGTCAACCATATTGAAATGACAATTTGAGCCAGAATGAACCTCACAAAGCATTGCTCCATTGTAGGGATATCTTGACTAGCAACATAGTTATTTAAAGTGTAATTTAAGCTCTTTCTCTTGTTGACTAATAAAAGTTAACATGTTTGAAGTATTCTGGGCCATTGGGTACTATTTGTTAAATGTGATACAACTTCTGGCTCCACTTTATTAAACTTTCTGACCAAATATTACCTCATAGCGACTTCTTTCATGAAAATGTTATGTAAATAATTCTTTATCCATCCTTTTAAATTTTTACTGTTATTATTTTTATTAGCACTGTTTTATTTTTTTCTGTTGCAAAAAAAAGAAAAAAACAAACAAACAAACCAAACCAAACCAAACAAAAAAACAGAATTACCTAATGTGGGTAATTTATAAAATAGGTTTATTCAGGTGAAGGTTTAGAGATCTGATTCTCAGGGACCTCATCTGGTGGAGATCTCCTTGCTGGTAAATAATGTGACAGAAGGTAGGAGCTTGATCAAAGAAGAACATGTGTGTGTCTGTCTCATTCCTTCTCCTTATAAACACAACAGAATTCAACCATGCCCCCACCAATGCTGAAGCTTAATCATTTCCCCAAGTTTCCACTTTCCTTTACCATATTAAATTTCCTCTTAATATTTTCAATAGAACCAAAACCCAATACATGCATCCTGGGAAGGCTCATTCGAATCTTACCAAGCATTCATCAAATGAACCTACACCTGTTCATCTTACTGTTTTTATTACATGAATTTACTAACCAATGTCTTTTTCAACCTGGATTTATTTATTATTTCAGGAGATGTGTGTTTAAAAACACAACATGGAAATATATGTATAGTTTGTTCCACTAACTTTCTTCTGAAAAACCAATTTAAAAAAATCTAATAATCAAGTTCTAAATACATAGCATAAAATGATCATTTCCTTACAAATCCCACTTTAAAAATTCTTGCCTCAAAACCCTCTCCTTTTCTGTCCATCACTTCTAAAACATTATATCATAGACCATATTCATTCATTATTAAACTCTCACACTGAAAGACTAACTTTAAACTAGAGTACAAAGAAAAAAAAGAAAACTGAAAAATAAACTTTTTGTTTTCTGTTCTGAGATGCTACTAGAATTCTTCCAAGGTAAAATAGTCTCTTTCATAATAAGCAATAAATTCATCTTTATAAACAAGTTGTTTCAGTGTTCTTTTCCTGGATCCAGCATTTGATAATTTTTATATTCATTGATTTAATGTCTTATAAATCATTTTTCACATATGTTGAATTGTGTACCATGTATATTCAATATATAACCTATAATAATATATACAATATATTCTATTATACATGCACACAAACAACTAAGCATAATATTTTTTAAAATTTCCTTATCTGTTTATTGTCTTTCTCATTGAAATATAAGTTTCATTAAGAAAAGAACTTTTTGGGGACCAGCAGTTAGCATAATGGCTATGTCGCTGGACTCCCACGTAGTCGACCGCGGTTCGCGTCCCGGACCTGGTGGCTTAAAATTCACGCCGGGCACATGTGCATGCATGCCCAAGATACTGAAAGGAGAATGGAGGAGAAGGGATTGCGGCGTGGCCACCTCCCCTGGGGGGGTCATTTCTCGCTTTCTGTCTCTCAGTCTCTCTCTGTCTGGCGAGCGCATGTGCCCTATAGCGAAAACCTCTCCAAAAAAAAAAAAAAAAAGAAAAGAAAAGAAAAGAACTTCTTAGGGCCAGCAGCTGGCATGGATATTAAAGTGCTGGACTACTACTTGTCCCAAACCTGGTAGTTTTCTTTCTCACTTTCCCTCTCTCTGTCTCTCTCTGATAAAATTTAATAAATAATAACAACAAAAACAATTTAATAAATATTTTTTTTTTTTTAAAAGGGAGAGCACTTCTTTAGCTCCTTTGTCCACCATCATATCAACAATATGCAGGACAGTGATCAGCTTGTAAGAAGTACTCAATAAATATTTGCTGAATTAGTAATGACTCTTTTTCATTTTCTTTTGTAATCTTTTTTGTTTTCATGAAATCTCCAGAATCTTATATAGCCAATGTGAATCCTTATGAAAATGCATAAGCCATAATTAAATACAATTACTAATAATCTCTGAATATTATATTTCATTACAGTAATCTATAAAGATTTAAAACAACTGCTTTGAAATTTATACCATAGTCTTAAAATTTCAACTTAAAGCCATCTTACAATTTTTACTTCCACTTAAGCACTTTAAAAAGTCAAATCTTATTTCCCTTCCTTTTTTTTTAATTTCTTATAGGAAATGCCATCTGAGGAACTATTTTTGTGATGTTATTTAAATTATTTTTGAAGCTGGTTATTTAATAGCATAGGAAGAAAGAAATGCATTCCTTATATAAATGTTCATGAAGCTCTCTAAAAATGTTCTTGCTTGATTCCTGACATTTGAGTTTCCAAATGGTTCATTATACAAAAACTAGTACTACAATAGCATGCACAATGAGTATTTAACTGAATAAGTTTAACTATTCCTACGGCATTAAATGGACCAGTGATCAATAAGCAAGTAAAAAAAAGCTGAGAATATTGCTGTATTGGAAGCTGGTGCTATGGAATCAGAAAATTATAAAATCTATGCCAGACAATTATCCCCACTAAATGAACACCATGCAAAGTTTTATCTTTTATCTATCTTAGCTTTGAAAAAGTAGTATTTTCTTAAAAGCAAGAACTTTCTTTTCTTTTCTTTTTTCCTTTTTTTTTTTTTTTTTTGGAGAGGTTTTTGCTATATGGCGCGTGTGCTCACCAGAAAGACAGAGAGATAGAAAGTGAGAAATCACCCCCCAGAGGGGATGGCCACAATCGCTTCTCCTCCATTCTCCTCTTGGGACCTCTTGGGATCTTGGGCACGCACGCACACGTGCCTGGCATGAGTTTAAGCCACCTGGTCTGGGACTTGAACACAGTCGGCTACATAAGAGTTCAACAACATAGCCATTACGCTAACTGCTGGTCCCAAAAGCAAGAACTTTTTAGTCACAAAAACTGCCAATCCTGCAAACATGTTTTCATTTCTCCCACTTTACAAAAAGTTTACAAAAATTACCTTAAATTACTTTGAGGAATTTTAAGATTTTTTTTTTTTTTTTTTTTTTTTTTTTTTTTTTTTTAAACTCTGTGCTAAATAAAAACGAAACATGAGAGGGACCAGCACTTAGCGCAATAGCTATGTCGCTGGACTCCCACGTAGTCGACTGAGGTTCAAGTCCCAGACCCTGTGGCTTAAACTCAAGCCCGGCACATGTGCGTTCGTGTCCAAGATCCCAAGAGGAGAATGGAGGAGAACGGATTGTGGTGTGGCCATCCCCCCGGGGGGTAATTTCTTGCTTTCTATCTCTCTGTCTTTCTGGCGAGGACACATGTCGTATAGCGAAAACCTCTCCAATAAAAGAAAAATGAAACATGAGACAAAGTTGAAAGAAATTTCTGGTTCAAGATAGATAAAAAAACTGCACACATCAAATGCAAAGAAATAGAAGCCTTACCAATGTTATGTGTAGTGTTTTATTCCCTAGGTTTTCCCCTATACCCTTGTTACTTAAATTTAGAGAGTGAGAAAAAAATGAAAATGTAAGATATAAACTTATTAGAAATTTGATTATGAGAAGTCTTTATCTTTGTCATGATGATCCTAGTTAGATTAAACTTACTTAAAGTTAAACAGAAGTATCTTACTTCTATATACAGAAGCAAATATTTGGACCTAAAATTTTTCCCAACAGTACTTCATACTCTTTGATGATTAACTAATCAAATAATATCCTTTGAGTTACAAATGCAATGTGGATAACCACAAAACTACTAACTTATTTAAACTCAGATAACGTCATAGATAATACTCACTAAACAGCCTTTTGTACCTTTCAAATATGAAAAATATTGGGGTCCTGATTTCTAAAACTGTTAAGAATGGTCTTTTTATGCTGTCTCCTCTTTGCAATCCTAAATCAATTAACTAATTCAAAAGAGTCACAAAGGCCTGCAGGAGGGAGACCTAAGTTAATTTAATGTTTCACCAGCAACCTTCTGGAAGAAAAAATAGATCTAAATCATACCTTTTGCTTCATGCCAATACTTAATTTCTGTTACTCATTTAGATTATCTTCTCAGCCTAGCTAAGGCTATTAATATTATTTCTAATATAGAAGAACAGCAGTTCCTCACAGGAAAGAATCCTCACATTATGATAATCTACAGGATAGTAATAAGCATTAATATAATTAAATATCCAAAATGAATTCTAAATCATGTTATAGTCATTTTTTCTCTAACAGTTAAATTTAAGTTCTGAGTGATCTGAAATTCCTCCTCAATGTAGAACAGTGGTTCTCATCCAGAGATAATTTTCTTCCCCTGAAGACAAATGTCTGGAGGCATTTTTAGTTGTCACAATTTGTGGGCAGAGGGTGATACTGACATCAAGGGAATTAAGGTCAAGGATGCTGCTAAATATTCTACAACCACCTCTCACACACAGAAAGTTATGTGGCCCTCTATCCCAGTAGTGCCAAAGCTCAGACATCCTAGTCTAGAATATAAATAAAATAAAATAGTGCAAGTTTCACCAGCATTATTCTTTTTTGGAAGAATTTTCATTTTCACTATATACACTTTTCCCCCTTATGTAAGTAGGATATAGCAAATTAAAGGATAAAAATAAATTCATTTTAAAGTAGTAAATCATAGTGAAACATAATTGAAGGTTGTTTTAAAACTTGCTATAAAACAAAATTAAATTTTCTTTATTTTAGGGACAATCATGAAAAATAATATGTAGTGCCCCCTCCCCATTAGTTAGGATATTTATACCTTCTTCAGGAATTTGTCTCTGCTTAAAGAAATTGTATTATAAAATAAATGCTAATTATAAATTTCTTTTTATAACCATTTTCATAAAAGAATGCCAAGTACTTTAAAGATTCATTAATATTCATGTTTTCTACGATAAAACAAAAGTAATTTTCTAAGATCTTTATGAAAATATTAGGCAGTTAAGAGGCTATCTGAAAATATGACTAAGTTCAAAGCCCAAGGGAAGTTTGAAGTAAAAGGCTGTGAATAACAGCTAATAAAAGAACCATAAGGCTAGAGGAAGAATATTTTACTGTACACAAAACTAGTTTTTCTAGAGACAATGAATGTGGAATGAATAAAACTGTCCTCTGGATTCTTCTTTAGAGTTTATCTTTTTCCTCAACTAAATATTTTCAAGGAGATTTTATTCACTTCCATAGTTTTAATTCCTGACTCTATGCTGATTTCTCTAAAATAGATAACCCTCTGCTGAGTCCCACAGATAATGCAGCCTTTTTGCTGTAAAGTCAGTTTGCATTCATCTTTCCATTTAGACCATTACCTCCTCCTAACCAGCTTCTTCCATTGCCTCCATGTTTCTTGCTCTCCAAAGGTGGTAGCATCTACTCTTTTAGCTATGTTTTAAATGACTTTTCCCCTGGTTTTTAATAGCTTTGTATTGTCTTTAGTTGACATCTTTGTTTTAGAATTTCTTTGACTCTCTCTTACATAAGGTAGAAATAGTTCCCAGCTAACCAGTCAAAAAGGAAAAAAAGAAAAAGCAATAAACAAGGAAACAAAATTACTTTCCTGGGACCAGCAGGTGGTATAGCAGTTATGTCACTGGACTCCCACATGGCTGACCATGGTTCAAGTCCCACACCCAGTGGCTTGACATTCACACTGCGCTCATGTGTGTGTGTGCTTAAGATCCTGAGAGGAGAATGGAGGAGAAAGGATTGCAGCATAGCCGTCACTCCTGGGAGATGATTTCTCAGTTTCACTCTCACTGTCTCTTTCTCTCTCTCTCTCTTCCTGGCGAGCACACGCATCCTAAGGCAAAGGCCTCTAAAAAAAAATTCACTTTCCTCTGTCTATTCAACCATAGTAATTATATCAGATAATTTAGTTAAATCAATATCCAAGATATATATTATTATGACTAAGTAAATATTATTAACGAATAACTTGCATTTTAATACTTTGGATATGTTTATTGTCTTGTACTACTTTTTAAATTTTCCTTTGAGTAAAATATTTGAGTCATATTAAAACAATTTCTTTGAGACATTCTTGTCAAGTGTCAGTCTTCCCACTTTAATCTGTTTATTCTCTATGCTTGATAGGTTCCCCCTTTCACTTCACAGAATTCTCTTATCATTTCTCCTTTGTTAATTCCTTTGACTGAATATTTCTTTGATTTCTCATTCAATAAGGTATACTTCTCAGTAGTGTCTTGAGGATAAATAGAAGATTATTTTTGAGATCTTGGGTACTGGATATTGTAAGGTTGGCACTATTCAACATATATTCATGCACGTACTAGTAACATGTTCCTTCACTTTTCAGTTTGTGAAAACATATCACAAATCCTTTTGCAGAAAAGGCCCTGAATAAAAGTTATATTTCAAAAATTTGTCTGACCTTTGTGAGATTTAGACAGCAAAAGATTTTGCTTCAATTGTTTTTTTTTTTCTATGTCTACTCCCAAACATGGTCATAATAGAGTTTGGTCATTGTAAAGTATTGTGAACACATGTATCCTTGTCCTTGTTTAGTCATGTCTTTAATTGTTTTAAGAGGCATGGTCTACAGTAATCTGTTTTGTTGGTGACATAATAGTCGGCCCATTGTAGCAGTGGATCTGGATAAAATCATTGTACCCATGGTCCCTGCTTATTATCCAATCTGCCAGTAGCAGATCCAATGTTCCGTGTGTAATACAGCACTAGCCACTGGTGTTCATTCAACATACTGAACACTTTCCAAAATATAGGGAGGAATAATTTTTCTTCACTAGAATGAACATTATTCTGGTTATGATTTGTTCTTTCTGCAAGGTTTCTGCTTAAAGCACCATCCAGGGTCTTACCAAAGTCTCTTAATTCTATTAAATATCATTGTTTACTGAAGAACTCACCTTAAAATAAAACTGGCAGGAAATATTATTACATACTTGGTATTTACTAGTCTTATTTCATCATCTGTAAACAGTTGACCTAAAATATGCAAAATGGCCTAGTGAAGACCCACATTCAATCAGCTATAGTAAGCTGAGACAGCACAAGGTTATAGTCCCATCCTAGATTGTTACATCATTTGAAGCTAAGACTTTAAATAAGGTGTTTTCTCTCACTACCATAAAATGTGGGTCAAAGAAAAAAGGTTAAGAAGAGAATAGCATGGGGCTAGCAGATGTCATAGTGGTTAACGTCTGGATTCCCATGTAACCACACACCTCGAGGGCTCAGTATCAACTGGACAGCACAGAAGTCTAAAGGATACATTTAGATATTTGTGGGACACAGAAATGGCTTATTACATAGTGATGATAACATATATAGTATTCTTTACTGGACTGGCCTAAGATGTATTTCATGTGGGGTAAATTCTCTTTACAAGCCAAATGATGTATAGAGATCAATATTTAAAAAATACTAAGAATAATAAAAACAAATTAATAAAAGTAAAAAATAAAATAAAGGATGCATTCAAAGATCCTGATGAAAATTCTGCAATATTTTAAGTTGTATTTTATTCCAGATGTGTCTTACAGAAAATTTTCAGAAATAAACAGGGCTCCTATATATTACTCTAATGGTTCTTAAACACTTTGATGACTGAGTTCCTGAGATTGCAGTTCCTGAGATTGCAAATTTCTGAGATTCCGGATTGTTGTCTGGGTATACTATCAGAAAAGAAAGATTATAATACTACAGCTCTTTGGCTGGCAATTATTGTAAAATGCCATTTATTACAGAGATCTAATATATGAAAAATATAGATTACATATATATTCTTAAAATTGATGAAATATCATAACATATTAACTGTCAAATTGATAGTAGCCTGTTATTAAAAAAGATTATTTTTCTGTCTCTTGGCTTCTCTCAATATATGAAATGTACGCGTGTAGGTTTTGCATGTGTATGTGCATGTGTATGTGTGCACATGTGCATGTACACTTGCATGTCTGTATGTAATAGAGAATATAAAAGAGATAAAGCAATAAAATTTTCTCTTTGTCGTAGGGTAGCCATGATGATTTTAATGCAACTTTCCGTTTTTTTTTTTTTTTTTTTTTTTTTAGAGGTTTTTACTATAGGGTGTGTGCACTCGCCAGAAAGACAGAGAGAGACAGAGACAGAAAGCGAGAAATCACCCACCAGGGGGGATGGCAACGCCGCAATCCTTTCTCCTCCATTCTCCTCTGGGGATCTTGGGCACGCACGCACACATGCCTGGCTTGAGTTTAAGCTAAGCCACTGGGTCCTGGACTTGAACCACAGCTGGCTACATGGGAGTCTAGTGACATAGCCATTACTCCAACTGCTGGTCCCTGCAACTTTCCTTTTAATCACAGTTAATATTGCAAATCATCATTTTCTTCTGAATTTACTTTCCCAACCTAAAGATACATGAAACAGTTTTCTTGTAACCTATATTTTTCAGTGAAAGAATTATCCCTTAACACATTAAAATGATCTGATAAGTTAATTGTGTGGAACACAATTTGATTCATAGAAGGATCTCTCAGAAATTGAAAATTAAATGCTCTTATTCAGTATTAAAAGGAGTTCTGGAATGACAGAATGGGTATCAGCCAGAGGTAAATCCAACTCTTTTGCCAAACAAGAACCCTGAGTGTTTTTTTAATCAAATTGTGCCTTTATGTTCCTACCGAGATTCAAGAGCGCAAAAGCTGATATATGTTGGAAACTTATTCAGTTGAGCAGTTTTGAACAAGAATCAAGATTTGAGGTGTTGAGTTTTTGTTTGTTGCTGTATTTATTATAGGGAAGAGGGGAGATGTTCATAAAATATTTATCTTGGTTCTGTCTTCTCATGGGTTTATCCAAGTTGGGTTTTATTTTTTTTCCTGCCTTATATTTTGAATCTTCTTTTTGGCATCTGATGCTTTTATTTTTGTAATTTAGTGAAAATCATGTAGGACACACTTAAGCATATTAAGATGTTTCATGTTAAGATTTTTTTTAAAGAAAGCTAATGTATATCTGAATGTCACAAGTATAGAATGATGCATAAATGATATGTGATATACATCTCACATATATATACACATATCATATATATTTATATATATGATATATATATATTCAATTTCTATGCAGATGTTAGTTCTTGTATTGTGACCTATTTTTGTTCCTTTTCTGTAGGCATTTATACATTAACTGATTAATCAGGTGATTCATTTATATTTTAGATTAACTAATTCCTTTGACTTTGATTTTGGTAAACCCCTTAATCTCCTTAAACAGAAAAAAAACAAGAGAGAAGCCTTTAAAAATATGTGGGGTAAAGGGAGATGTAGCCTGTGTAAATTAGTATAAAGTACAAAATATACTTGATGGAAAAGCAAGTCTGAGTACCTTCGAACCACTAAAGGGGTTATACCAAGACTGAAGTTTCAGAAAGTTATGGCTTCTAACATACAGTAAGGGAAAATGAAATCTTCACATGAGACCACCACCTGTTAAGTGTTTGGTAGTTGATATTCTAAGACAATTCCAGTCAATAGCTACCATATAAATCTAGACTTTCTAATGCCAGAGTGACTTTATTTGACTGGAAGTCTCCTTTCGTACTTACCACAAGAAGGAGACCAACCAGGAAAGTGGGAAAAGATTCCATTACTTGAACACAAGCCAGCTTACGACATTTATTCAGCAAATGTACCAGGACCTGAGATTTCCATAAAATAATGCAAAAATAAGAGTCCTATGATTTTTTTTCTCTTACTGATCTAGGATTTGTTTTAATGTGCAAAATTTTCTTTTCCACATTAAATCCTCCCTCCCTCACTTTTGCTGTGTGATATTATAGAATTACTTCTGAGCTACAGTGGACAACAGGTGTATGCCAACCCAGAGAGAACAGCAACAACAGTCCCTCTGAGAAATGTACTTTGTACAATATTTTTTCACAGTAAAACACATTTGAAGACAACGAGATAATTAAACATCTTAAATCTAGAGAGTATTAAGGATATTGATATTTTTGCTTGACAACTCTGAATAGTTAGGTGCCTTTAAAAAATAGGAAAAGGTGGATCCAATGTTTTATGTGCCTATCAATGAAATTAATACCTTGCTTCATCTTGATCTTGTTATTCAGTCTATATAAATTGGAAATTGAAAAAAATTATACTGGCCATCTGGAATATTTTGTACTTGATCCTTTTGACATGTATTTCCTAAACTTGGATAGAAAAGTACAGAAGAGGGATGCCTTATATTAAAAATCTTCAGGTTATGTTCAATTATTTTTTTCAGAAATCCTTAAGATATACACAAGTGCATAGTTATTTTTGTACACTTTTTGAGGTAACTAAATATAGTAAAATATATTATGTAAAAAATTTATAATTTTTCTCTTAATCTTTAACTTTTATCATTCTGGAAAATATGAGAAATCTTCCAAAGGTTCATGGAAAATATGTGTTACCAAAAATTAGGCATGGATTTCAGATTTATTTTGTACCATGACAAACATGTACTTTAATTATAATATTTAAGGAATGTTTTGAAATCCCCTAGAAATACAGTCATGACAACAGGCCAATCTCTAAAAATTGAATGACAACAAAACAAATCCTATTTTTCCTTGCAAGTATTTTGTCATAAAGCATTGTCACGACCAGCACCACCACCACCTCCAATAAATCCCTGTGCTACTGGTAACTATTACAAAACTAACTGACTTGAACTCTAGATGAGAGTATTCCTGACATTTATTGAGGATATCACAGAAAAGAAGCATCTAGTTGGAAAAACTGTCATTTTCTGGCAACAAGTGAGAAAAGCTTTTGTGTCTATCTGCCTGTCTGTCCTCCCTCCCTCCCTTTTCTTTCTTTCTTCTTTCCTTCCTTCCTTTCTTTTTAGAGAGATTTTTGCTATAGGGTGCATGCCCTCGCTGTAGAGACAGAAAGAGAGAACCCCCCTCCCCCCAGAGAGGATGTCCACACTGCAATCTCTTTTCCTCCACTCTTCACTCCGGATTTTGGGCACACACATGTGCCCTGAGTGAATTTTAAGCAAGTGGGTCTGGGACTTAAACAGCAGTTGACTACATGGGAATCCAGCGATATAACCATTATGTCATCTGCTGGAGAAAAGCTTTTTGGGTCTAATTACCCTCCTTCTTGTGTTTGATTGCCTTGCTTGATCAAACACAGACCACAAATCAAGTCTTTATCATTTATTTCAAAGACTTTAATAAAAGAATGCTAGTAAGACACCAGCAGCGGCTATGTCACTTGACTCCCATGTAGTCCACTGCGAATTGAGTCCCGGACTCCGTGGCTTAAACTCACATGTGTGTTCATGCCCAAGATCCGAAGAGGAGAATGGAGGAGAAGGGACTGAGGTGTGGCCATTCCCCCTGGGGGGTGATTTCTCACTTTCTGTCTCTTTGTCTCTCTCTCTCTTTCTGTCACGCATATGCACGCTACAGCACAAAAACCTCTCCAAAAAAGATTATACACACACACACACACACACACACACACACATATATATAGAGAGAGAGAGAGAGAAAGAGAGAGATTGACAATCTGAGCTTCATCTTTGACAAATTAGCAGCCGCGGCCGCAGAAAAAACTCTCACGACATTCTGCTAAGAGAACAAAAAAATATTGAGGATAGGACCATCACCAAGATGGTGGAGTAGGAGATACCAGCCTTCAATCCTCTCACAGAACCCAAAACACCCACAAGCCCCCCCCCCCCCCCCCCCCAAATAGAGCTATGCACAAAACCAAAGGGAAGGGCTCAAGGCCTGGTTTAAGGACCTGCTTCAACACAGATTGCAAAATCCAGGGTGTGTACACAGACAAGGCCACAGGTGGGGTCAGCGCACCTGCAAATCCAGGAGACCGTGAGGACAAAGTGCGAAGGTGGAGATTCCAGGGACCAGACCTGTAGTAGGAACCGCCGTGGTCCTCAGTGGCCTTCTCCACAGAGGACACAAGAATCTTCAGCCACTGAGGCAGACCTTCCTGAGGGGAGCCCCAGAAGGGAACTGCGGCTGCGCACCTCACGCCTCAAGAAGCGGCGGCGTTGGACCGCTCTTTGCTCCAGCTTCCAGCTCCCGGGGCCTGCGCATGCCCGGCCCTCACGCGAGGTCACAGACCGGGTTCTGTGGCGCCCGCGCCGGTCCACGCCTGAGACGCCAGAGCCAGCACCACTCACCACAGCGAAAGAGTCGCTCCTCAGGCCTGAGCCAAGGTCTCTGTTTGCGTCCACACTCCAGTCAACAACTCCGCAGCGACCATGAGCTTATCTGCAACCGGACCCAGCCGCTGCCCCTGCACGTCTTGGTGCTGTGCGCAGACCCCGGCGGTGAGGCTGAGGCCGGAGCCTGTTCCTCGAACTCTATTAGGGCCTCTTCCACCGGGAAACGGCTCGCACCTGCGCTGAGCTCTCAGCACGTGCTCTCCACACGTGCCTGCGCTGCGAGAACCACTCAGCTGCCACGGAGGGCCAGACGAGGCCCACCTGGACCCCGGAGCCGCAGGAGCTCTGAACAGCCCCCAGCTCCTCTCCCACACAGGGGTGCCTTCACGCTGGACAGCGGTGCCATAACTGCTGACTCCAGAGCCCTGTTTCTTTCAAGTATGCCCCGGCTTCAGGCCACGCGGTCATGGCCATTCCACAGCCACTGTCAGTCGCCAGACACTGTTGTCAACCCCTTGTTGCCTGTGGGCTTGCAAGACGGACCCCAACGCTCACTGGTAAAAGTAAGTACACAAATTCAGATTCTTCTAAAGCAGTAATGGTGGTATGGAAATCGTTTAAATCTTTACTCTGAAGGTTAAAACGAAATTATTAAAAATAGTAATAGGTAGGGGCATCAGCAGGTGGCAGGACAAAGTGCTGGACTCCCACAGGGCCAGCGTGGTTTGAGTCCCAGATCTGGTGGCTTGAAACACACACTGGCAGGAGTGCTTGGCTGCTCAAACTCCCAAGGGGAGAATGGAGAAGGAATCGCAGCGAGGCCATCCGCCTTGGGGATGATTTCTCACTATCCCTGGGACTCTCTTGTAAATGCACACGCCCTGTGGCACAAACCTTAAAAACATTGCTTAATAATTGTTAATGGATATACACTATAAAAAAGATACTCAGTCTATTTAAACATTGACAAAAATGTGTGTGTGTGTGTATGTGTGTATATATACATATAAATGTGAAGAGTAACTACTAAAGTTAGAAAATGTCTAATTTACGGAATGAATACATTAATTTTAAAAAGTGGCCAAAGGAAAGAGGAGGAAAAGAAGAAAGCAGAACAAACTATAAACACACTGTAACAAACTATAAGCCCAAAATTAGATAGCAAATAATTTCAGATATATAAATTGTAACAAAAATGCAAAGAACCTTAATTTTACACTTGAATAACATATTATCAGAATGAATTAAACTTTAAAATTTCAGTTACATTTTGTTTACAAGGCATGTTTAAATGTAGAGACACAGAAAGTAAAAGTTACAATTGATAATGTAAAATGCCATAATTCAGTCATGATAAGTTTCAAGTAATTAACTTCAGACTGTCCAATTTCTCATCATGTAATGCAATTCAGTTAGAATTCCACAGACAAATATATCTTCAAATATAACTCATAAATGTAAAAATTGAAAATATATTTTCAATTCTGTGTTAACAAGAAATTAGTATAGAATTTAGAAAAGACAGATAATGATCCTAAAAAATACTATATATAAATCTTAAAAGATAGACATCATAAGAGGTTTTCCAGTTTAATATCTTGAAAAGAATTATACTAAAAATATTATTTTTTCTTTTATACGTGATAGAGCACACCCCTACAAACATGAGAGTGACAGAAAGGGGGTGGAGGGAAGAGGAGTACCCTCCACAAGGACTGAGCACCCGAAGATGCCCTTCCTCCAGTCCTCCAGCCTGCTAGATCCAGACACTCACAAGCAGGCCCTGTGTGTTTCAGGCTGACCAAGCCAGGATTCAAATCTTGGGCCTTATGTGAAATTCAGTTTCTCCTCAACAGCATGTTACTGCTATACCATGGAGCCAGACCAATAATAAAGATATTTTATATGAAAGCTTATAGGATATTTAAGTTTAAATTTTATACAGCAGTAGCTAATAAAGGCTAAACATCAATAAACTAAGTGTCTGTATAGCAATTAGGCAATACCAATAAAACTAAAGAAAGTGTGAGAAATAATACATATTCTGTTTACATAATAACTATGTAAATATAACTTAATGACATCATAAATAACATATACCATAAAAGGGATAACAGACACATCAGGGGCTCACTGCACAGTCTAACAACACTGAAAAACTTGTGCAAGGATGAGAAAAAGCAGAGGGATGACGTAAAAATATTATGACAGGAAAGGTTATATAGATGATATCATTTTAACATAAAAGAAGGTAGTATAAACACTTTTATATGGTTTGTATCCAAAAATGATAAAGTGGAACCTTTAGAGTAAAATAAAAACTAACAACATTAGTTCAAAGATATTTGGTCATTTCAAATAATATTATATTCATTGAGATATAAAATCAGAAATTAGAGTGAAATTATTAACTCTTAATCAAGAGATTGCATATAATTGAAGAATATAAATGTTATATTTCAAAAGTCATTTTCATACTTGAAATATTTAGGATAGTATAAATAAATGTTGGGACCAGCAGATGGCATAATGGTTACTTCACTGGACTCCCACATAGTCGACCGTGGTGGATTGAGTACTGGACTCAGCACCTTAAAACTCACTCAGGGCCCATGTGCATGTGTGCCCACAATCCCGAGAGGAGAATGGATGTGCAGGGATTACAACATGGCCATCCCTCCCCCCCCCCCCCCCCCCAGTGGGTGATCTCTCATTTTCTCTCTCTGGCTCTCCAGCAAGTGCATGTGCCCTATAGCAAAAAATCTTTCAAAAGGATAAATGTTAAAAAGCTAAGTAATATAAAATTAAAATATAAATTATAATGAACCTGTATGGAGGGAATTCTAAATCTTTACTGAAAACTATATGTGAATACCTTCAATTTGGGGACCAGCCAGTGGCATAATGGTTAAGGCAGCTTGAACGCACATGGCCAACTGCATAGTTTGTGTCCTGATTCTGGCAGCTTGAAAAACACACCAAATGCCTGTGGATGCATGTCCAAAATCCTAAAAGGAAAAATGGAGGAGAAGGGATTGCAGTATGGCCATCTCCATAGGGAGTGCTTTCATACTTCCTTCCTCCCCTTGTATCTTTGTGTTGAACACATGTGCCCTCTGACAAATTAAGACATAAAATTGGTGAAAAATTATGTTTTCATGAGGACTCAAAATTATGAAAATGTAAGTCCTCATTCACTCCAACCCTCAGTGGGGTCTTGCATATATTTTTAATAGTTAATTTCCAAAGCAACTCAGAGTAGAGATTATCCAAGACATCTGTGGAATAGTAGAGTATGATGGGAAAAACTGCCTTAAAGCATATCAGTTACATTAATGGAGACATTGTCGAACTGATAAATTGTCTAGTGAAACTGATAGCGTACTGATAACAGACCCACTCATACATGAAAACTTTATCCATATCAGAATTGGTATTTCAGACTAGTAGGGAAATTATAGCCTGTTCAACACATTGTGACTATTCACATGGAAGAATAAGAAATTAAATCCTTACTTCATACAGAATCACTTCTAGGAAGAATGAATATTTATATGTGAGAAATGTAACATTAAAGATTTTAAATAGTAACATAAAACATTTCTATTAAATCTGTGTGCAAAGATTCTTAAGTAGATTGCAAAAAGTAAAAATTATTAAAATAGGTAGGTAGAGAGATGTATAGATAATTGATAATATTGGTGGTAATAGTATTGGGTTGTCAGGAAAGTCATGACACATTTTTGTTTTTCCTGATGACCTAAGAGTTGCTCCTCAAAGTCTACCATGAAGAGAGGTAAAGAACAAAACACAAACCGGAAGATGTTTTGCCATTCATAACTGACAAATTATCAGTACTCAGAATATATTAAAAGTAATAAGAGAAATTACAACTTACAGTAAAATGGATAAAAATATTACTTTATGTAATAGAATAAGAAACAGGAAAATGACAAACATATGAGAAATTCCCACCCTTGTTAGTGAAATAGGAAATGCTAATGAAAACCATTTAATATATAGTACAACATGCACATTTTACCCACAGGAAAGTGTATTAGTAAGCCTTAGAAAATTATTTTTATCTGGTTAAGTTGAAAACAAGCATACTCTTCACTTGGTGACAACATTCAAGTGATAACTTTTATGGGGAAGAAATTTTAGTGTATGTACACACCCGTCAAGATGTTTATAAAAGCAGCAGTTAATAGAAAAATCTGAAAACAACAAAATGACCATCTCATATAATGGGTACATAAAAGAGTGTATTCATGCAACAGTCATTAAGTAGCAATCTGTGCTTTAGCTGTGTGCACCAATCTAGGTGTCTCTTACAAGGATGATGTTGAGTTAAAAAAATGTCAGAATAATAAGAGGAAAGAAAAGAAACTAGGGAAAAAAAGGAAATTATAAAAATGAAATCCCATAAAGTAGTCATGTCAGGAAAAGGAGTCAGGATATAAAGCTGAATTACTGCATATGAAAAATTTTTAAGCTTTTCTTTTTTGTTAACCTTAATGCATAGGCTTTATTATTTTACCTATCAAGAACATATACATAGCCACATACATACAAGTATAATGCATATATTTATTCCACCATATATATAATAGTTTTAATGAAAATAAAACTGTAATAAACACAAAAAATGCCATTATGCATTCTCTCATTCACTTTTTCCTGCAACTTCATATATTGAGACCAATGGAAGTACTTGCATTGAGATAGTTGTGGCTTAGATTCTCAGCCCTGCCAATTATATAATATAAATAAATATCCTAATCTCTATGAGTCTCAAATTCTCTATAAATGTGGCTAATAAAACCTAATATTAATTAACATTGATCAAGTGCAAAATAATTAATATTTTGCACTTGAATAATTAATATTTTGCACTTGATTCATTTATGTAGTATGATGCTGTTTCTTCTCTAACTGTGTTAGGGTTTTCCTTATCCTAAATTTCATTTTTTTTTATTTTACTTTTAACTGAAAAATAGTAATTGTATGTATTTATGAAGTACAATGTAATTTTTTTATGTGTGTACACATTGTGGAGTTGTCGAATAAGATTGATTAGTCTATTCATCACTTCAAATATTTACCATTTTTTCTGGTGAGAACATTTAAAATCCTCTCTTTTAACTATTTTGAACAATACAATATATTACTTTTTAAAAAGAATTATTTATTTAATTTTATTTGTTGTTATTATTATTTTTAAAAAATTTGACCAGAGAGAGACCCAGAGAAAAAAAGGAAGAGAAAGTGAGAAAGCCAGTCATCAGGTCCGTGACTCAAACCGTGGTTGGCCATGTGGGAGTTCAGTACCTTAACCACCATGACACCTGCTAGCCAGCAACATATTATTAATTATAGTTACTTTGTTGTGCAACACCGGTACTTGTTTCTCCCAAGCAACTTTATACCTGTTGACCAATGTCTCTTTCCCTGTCCATCCACCTTCCCCAGACTCAGGTCACCAAGCTTCTCACTCTCGTATGAACTTGACTTTTTTAGACCCCACATATATTGGAGATCCTATGACATTTATCTTTCTGTACCCAGTATTTGGCTTAACAAAATATCCATTAGATTTATCCATGTTGTTATAATGACAAGATTTTCTGCTTTTTTTAAGAGTTAGTAGTGTTTCATTATATGTACCACAGTTTAAAAATCTATTCACGTGTTGATGAACACTTAGACTATATCCATATTTTTGTTAATGTGAATTGTGCTGCAATAATATCATAGTATAGATATCTCTTCATTAAACTGATTTTTATACTTTGGGTATATACCCAATACTAGGGTTGTGTAATTATACCATAGTTCTATTTTTAGCTTTTGTTTATTTTTTGAGGAAACTCCATATTGATTTCCAATATGTCTGTACTAATTTATAAGCCTATCAACAATTATGAGAGATTTTCCCAGGTTAAAATTTTAAATTGTCAGGAATAATGGAAATGTAAGTCTTTGTTGTATCATAGAAACTGGCAATGTCACACAAAATGGTAGTTTGCTATTGTTGAATGAAGGGTTGAATGAATGAATACTAAATAGAGCAATGGATGGACTGTAGTCAGTACATAGACCAGAAACAAATTCTCCTGGAAGCTGTTGAGAAAGTAAAATTTATGTTAAATAAATGTAAATATTAGCATATACATGAAATATAAATATCAGAATATGTATACTAAACAAAATTTAATAATGAAATTTCTTTAGTTAGCTAACCTGTCACCAAAGAATATTCTCAAAGACACTAAGAAATACACACACACACACACACACACATGCACACACATGGACATATATAATTTAAAAGGGAAGATTTTTTACGTATTTAATTGTAATTTGTGTTTTGATGGAAAAAATTATTACATAAGACATGGGAGATTAGAGGAAGTAAATTAACCAGCTGAGTAGACTATATGATTTTCTCTATTCTTATTCATGCTTTTCTCCTTAAAGCAAGTCCTTGGCACAGCAGCTTCCTTATCTGCATTACCTGGGAGCTTTTTAGATAGTCATAATTTAATGTACCACCTAATACCTACAGAATCAGAATCTGCATTTCAGTAAGAAATCCCGAGATTCATATGTAAATTTTGCAGTCTGTGAAGATCTGCTGTGGTGGAGAAGGGTAAGTCCTCCATTTAGAAATTCTTAAATCTGTTGAATAAAGATATTAATAAACGTTTTCTCTCTGTTTAAGTCCATGCTCAAGAAATATACTTACAGGAAATAATTTAGCTTCCCATGGTGCAGAGCCTATAAAGACAACACAAACATTCTAACTTGTTTGAAAGATACTTATTAATTAATAGTCATTGTTTTGTAAGTTATTTATTGTGCACCTACATCAGTAAAAAAGGTGATACTACTCAAAATACAGACACCCAAACCATGTGCAATATGTAACCAATCTGACTTTACCACTGGACTCCTAGCATCTGTGTTTTTAACAAAGCCTACATTCTAGAGTTTATGAATCACTGGACTGTTGTTTTTGGTGGACTCATCGGGAATCAGATGGTACTTCTATACTTATTTTGTTCAAATTTTTTTTTTTTTTTTTTTTAGTTTTCAATTGACACATATAGTTGTGTATATTTGTGGAGTACACTGTGATTTTTCAATACGTGCAAATGTTGTGTAACAATAAAATAGGGACAGTAAGTACTTCCACATCTCTAACATTTATCATCACTTTGTTTTGTGACCATTCAAGATCCTTTCTTCTAGCTATTTTATAGACAGAATTCTTCCTAACTTTACCTTTCTTTAGTACTCTACAACTCATCCCTTTAATCTAACTGTAATTTTATATCTCTTAACCTAGCTCTCCTTAACCTGCCTGTTCTTCCCAAACCCTCTTATATCTTATCATACTCCCTACTTCTATGCAGTCAAATAATTTAGCTTCTATAAATAGGTAACAATGTGCAGTATGTGTCTTTCAATGCCTATTTTATTTTGCATAGCATAATTTCCTCCTGGCTCATCCGTGTTGACACAATGACAGTATTCCATCTATTTTATACTTCAGGATTTTCTATTGTGCATATACACTACATCTGCTTTATTGTTGAATATCACTTAATTTGATTCTATATCTTGGCCATCGTGACCAGCGTTGCAATAAACATGAGAGTGCAGATATTTCTTCACATACTAATTTTCTTTCCTTTGGATATATACCCAGTAGTGAGATTGCTGGATCATAACTATTTTTAGTTCTTTTTTAACACAATTTTTAATTTTAAACAATTGTACAAAAAATGCTGGATAGATAAAGACATAATGGTCATTTCTCCCTGGCCCAAGAGCAGCAGGGACTCTGGAGACCTCCACTTACCCTTATGTCTTATGTTATATTACTTACTCACTTACATATTTATTTATGCCATAGGACACATGCACTCAACAGTAAGACAGAGACTCAAACAGAGAAATTGAGAAGTTATCTCCCAGGGGAAGTGGTCATGCCACAGTCCCTTCTCCTTCATTTTCCCCTTGGGATTTTGGGTATGCATGCAGACATGCCTGGTATGATTTTCAAGCCAGTGGGTAAAGGACTTGAACCAGTTTGGCCATGTAGAAGTTCAGCATCTTAACCACTACACCACCACTCCACATGTTGTCCTCTCTTTCTCTCTCTCCTTTTTTTTTTTAAACTTAAGATAAAAGCAAAAATTATGCTCATAGCTATGTTTACAATGAATGGACAGGTATATGAAATCTAAATGAGTTATATCAATAGTTTATATTCATCAAATTACCTGGAAAATTTTTCTTCATTGTATGTCATTTTTATCTCACAAATCATATACATAGAATGGTTTTTCTTTCATTTTTTATCATAAATTTATTTAATGCTTGCTATGGTTTGTGTCCCCCAAGAATTCAGTGTTGAGATTCAATTGTGAAGATTTTAAGAGTGGGACATTTCTAAGTGATTAAGTAATGGGGGAAGGCTATGAATACATTCTGGTGGGTTTATAAGAAGAGAGAAGGACACCATAAAAGGGAAATTTACAAACATAGCATACTCTGTTCTGAGCCTTGTGATGTGATCTGAACTCTGCAATACCCTACCAGATATGGCCCCTGAATTTTGGACCACTAAACCATGAACTGAACAAACCTCTATTCTTATAAATTACCCAGTCTGAAGTATTTTTGTTGACAGCACAATAGTGAACTAGGACACTTCTCTTATTTAATAAACAGTTAGGTTTTTATAATTGATATTCCATGTACTATTAAATGTCTCTGAAAAAGCAAATTGGCAGGACTTTAGTCTTCGGAGAGGAATAGATTCATTTTATGTCAGTTATACAGAGTCATACAGTGACACTAGAGCAACAGTCAAGAATGGTCATATAAGTAAATGTCTATTAGTGGTATTATGTAATATTATTTTGATGGGGAGAAACCTTTACTTTATGAAGAGTTATTTAAAAAAAGAACCAAACATATTAATATGCACCATTACAAAGTATTTCTATATAGCTAAGATTATATAATTATTTAATAAAATTATAGTTATTGTAAGTTTCTAATAACAGCAAATAAAAATTAATAATACTACTAGGTATTGACTGGGTATATTCAAATGTGTCACTACTAAAATACAAAAGCAAAAAATAAACAACAACAAGAGCTTTCTAACTTACAGATTACTTAACTCACTAAATCTGCAGCCCAGAAAAATGAACATAATGGTAAGAAACAATGAGAGGTTAGAGAAGTCAAAGTCAGTGAAAAAATGATTTGTTGTTTCAGAGCCCAAGATACCAATTATCATTATAAGAACATTTCCCATTTACTGAAAATTATTTGAACTTAGTTTATCTACTTAATGTCATTGACATGCATATTAGTAGACTTGAAAATCAGAGTCAATTGGAGAAACAGCAGCTTAATTACAAAGCTTTCCATCACCAGGATGCAACCTAATCTCAGTTAATCAGAACAGTACTAAAATTCCCCTTACTTAACCTTCCTTTGTCTGTGTTCCAGATGAAAACCGTCTTTGTCTCATGTTAATGACTTTAGAATAAATTGTGTGAAGAGGTTTTGTCACCTGTGTTACTACTTCCCTATGAGGAAAATAAAGGTGTTACATGAAACCACTTAAAAAATAGTGAAAGTTAAAACTTGAAAATTTCTCACTGCATATTAAATCAATCTGGATTATATATACTTAAAACTCCAATGGGGATTTCACCACCAAAATGGTTTCCGAATGGAGGCTATTTCTTTTGCCTCCCAATCTGAAGAGGAATCCATGTTAATTTTACCAACTGATATTCAATTATTCACTTCATTTTAGCTCTAAATACCTCATTTATTTTGTTACCATCTTTTTCTCTTGATCGCATCAGAAACAATATTCTTCCTTAAGAAATTCAAAAACATACCCCAACTCAGAAGTTTTAAATTAAATTCTCATGAATCTACTTTGCTATCAGATATTTTTATCCTATGTAATGAGACCAGAGTTTTGCTGTAGGTTAATGGAGAAAGAGGATTAATCTGCTTTATTAAAGAATGTTAAAGACCATACTCGCATAAATGTTTAGAAGCGATGATCTACCTCCCTTAAATTTGTTAAACCACTGATCCTAATACTCCTATTCTTGACTGGGCCTTTTAGAAACTTAATTACCTTCACTTTGAATGATTCCTATGTTATTTTTTAGGAAAGATAATAGTTATTGAGTCTTATGACTCAATATCTTCCCAAAGAAGTAGCAAATAGTAGCTTTGTAAACTATAATAACTGAAATTTTAAAATAATGAAAAAATAGATGGTAAAACAGCAAAATCAGCCTAGATTGTAAAAGAGAATAAACATGAAAGAGGGTGTTTGTTATTTGGTACAAAGATGTAAAACTTTTAATGTGAAAAGAATACTAAAGGCAAAATTAATTAATGTAATGTTACGGGTTTTAAGTGACCTCATTAAAAATACATAAATTATACATGCCTATGGTTAATAGCAACCAAAAAGTAAACATGTTATATAATGAAAAATAAATTCCACTTACATTCTGTAGTCCTAGTCTCTTTATTGAAAGGAAACAGGACATTTCATCTGGAACACAAACTGAGTATGTATGTATCACTCTCTAATTATTCACATGTGTGTAAGGCAACACATATGAACCTATCTCATTCCTCCTGTCTTACTACTCCAAAGCTGAGAAAGAGTCCTTTGCATGAATATTTCAGTTTACTAATTTCCCCCTCATGAACATTAATGAACCCTCCTTTTGCTTTTTAGCTGCATTAATGAGAAAGGTATTAAACAATAATATGATAATGATATCCTGTCTTAATAGGAGTTCTAAAACTTCTTTTAAACTGACTATTTAAAAAGTTATTTATGTATTTAATGAATGAGAGAGACAAGGAAAGAGGGAGACAGACAGACGACAGAGAGACTGACTCTCAATGGAGTTTCAATTCCATGGTCTATGTCAGGCTTCATCAGCTGCAGATTATGGTCACATGTGCACCGAGCATACTTAAGAAATTCTCTGGATGATAACCCAGAACCTCCCCATTTGGGTTAGCAGCATATTTTACCAGCACAAGACCACCCAACCCCAGCTGGCTTCTATTTGTAATGATGGCATCTTATTTATACATACATGTACACAGTCATCATAATGAAATCAGTTTTGATTCTAATGTACTAGTATTTTCAGTAGTTGTTAATTTTTCCTTGTGTGTTTTGTTTGTATGTGTTTGTTTTGTTTGTGTGTGTTGTTTTATTTGTCTGTGTTTGCTTTATGTGTGTGTTTTAATAGTAATGGGTGTTAAATTTTGTAAAATACCTTATCTACGACTACAAAGATAATCTTTTTTTAATTTTCTTTTTTGAACTACCAGTATAATTATTTGTATTTATAGACTTTCTAGCATTCAACTGTTCTTAGAAATCTAGAGTGAAACACATAGGATTTGGGCTATATATGATATTTACTTTATAGTTATTTTTTAAAATAAAAGTTTAGTCCTGCTTTGTAAATAAACCACAGTCCTTGTTAAGAACAATGAAGCATTTTCTTGTTTTCTTTCTTATAAAATTTTGAATGGTATTAAGACTGTGAAATTTTGAGAGTTTATTAATATTGACTTGTAAAAGCATCTAGCTTGGTATATTTGGCAGCATGAGAGATAGAAGGGAGATCTTTTATAACTTTTCCAATTTCTTTTATGACAATATACCTGTTTATAATTTATATAACTTCATGGTTCTTATCCTGTCCTAAAATACATCTTTAAATACTCGAATAATAAAATATTTTTCCAGAAAATCAAAATAAGACAAATCTCAATAAGTCATTTCACAGTGCAAAATCCATTAAAGATGATCTTCCCAGTACATTTAAGATGAGATACTAAAAAGCTTAACTCTTCCCTGGACAATTAAGAGGTTGGCCTGGTTTCATTCATGGTATTTTTTGTTAGCATTCTTCACAGAAATTGATACAGTATTCATAATCATTGACTTGGATTTCTGTCTCCCTCTCTCCTATGCTTTTAGGGAGTGCTAACGGCCACCTCTACCCATCTTAGTTCGCTGTTGTATCCTTAGCTGGATTTAGAAATCAAATTGACACAAGGCAGACTAACTGGAGAAAGCATACAACTTTTTTTTTTTTTTTTTTTTTTTTTTTTAATTTTCACATGTGCATGGGACCCTCAGCAGAGAGTGGAGTCCTGAAAACACGAAAGCAGAAAGCTTTGTATCTTTCAAAGGATGATGTATTTGTGAATAAATAAAGCAAAGGTCTGGGCTATGGCAGTAAATCTTAAGGAAATCAGCTAATGGAAGGTAAGGGATATTTTTATTTATACAGACTCATTGCAATATCATGCCCAATCACGGGTGACAAGACTTATATTTGGTACAGGGAAGGCATCTTCTCATAGGAATTCTGTGGCTTATTACAAGTAAGAAGAGGGCATTTCAGATCTCCTTTTCTGTAATTCTCATGTGCTTTTAATTCAAAGTAATCTATATATCAGATTGGCATATTCTTTTTTTGCTTGCTTGTTTCGCCTTAGTGTATATACACTGGATAGAAAGAGAGAGGGAAAGTGAGAAATCACCCCCTGTGAGGATGGCCACACCTCAGTCCCTTCTCCTCCATCTTCCTCCTGGGATCTTGGGCATGCATGCATACGTATCAGGCATGATTTTCAAGCCAGCAGTCCAAGACTTGAAACTGGGTGGGCCATGTGTGAGTCCAGCAATGTAACTGTTTTTCCATCTGCTGGCCTGAAGTTGGTATGTTTTGGGTGGTATATCCTTGAACCCCTTAGAGCTGATAATAAGTAATATGTTTGTATCTTTAGTACTTTAACCATCTATCTTCAGCAGAGTGTTATATACCCTGCCATATAATAGGGTAATCCTAAATGAGTGTGCAATCCATTGATACATATATAAAAACTTTGAAATTTTACAACTAAAATAATAATGTTGTGATATTGGAAAATACATTAATTATCACACTTATTATTTAATAAGTTCACCTTCAACTTCTAAAATTGTTGAATATAGCAACTAACTATAAAAGAACTTTAAAGAAATGGCCACTTCATCCTACACAAAACCAAAACAAAGCAAACAAATACAACTTCACTTAGTTCTCGACTATGTAGAAATTCTAATCACACTGTTCATTATTTCCCTAGCAATTCTTTGTCAACTGACAGAGAGAGGACAGGGACTAGAGATGATTACCTCTGTTTTATAAACAAAGAAAATAAATGTGGACTATTAAAAATATTTAAAATTAGACTACCAAGTCAATTTATAAACTGGTACTCTTGGCTTGTAGTTTTGAAACAAAGCATAAGTTACTGTTCACCTCATAACTTCCTGTTCGGGAATAAACTATCATCCTGCCATTTGAAAAATGTGATAGATTGCAATATTGCAGTCCCATATACCAAGAACTGAGAGGTTGCTAGATGGATACCAGAGCAAAGAACAACAAAGCTCACTTTCAGTTTCTTGTTTTACTTAACACTTAGGAAAACATCAACCTAGACACTTATCTAAAGGAGTTAAAGAAAGGTCTATTGAAGTATTAAGGAAGAAAGTGAATGCATGCTTATTTAAAATATCAAAATTCTCTAGAAGAGGAAATAGATTTGAACATCAAGAAAATTAAAGATGTCACTTTAAAGAAGAGAAGAAGGTTTTATTATTTCTTAGCAATTGGATTTATTTGGTGAAATGATACAGTGAAAATGATTTAAAAAAAAAAATGATGGTGACCTGTTCTCTGAATGGAAGAAATTTTTATTTCTCTCCAGATGGAATTTATTTTCTAGGTTAGTCTTAAATCTCCTGTATCTTCAGTAGTTAGGCTGGATAGGTAATATATAATGTCAATCTTCTCTTTAATATTAATCATGCATATATCATTACAATATGTTGTTATATATCTCTCCTTTGATGTCTTTTCTGCCTGTGGAGAAAAAAGAAAGGATGAAGGGAGGAAAAAAAGAAAAATGAGAGGGAGGAAAGAATTTAAAGAGAAAGAAGGGAGAAGTTGTATTTATGAATGAAAAAGCAAAAATAATTTAGACCAGTATCTAAAAAGTCTGGAGAATCTACATGATTATTTTCTCTTTGGGTAACAAACAGAAAATTGGGTCAGAAAGTTCATAGAAAATGTGTATTATGTAAAAGCTATGGATGGTTTTGATTTCCAAGCTTTTCTGTGTCAAAATGAACTCACACTTTAATTCCACTTTTGCACATTTTGAAGTGTCCTATCCAATAGTATAACTTGTAAATTATCAGAGACAATGAAACATTCTTTTGTTTTCTACCCAGTAATAATTTTCTACTTTACATTTGAGCAGTGATAAGTATATATATAAATATTACTTGTTATTATGTTTAAAAAAAGCTGAGATAGTTTAATTGCTTTAATGTGGTACTCCTATGTTAGCTCTCAGTAAGTATTACTTAACCAGGACTGCATTCAAAGGGATAAAATTACCCTTTGAGATTTCAACATTCTGATCCCTGGAGAACAAAATTATTATTTTTCAATAGACTGCAGTTCTGATGCTATGTATACAACCAGTTGGAACAGAAATTAATACATCTTGGCTTTCTTTCAATAATTACAAAAATAGAAATTATTAGAAAGTTAAAAACCCATTTAGAAATCAGTTGCAAAAAGAGATTTCTATTTTCTTTCTTTTATTAATAAATTCTCTGAACAGCTAAACAGTCTGAAAATGGATTGTTTTAATCTATGTTCCACTGTAAGTCCAATGATTTTATCTAATGTTGAGAATCCCATCTGACCTGCCAATGAAAACAATCTGTATTCTAAATTCATTTTTAATTTGGAGTGAATAAGCTGATTTGATTATAAAATAAACTAATGCAGGTAATTTCTTTATTAGTTAATATACCAACATAGTTGTTTTGCATCACACAATAAACAGCTTTGAAAGCTCTTACCATATAGTTCATTTGCTATTATGAATACACTGGAATCCTAGGGTAATAGATAATTTACAAATACAATATCTTATAGTAATTGAACCAGAATAGAGTAGAACAGTGATCAGAAGTGATTTGTATTTCTGCTAGCTTTCTGAATTGAAAATAGTGTCTTCTTTCAAGAGGAAAGTATCATGACAGCCTTAAACCAACTAGACCTATGTTACTTTGTATCTCACAAGAGAGAGAGAGACAGAACAGAACAGCTTTCTGTTAGCAAGAAAAAAAAAAAAAAACTTGGAAAGAAAAAGATAACTGGAAATAAAAGAACCCAGAATAGCAAAGATAAATAGGATTCTATGCCCTATTTTGTTTATAACTTCTGTTTTTTTTATTTTAAACTTATTTATGTATTAGTGTTTAAAGTTGTTTCCCTTTGTTCAACCCCTTCCCCTTTCTTTTTCACTTGATTAGCATTTTCTTGATTTTTTTCTTTTTTTTTACACAAACCAAAAACAGACCCATGATTTTCACAGGGTAATAATGATGACATTGAATTACTTTATTTCATTTTGGGCACCACAATAGAGATCTTACGAATTTTAAAAGAAACACAAAAAAAGAACATTTGCACATGATTATTGGTGCCTTCTAAAGGCATATTTTTGCAAAATTAAAGACAATCTCTTTTTAAACGAGGAAATGCCGATGAACGGAATAGTTAATTATATCCCCTCATCCTAAATCAAGACTTCTGATGAAGATGGCAAGTGACTTTTTTTCTTTCCCATTTTTGAAAAGTCTTAAAGAACTGCTCTGATTTTTGAATGATATTTCTTAAAGGAGTGAGATCTGTAAAAATTGCCTCATTTGAGGAAAGAATAGAAGGAAATTACATTTTATAAATGTTCCAGTCTGGAAGCTACTTGCTTTTTTACCTAGTCATGCAATGCAATTAGCTAGTTTTAATAATGAACCTAAGTTCAACAAAATGAAATAGGTGTCTTTCATGTATAGAATATTATGTAACAGTTAACATCCCATTGTATTATTTATTGTTTATCTAGTTATTTCTTTTGTGTGAGAGAATAAGAGACTTCACTCCATAGTGTCTCATGCTGTGATACCCTCCTCTCCTTCCCCAGCCTTTCCCAGCTACTCAGGATCAGTTGCATGTGCTTGGACACCAGGAACCAAGCCTAATTGCAAAGTGTCATACTACTGCTATGACCATGCCTAGGATTCCCACTGCCTTTTTTTTTTTTTTTAGAAATAATATATGTAGGTTAAAAAAAAAAAAAAATTAGGTCAGCGAATGGTTAAGGTGTCTGTATCCGACCTGACCGACTGCTAATTTTGAGGACTCAGCAGACTGAGAAACATGTGTATGCAGAGCATGCCCAAAATCCAGAAAGGAGGGAGAAATGGACAAGAAAGGATTGCAGCTAAACCACTTCGCATAGAAGATGATTTCTCACGTTCCCCATCTCTCTCTGTCTCTGTCACTCTGTCTCTCCCATGTAAGTGCATGCATCCTCTGGGGTAATTCAAACAAACAAACAAACAAAGAATCCCTCTTTCCAAAAAACACCAGAAATATCTGGGACCAGACAGTAGCATAGGAGTTTAATACAATATGAAAAACTCTGTAAAGAATTCTTACATGAGAAAGTTACTGGTTCAAGTCTGGAGTCCCCCTTAATACACTGGGCCCATGTTTGCCTGTGATCTATGGCCAGCTGAAGGCTGGGGTAAATCGTGGCATGAAGACTGTTGTTGGTACTTTCAGTCTCTCTCTCTCTGTGTCTCTCCTACTCTCTCTTTCACTGTCTCTCTCACTGATGGGAGAAATATAAACTTATTTTTTTCAGATAATAGTGACATGCTAGTTTATTTCTGGGCATCTATTGGATTTGTCAACATTATAGTTGCATATAGATATAATGAATTAGTGAAATAAACTGAACTTTCAATTTACTAATGTTAAAAAGGGGATATATTTCATAATATAAACTATCCATACAGTGAACCATTCATATAATACTTTATATTTAAATATAATATGTATTTTCTTTAAGTACAGGTAAAGAGATGACAAATTAAAATCATCTAATTGCTAAGTGATTTTTACCTTGTGAAGTGGCTCATTTCAGAGAACACAATTTGATATGATCATTGGCATATATCATTGGCATATATAACTTGACAAAAGGCAATATAATTTTACTAAACAGGTAGCCTGGTGTAAAGGCATTGGAGAAATTTTGGAAATTAAGGAGAAAAGTAAGAGAGATAAGCAGGTTTATTACTGGGTATACACGTAGTTCATGTATTAGAACAGCAAAAATTGAGTCCATGCTATTAAGTGTAAAATTCGCACATTGGTGCTAAGGGAACTGACCCATTTTTAGCTATTATAGTACTTACAGTCTATGGGAAGGATAAATATTAAAGAATACATATACAAGTGTCAAACAAAACACTGGGAAGACATTGTTTTGGACTAATCCCCCCGACTATGCCTCATTAGACCCGAATAGAGTCGTGATAAGTGCCACATAGTCAAACTAAACTTTAAAATGGGTTAGTTATTCCTAAAAATAGGAGAATAATAGCACCAATCAGAAAGGATCCACTCTTTTTGAGCTAGCAAGATACAGAAGTCCCCTCTGTTTTAATTCTGTGAGGACAGTAGAATTGAAATGAACAGTCCACTGTTTTGTCCCTTGTTTCTGCTTGCTTTAGCATTTTTCTGCCTGTAAAGGCCACCACCTCTGCTCAGCTCAGTCCAGTCCCTTTACTATTTTATAGACTGAGATGCTGCCCAATTTATGAATCACTAATGAAAGCCAATTGGATTGCTAAACTTGAATTTTTTGTCTTTGATGTGAGTAAATTTAGTAAGTATACATCCATTTTTTTTTTTTTTAGAGGTTTTTGCTGTAGGGGTAGTGCGCTCTCCAGAAATACAACGAGAGACAGAGACGGAAAGTGAGTAATCACCCCCCAGTGTGGATGGCCATGCCGCAATCCCTTCTCCTCCACTCTCCTCTCAGGATCTTGGGCATGTGCGTACATGCACCCGGCGTGAGTTTAAGCCACTGGGTCCAGGACTTGAACCACCATCTACTACATGGGAGTCCAGCAACATAGCCATTACGCTAACTGCTGGTCCCTATATACACAAATTTTACCAATAAGAAAATGTGAATGTTGCTCTAAAATATTATAACAAGGCTTAATTTAAGTTAATCAAAGATTTTTTGTGCAAATAGCATTTAAACTAGTATTCAGAGGATAAACAGGATTTAACTATGCAAAAGGCAAGAAAAAGAAAAAGGAAATAGAATGCTTTAAAATGGGAAATAGATGATGCTTCTCAGGAACTAAGAGGAGACCTTGTAGCTGGACCTGTGTAAGAAAGCAGGAGTGTGATGTAAAGTAAGGGTGGAAAGATAAACAACTATCGCATTAGAGAAACCTGGTAAGTCACTGTGCTAATGGTATTGAAGTTGATTTTCATGTGAATTTCCCATTGTCTTCAGAATTATTTGATTTTGATAGTTTTATCTGTTTAATGGGTCTACCACAGGATCAATAGCCTTGTTTTTATTATAATTTTTGAACTTTTAAATAGTTAAAATGGGGACCAGCACATGGGGTAATGATTATGTCACTGGACTCCCTTGTAGTCGATCGCAGTTGAAGTCCTGGACTCGTTGGCTTAAAACTCATGCTGGGTGCATGTGCATGCATGCCCAAAATCCCAAGAAGTACCTAGAGGAGAAGGGATTATGGCATGGCCATTCCCCCTCCAAGAAGATTTCTTCCTTTCTGTCTCTCTGGTAAGTGCACATGCCCTATAACAAAAATCTCTGAAGAAAAAAGATAGTTAATAAATAGAATAATAATCTTGTATTATTCAGCTGTCTTATGAATGAAGCACAAGAGGAAGACATAAACAACTTCCATGGTGTCCAGATGTATCTCTGAATATAATCAAATATTTATGGTTTATAATGAGAAAACTGTATGAGTGTCTCAGCGCCTTCAAGTTAGCATTCAAAACTGCAGAAATAGGAGTTCTTCCTGAACAAATAGCCCTTGTAGTTAAGTCACAGAGAAAGCCATGTGCAAATATGATTGCAATATTTGCAAAGGGATAAATAGTTTTCTGGGCAAGTGTACATGATTCAAAATATACTCCCTTAAATTTGGTTAGTTCTATCCCTAACCTAGCTCTAATGGCACAATTAGTCTCATGCATAAAAAATATTTTCTTATATTTTATACTACCAAAGTTCTTAGACTTTATATGATTATTCCTAAAGTCCAAATATTTCCCAACGGTAATGGTAACAGCAATTAGACGGTACTTTTGAGAAAGTTAAGTATGTAGGGACATTCAGAACATGGTACATCCTAACAAAACTCTTGAAATTTGTTTGCTGTATGCAGAGAAATTGAAGAATAGCACAATTGAAAGATGAGCAAAAGGTGTGGCAAAGGTCTTGTATTGTGATCTGATTGCACCTAATAATCAACCTGATAGCTTGATAAAGTTATACAGCTTCTCTTGGTCTTGATTATAGCATTGGAGAATTTAGTGTTAGACTAAATTCAATGAACTTCCCTATACATATTTATAAAATTTATTCAGATAGTTGCCTATAGCTATTAGAGCCATATTGTCAAAATAAACATTGGTTAATTAAATATTGAGGACACTAAATAATTAATTTTTAAATTGAAACATAATTAAATATAGCACTAATCAAATGCATTAGAAAGCTATAATAAGTTTCTCTTATTCCCAGTAACAGTAAATAGACACATGAATTAAAATTTATCTAAACATTACATGAAATTGAACACGCTTTAAAAAGAATAGTTTTACGGAAGTTCTGTTTTGTTTGGGTTTTTAGAGATTTTTGCCTTATATGCTCGCTGGAGAGAGACAGAGAAATGAGAGGGAAAGTGAGAAATCACCACTAGGAGAGATGGCCACACCACAATTCTTTCTCCTCTATTCTCCTCCTGGGATCTTGGGCATGCATATATATACACACATGTCCAGCATGATTTTCAAGCCACCCAGTCCAGGACTCAAGCTGTGGTCAGCTATGTGGGAGTCCAGCAATGTAACCTCCAAACAACTGCTGGCCCTAGAGAAAGTTTTATAACACAGAACTTAGTGAATATTTTACTCAGTGACAGTTTCTATATTGAAAATAATGTTGCACTGTGGATATTTTCTACAGGTTTTGTAGAATTTATAAGATCTAGTTTATTCTTAGAAAAATGTGTTTTTAATAAATCTAGTCATTTTTGGTGATAATATTTATTAAGCATATTGAACATTTTGCATGTTGAATATAAATAGCCCAAACCAGAAGTCTTTTCTTTACCAAGCTTAATAAAACAAATAGAACCTTTATAAAAATTTCTGGCATTTATAATAATAAAATGTAGTCATCTGGGTAAAGCTATCAACTACAATTACAGATACCAGTCATTCAAAATGATCAATTTATTAACTTTCATCTATTTGATATGATTATTGATCAATATATCTTAGTAAAAACCTACATATGAGGTCTGAGTTGAATGTGGAATCCAATTAATTCATGTAAAAAAAAATTCAACCAAGAAGACCTGGAAGCACCAAAGATCCAAGACATCAATTTGCAACATATGATATAAACAATGGCAGTATCATATATCATTAAACAATGTCATTAAAGTAATACATATTTTGTTTTTATATATTCTGATAAGAGACCATTTGGTTCATATTCTCTTTTTTAAATTCAACATTATCAAGGCTTTTAAGACATTAATAGCCTTAAAAAATGAGCACTCTTGGAAGAATTTATAAAGGATTATATTAATCTTTGTCATCTTTTATCTGTATCTGTCTCAAAGTCTAAAGTATATCTCTCTTTTATTATGCATACATTTGGATCCTGCTTGTTTTTATAAATTATGTTCTTACAATTTCACTCTTGTGATTAAAGTAGTTAATTAGTGTTTAACATCATTATTGAATAGGTCGTATTTATAGCTTTCATTTTTATATTTCCTTTCCATATATTATATTTCTTCTCTGCTCCTTTGTTTCTCCATTATAGCCTCCTTTTGCAGGAAATAGGGTATCATTTTCTTTTTTCATGTTTTTAAAGTATTTTGTCAGTGGTTTCTTGGAGATTACAATTGATAATTAAACAGAAAACATCTGACTATTTAATTTCAGTAATATACAAAAAAAGTCTTTATTATATCTTTGTTGCCTACCCCCCACCCTTTGTGCTATTGCTGTCATACAGGATTTTGAAGCTCTTCTTTGATTCCTTAATTCTGGGTTCTCCCTTTTATTTGTAACTGATAGAACACCCCTGATATCTATCTGGAGTACTCAGACAGGTATGAACGAGGCTTTCTTGGTCAGCTCTGTTTGAAATGCCACCATGAGAACTGGGGAGTACTCTAAAGGGTATTTGTGTAAATATCAGTACCTGAAATTATTGATCCCTTCTTTCAAGGATCAAATATTCTCCAGTTTCTTTAATCATTTTTATTTATTCATTTGTTTTACCTTCTCCAGAAGCTATCATTATTTTGGGCAAGAGTGTTATTTCTATTGTTATTATTTTTTTAAATAACAGAACTCTGGCATTTAATCAGAGGAATTTTTACTCATTATTATAAGCCCATTGAATCTACGTCATACACATTAAACAATGAAAATACAATTGGAACTAATACTTGAACATAAATCACTCTGCTTACTTAAGTTCAATAAATCCAAAAAGATGCTCCCATTATAATTCTCCAACTTCCGTGCTCGTCAAATGGGGTTTTGAAACTCTGTTTTCTTTTTTTGGTAGGAGGTACTTAGATGACACAAGAAAAGTGTGTGCTAATTAGGCTTACAGATACTTAGTATCAGCCTGATAATTGTTTCTGTCATGATATATAATAAGTGCACTGTAGGTATATAATTGTAGAGTCTGTGGTAAATTATCTTAGCATTGCTTAACATTTTCTAGTCTGACCAACCATATGACTAGCTGAAGTCTGCAAATTTGATCAGCACTATTTAGATTGTGATGAATTCTCCAAATTCACTATAATTATCACCTTATAGTAATTTCTGAGCAATTTCTGGGGGCCTTCTCTGGTGACATCCTTTTATTGAAATATACTCTATTGCTGATTGGAAATTACTACAAAGCAAACTTCTGCGACCTCACAAAAGATTGCAAGTTTGTATTTGTTGTTATGAATTTAATCCTGATTTACTTTACCCCTTTTCATACCAGATTCACCATAGGATAGCTGCGAATCATAAAATGATGTACTTTCCCATTTTTTTTTTTTTTTTACTCATTATATTCTAGAATCTAGCCTATTGCATGGCCCAATGCAGTCATTCATTAGTATTTGTTGAACAACATTTTTACAAACAAAATAATCAGCCTATCAATTAATTAATTAAAAACGATTACAGAGGAATCAGCGGCAGGAGTTCTATACAAGAAAAATGCCCTGCCTTTACTTTCAGTGATTTTCATGCCTTCACCTTCATCTTGTACTTTGCAACTCAGTATCTCAGGATTTTCTTCCCCAAACCACAAGGATACAGGGAGGGAGAACAAAACCACCCTTATTTCTTCCGCAGTAGCTCTGTGGAATAGAGTAAAATGTAGTGTGCCAAAATTTGGATAGAAACTAGGCAAAAGAATTAGACAGTTTACTGCAATATATGAAAAAGAAAGTTATCGTCAGACAAGATGCATTTGTATCAGTATAGTTCTATGTTGAAAAAAGAGAATAGTTAAGATATAAAGGAGTTACCAAGACAGATTTTTGTAGTTATATGGCAGATGAACTATGTACATAGCCGATTTTCTTTTTAAAATGTTAACCAGCTTTTGTGCTTTCCTCCTAAATCTAGATTTCAAACAGGCTCAAACCAGATTCTTAAGCATAGGATGAAAAGTCACTAACCTCCTGCTCATTATTTCTAAATGGATCAGTCTTTTGAGTTATTTCATAGATGGGATGTTTCTTATATGACTGCAGTAAAATTGTCCCAAACTGTGTGCAGCACATATAAAGAACGACTGCTGTTTTACTAACAATCCTTTGTACTCAGTTCTGTGTGTCACATCTAAATTTATCCCATGGAGATAAATCAGAATTCAAGACATAATTACCTAGAGTTGATACTTTTGAACCTCACTTGTTTCATGGCGAGGTTGGGGGGGAGAAAAAACCCTCATATGAAAGCCTCCAGGGAAAATCCAATTCAAACACTGGATTAGGTTAGTCTGTCTTCTTTACCATCACCCTTTTAAGTCAGTTCTTTGTAACCTTTAACCCTGACTTGGTATGCGCTGCCATTATTCATTTTTGTGTCAAGTTCTTCTATCCTTAGGATATGTCATTCACTGTAGATAAATTGAACTTTTAAAGAAGTGAATAATTTCCTCTCTCCATTGGTTTATCAAATATTGGGGCAATCAACCAGTGGTAACAAATATAGTTATATGCTCATTTAATAAATTGTTATTCCTGACTACTTAAAATTAGATTTTCAAGGCATTTTCCATCTTTTCTGCATTACACTTTTTTTTCCTTTTATGCATGACTGAAAATATAGGGAGAGTGTGAGAGAGAGACAAATAGAGGTAGGAATTTTTCACAGCAGTTATGATTCTCCTGCCTCAGTCTTTTCACTTCACTAGAATTACAGGCATGCGCAACCTCACCCCATGTGTTCTGGTTCTCTTGGGAACGAAGTCTGCACATCCCATGCAGCTTCCAGCTTCACAAGTGGTGGAGCTATTGTGCACTGCCATGGCTGAGCCATCTGCTTCTTGTTCTTTTGAACAATCATCTATGTGTAAGTTTTGAAGTATTTCTATAGATGTGTACGTTTATGTGTAAGTGCGTGTGTGTAAAATAAGTCAGGGCACAAGGTAGACTGTATTACTTAACCTAGACTTATTCCCTGGAATCATCGTAGCAGAATCTCTTACATACATGGGGAAAATTACTACAGGTAAATCTTAGTACTATGAAGCATGGGTACTCATCAATAATGTATGTATTCTTTCCTTTCCTGGAGTCTATGTTTTTTTAAGGTCTGGGCTGTTGCCTTTCTACTAATGCTGTAAAAGAGCTCAAAACCTGCTTGCTGTATTGAGAAGTGTACTGGGGAAACAGAATATCAGAATTTTAGAAGCATCTATGTATAGTTCATTTTGTTATTCTCTTGTTTTCTTTAACAAAAGTTTTGATAGGTTAAATAACTAGTTGTTTTCTGAAAACTAGCATCTTAAAAACAAGAAATCAGATTATTTAGGCTGAGAACTAACAGATAATTTTTGAAAACTACTCTCAGGCTGTTTCTGAGACTCTCTGTTCAAAGTCTGTGTCAAAGTCTTAGCAGAGGGTAGTTGGCCTTTGAAAATGCAGTATTTGAAGCGGGCAGAAAACTCACAGGCACCTGTAGGCACAGACAATCTTTCTGCAATGTGAATTACAGGGGACAGACATTCTGCCATTTTTTAGTGCTGAGATTTACAAAGACACAAGCTCTCTTTGAGTAAGAGCACACAAGGTCAGTACCCCCTTCTAGTCTCATATTTTAGGAACTATGCCAGTGACACAAAAGAATTTAAGAGAGGAAAGTGTTTCAAAAGGGAGGGAGAGGTATTGATAGCCTAAGTTTAGATTTTGCACTGTGTGTGTTCTATTGTAATAGGCTCTTGTTGAAAAAAAGTAGTATATTACTTTAAACTGCTGTATTTTATGCAGAGTTAAAGAAAATATCTATGAATTTTAGTCTAGCATAACTTAGCAATAGATGCTTGAGAAAATATCTTGAGTAAATTTGTAAGAATAATAATTAAAAATAAAACCTGGATTTTGACAGATTTACTGACAGAATATAAAAAGAGCCAAGAAGGAGGCAACAATTCTTACATGTTCTGATGGGAAGTAGTGAAGGGGGTCAGAATTTTGAAAGGTTCATGAAAAGCCAAATTATTACCTTCTCATCTTTATCATAGCTTCTTATGCTTAACGGTATTAAATTACAGCATTGGTATTTCAAGGCAGTAGTGGACTTTATGTAAAGTGCAAGGCTCTTATTCAGAGTTTACAAAAAACACAGGCAAGCAGAGTTCTTAAACATACTTCATAACAACAGAGTTTTTGTGAATATCCAATTTCTCTTTTGAAAAACAAAGCAATGTTACTTGATTGTTGAAAATATATTTAAGCAACAGAATTATAGGAAATATATCTCGAGCCCTGGACCTGGTGGCTTAAACTCACGCTGGGCACTTGTGTGGGTGTTCCCAAGATCCTGAGAGAAGAATGGAGGAGAAGGGATTGTGGTGTGGCCATCCCCTCCTTGGGGGGTGATTTCGCGCTGTCTCTCTGTCTCTCTCTGTCTTTCTGACGAGTGCATGCGCCCTATAGCAAAAACATCTGGAAAATAAATAAATAAAAAAATATGAAAATGGTAACATGAGAATAGACAAATAGTTTGACTGTGCTAACCAAAAAATGTTATTTAATGCTTATTGCAATATGACCATTGGTTTTTAGAAAAATATATTTATTTAATTTTATTTATTATTATTATTATTTTTTTTAATTTGCTGTAAGGCACATGCACTCTCCAGAAATAAAGAAAAAAAGGGAGAGAAAGTGACATAGTAAGCTGCTACATCCAATATTTGAACTGTGGTTGGACAGGTGAGAGTCTAACTTCTTCACCACCATGCCACCTGCTGGCTCCGATCATTATTTTTTGAAAAATAATCCCAGAACTATTTCCAAGTTAATACTTCTGACAATATTATATCCCAAGTTTTCCAGTAATCCTCATGTAAACATCTTGATATCACTTTAATTATTCTTTTTAAAAAGAATTATTTATTTAATTCCATATGTTGTTATTTTAAAATTTGATCAGAGAGAGACAGAGAGAGAAAGGGAAAGTGAGAAAGCAAGCAGTCAGGTCTGGGACTTGAACCACGGTCCGCCTTGTGGTTGCACCTTTAACCACCACGCCACCTGCTGGTCCCTAGCACTTTAAATATTCTTAAAGCTATTTATAAATGCAATTGCTAAATTACCCATATAGTAAGAGACTCCTTAATTGGGCAATCGGACTTACTCTTTACTTTGAGGAGCACACTAAAAATAAATAATATAATTTTCAAAAGAAACTTGTGTTTAGACTGGATTTTTCATTCTTCACCATGCATCTTGTAAGAAATGCATAACATTTCATCAATTTTATTACTAGCAACATTTGAACATCTTAGCATGGTTTGATAGAGAGAGTGCTAGGTTCACCATACCACATCTTTCTCTTGTACATAGAGCATACATCCTCAGTTCTTCTTGTGAATAGATCTATACCATGTGAAGTGGACTGAAGCAATGAAATAAAGACAAACCACTTCCAGACCTGCTACTTAAACAATTCACAACTAACTCTTTTTCTTCTGTTACTACTTTGAAGCTCTAGATGGCAAGGTTCAAAAGAAAGAATTATTTTATCTATCTAAGGATGAAATGTGTGTGATATATAAACTTACATTGTGTCGATATATTAAGAATTAGGAATTTATATGTTATCTCAGTGCAACAGATCTATTCTGACTAATACACATAGCTTGGCATAACTGCCATGGTCTGACTCATTTTTATCCCCAGACTTATCTTTATCTTTATTCACAGTATATCACAACATCTTGATGGACAGCAAGTCTTTCATGAGTGCCTAATATGAGATAATCTTTACCTCACACCTTTTAATAATTTGCTGTGAGGTATAACCAGTTTAGTCTTAAATACCGATTTTTGTTCTCACATTTTTTTCACACTGGCTACTGCCTAGAACATGCATGTTCTCGTTCATCTGTTTCATACCTCCTGTTCTTTTATCTTTGTAACTTCTATTTTTTGTATAGTGGGAGATGGGATAAATGATAAAATAAGACCAAACCTAATCAAACAAAACAAAATAAAGCAAAACAAAACTTTTCTCCTATGAGAAACTTACTCTAATTCTACAGACTATATTTAGAACCTGTTGGGATCATCATGGGACATCATGAAAAAACCCATAGTAATCTCATCACATTTCATCTAATTATCTGAGATCCTATGAGGCCAATGACCATGTCAATCTTTTGTACTCCTATGCTACATACCTCAAGAGAGGTTCTCAATTCAAATGAATTGATTCATGGATTGATTTACATTTGCAAAGACACTGGACACCAGGAAGCAGTTGTTCTTAAGTAATTTGCTTACTATGAAATGATTCCATTTATAATAGGTGTTGTTGGGAAAGTCACTACATGTTTTTCTATGCAAAAATGCATCATGACTTTCCTGATGACTCAATATATCAATGTGTAAGGCACAATAGTAAAAACAAAATACTATCACTTACCATTGACAAACCAGCACAGTTGTTTCTGTATTTTCCTTTAACAACTAAATTTTATTGAGAGTGATATATTAAAATGATTACACAACACAATGACTTTAGGAGCATTTTATAAAAAAAATCCAAAATTCGCTTTATGCTCATAAGTTCTTTCTCCCTAATTTAAAATAACAAAATTGAAAAATATTTAGTGAATCATTAAGCTGACTTTTCATTAAGCAGTGTCAAAATGTTCCGATTTTCTTTGTAATGTATTTTTTGCATTAGACACGTTTATTACAATTTTGTAGAAGTACATTTTTCCTGAGAAAATAATTTTTCAAGGATATCAATAAAATGATTGATTAAAGTGTATATATCTAAATTATTGTAGTCAAGAGACCGCTACAGAAAGAAAGAAGATGAGAAATACAACACAATACACAAATACACACACACACACACACACAAACACACACACACTCCTTGAAGGTTTAAAGTAATCTTTAGCAAGAATCCAGGGACTAGAAAACTGGTTCAGAACAATTAGGACATTGAAGTTCTTGTTTAGACTTTCAGAACATTCAGAGTAGAGGTCTTTATACAGATAATTCTATCTATGACTAGTCATAAACTAGGGGAGGGCCTATAAGTCCAAATCATGTTATTCAGATAATTTTTTAAAAAAAAGCACAACAAAATAACACTTTTCATAGTGGTCACAGAAAGTCCTTCAGAGACTTCTCCTGGATGCTAAGAACACAGACTCCTTTTCACTTCAACACTTTATCTTGCCTGACAGTTTTTTGAACTACTTCTCTGATAGGAACAGCCTTGCCCCATTGTTTGGACTCCTTCAGAACTGATGTTTGAGTTTGCACTTAGCTTATCTCCTTAGCTTGTGTATTATAAATGGCTTAATTAGTTTAATTCACATACTTGAATTTAAGTCTGGGCCATCAACAGCCCACTATACCTAGAGTGACTCATATGCGATTGAAGTAGATTTGCAGTTATATTGATTGGTTTGCTTAAAAACAAAGTAGTTTTTTTTACATTTACTAGTCTTGTTAGCAGCTTTAAATTCTGTAATACAAACCTAAGGCACTTAGGTATTCCAGTAGAAATACAGTTTTATGTATCATCACTGAGAACACGTTGGAGGAAAAGTACTCTCACAAATACTGCATTTTGATTGTCTCAAGGTAAGAGCCATAGGTTGAGCCTACTGTGATGAAATGCAATGGTACTTTAATACTTCAAAATAATTTTGGAATCAGGAAAAACTGAATATACAATAGAGTTAGTACCTCACAGAAAATAATCACAACAGAAATTTAATAAACAGGTAACCACATCTGGAAGAATATGTCATCAAATATATAATCTTTTTGCCATAATACTATAAATGAACTAAGTAATAACACACAAAGACATATTATGGGGTCCTTTGCTAAAGAATAGGATTTAACTGAAAGACAGGAAATGAAAAAAATATCAACTGATAAGAGTCATAAAAGATTGATTGCCATAGAAAAATGTAAGCATAGTCACCTTGCACATTATAAAATAAAAAGAATTTTATCAATATGTTATAGTCACATAATGTCCAGACAGTCTGTAAGACTCAGTCCTGACCAGAAGAGCTGTTGGTCAGGAATATGAGAGAATAATTATCCAAAGATATATTTGTTGAAATATTGAACCAGAAAGTGATGCATTAGGGACACATCACTGAAGTCTGAGACCTTGGAATAATCAAGTAGAAAAGACTAAAATAAAGGATAGCACAAAAAGAGAAGAAATTGAAGAGAGTGAAATAAGGGACATGTTAGAGGGTCAGCATTGTTGAGAATTAGGTTTCTACAGGACCAACTTTGAATAAAAAGTGTTTTGAGTACAGAAACCTTTGTTTACTAACTCTGTAAATAGGGATCAAATCAATAAATCACTAAAACTTATTTTTCTTACCTGTAAAATGGATATAGCATTATATAACTTTCTGGCTTCTGTGAAAATTAGAATTGACCTATAGCTACTCAATACTGACAACTGTTGTTAAGGATATAACTTTATTCATCAAAAATATTTATCCATTATATACCACTAATTGGATACTGTGGTTTTTGCTAGAGGTTTGAAGACAGATAAAATAAATACTTAACTTTGATAGGGACATGGTCCAGCAGGGATAGACATATAAGGAAAATGAATTGGAAAAATGAAATTAAGAGTTGACACAATATCATTCTAAAGGAGCAATGCTAGAAGTCTGTATTCACTACTATATAGGTATAAAGCAAGAAGTGATAAACTCTACATAGGGGAATAGACCTTTGAAATTACCCTTCAATGCAATTTAACAAAATGAGTTGTAATAGAGAGGGGCTCTTTATAGGAGAAATGAACAAAGAGAATTTAAGCTTAGAGTCACATAATGACTTGCTAAGTCTGAGAACTGCAGTCACTGTGATATGGATGGAGAATGGGTATAACTGAATGGAGCAAAAGATAAAGCAAACATCTATTGTTAGAGGCCATATTATTCAGGTTTTGTGTGACAGACTGAATTGTTAGAACTGATTAAAGGGTAAGGATGGTATTTAAAACTAATCATGGCTAACCATCAGTATGGAGAAGCAGATGTATAGCAATTGCTATACTTTCCTAAGACTGCAGGAGTTGCTTTGTCATCATTATGGAACGTCCATCCAAAAGACACAAAGAATTTGTTGTGGCATTAGTGATCTTATATGACACATGCTGTCACTCTGGATTGGTTTAACTAAAGTCACAGTTCCCCTCTGATTTGTATTAACTGCACCATGTAGGCATCCTTAAAATGACTAATAAATGATAGACCAGTGTTCCTTGGAACAAAGATAGCTTTCAAGGGGACATGACGATATAATTAACTACTATAAACTGACTTTAAATATTTAGTGAGTTAATATATAATGCCTGACTACAGTAATCTGCCTTGGACCCATTTGGACATTTTTCTAGAGTTAATGATGTAGTTCTAAACCCAAGATGGACTTGGAAAGAAAAAAGGAGATATAATATTGGAAGTGAAGGTTTGGGGAAAAAATGTACCATATATAAGCTATAAAAGCAATTTAGACACATTTTCTAACTGGCAATATTAGGTATTTTTTAATAATTCTTTTAAATTTTTCAAATAATTCTAATTGCTCTTCTATTCAATAACTATTGATTCTACATCTACTACTACTTACAAGATGTAGACAGCAGATGACCAAGTGGCTATCTTAGACTCACTCCTTGAAATGCATTTGCTTTATGCAACCATGTTTATAAACATTTTCTTCTTCCTCTTTTTTTTTTTTTTTTTTAAGGTTTTTGTCATGGGGTGTGAGCATTTGGAGAGAGACAGAGAAAAGAAAAGTAAGAAATCACTCCCTAAGGGAGATGGCCATGCCTCGGTCCTTTGGCATCCAGTCTTCTTGGGCACACATGCACAAGCACAGGTGTAATTTTTGTGCTGCCAAGTTTGGGACTTGAACCATGGTTGGCCATGTGAGAGTCCAGCTTCTTAACCATCATGCCACCTGCTGGCTCTAAATCTCTTCTGATCTTTGTTCTTAGGTCAGCTTCTCAGAGACACTTTCCTTGAATTCTTACGGACAATAATAATGAACACTCTATCTCAACCAGCCCCTATCACTCCTTATTTTTCTTATCCTGATTTCTATTTCTCCTTAGTAATTATCCATATCTGGACTTGTATGTATTCACTTGTTTATTTATGCATCATATCCTTACAATTAAAGCATGGACCTTGTTTTATCATTGTCCCTTTCTCTCCTTTCAAAGAACTAACAGGGAGATTTAACTTTTCTCGTTTTTGGGAATAGTCATTTCCCTCAGAAAACCTGATCCCACTCTCTTTCAAGCTGAAGCATCTCCCAAGAATGAGTAGTTAAATGTCACAAAGGGAGAAATAAAATGAAGGAAGGAAAAATAAATAAATAAAAAAACCACACAGCAACAACTTAAATACATTGAGTCTGAAAAATGATAAGTATCCATACAGTTATTATGGAGACAGAATCCAATATAAATAATTGAAGTGCAGATATTTTTGTGACACCAACATAAGTTAATGGATAAGCAGAAAAGAGACACTTTGGTATATTCTCATATTAATTGTGTGTAAAAGATGAAAAGTTTTTCTTTTTAATTTAAAAATTTGTTTTCTTTACATTATGGTTACTACCAGAGCTTGGGATTAAACTCTTTATCTCCTCCATATTGAATTTTTAGCAAGTATTATTTTGCTGTAGTTAATTAAATTAACAGTCAATTCCATATATCTGGTGATTTTTTAAAACTTTTTTTAGAATTGTTTACTTCATTTTTTATTTACCATTACTATTATTTTTTAAAATTTTGCTACAGGGCATGCACACTCACTAGAGAGAGACAGAGAGTGAGAGAGAAAGAAAGAGGGAGTGAGAAAGCAAGCGGCCAGGTCTGGGATTCAAACTGCGGTTAGCCATGTGGGAGTCTAGTGCTTTTTCCAAGAGATGCTTTAGATGGGGCCCAAAAAGGCAAAAAACATTTGTGACTCTTGGATAATCATATTAAAGATAAAGCAACTACTTTTGAGAATGGGTATGATGGTCTAGATTAAGTTTATGTCTCTTCAACCTTATACCATTCCAAGATGTATTTGATTATGGAACATGTTGAGAAATTATCCTCAATGGTAGTATGTAATGTATTGATGACATAAACTAAGGACAGGGGTAACTTGCTGATTGGTTTTGGAGAAACACTTACTGCCTTAATATTGATATTTTTGTCTTCAGCAAGCTTATTTCCTTTATGTCATCATCATCAATATATCAAGGAATTCTTTTAGATTCTGGAGGAGCAAATTTGCTCAGTGTTTTTGAAAGTAGACCACTTAAATTAAGTAGACTGCCTACACATCTAAAGTCCTAAAACATAACCCATGTGGAGGAAGCGTTAGACAATAGTTTTCAATTCTGAAGATGAACCCAATACCACCTTTTTTGAAATATAGTACACAGTTTTCTGGCTCAATGAGGAGTAATTGTCTTTCTTCCTCCAAATATCTGTTAAGATGGGTTATTTTCTTATGCAACTAAATGTAGCAAACTATTTTTGGAATGCTAAAACCCTGTGCCTGATCAGCTCTGCCTTTTCAGTTCCTTGTTGGAAATATTTGTCTCTTCTCTGTAGTGTTGAGCTTTCTTCTCTAGTTGCAAATGTGAGCACTGACACCATATCTTTCCATCCCCTTTCTTTTTTCTGTGGAAAAATTCCATTTGGTTCACTTTACATTTTGCTTTATCCCACTAATAGGATTTCCAGCATTTAGCCCATAATGTTGGCATCACTATGTTCCTTAGGGTTATCTTTGGTGTTTTCAGTTACCTATTGCTACACAGCAGAGACCCCAAACATAGTACCGTAAACAACAGTCATCACTATTTGCTCAGACATCTACAGTCAAACACAGCTTAGTGGAGACATCTCATCTCCTGCTCCAAATAGTGTCATTTGAAGTAGTATGAAGGCTGGAAGCTGGAATTATTTGAAGCCTTGCTCAGATTCTGGAGGTAATACTGATTGTCAGCTAGGACTTCACCTGGGGCTGTCAGTCTGAAACATCTACATACATCTTCTCCTAATAGCATAGTGGCTAGGGCCAAAGAACATGCATCTGAAGATACAGAAAGTAGAAGCTGCTGGTTTCTTAAATGACAAATGGGGATGCACTCTTTCTGTTTCCCATTGCTCATCTACAGAACCAAGATTTCAAGTGAGAAAAGGAGAATGTTAGAACATTTTGAGCCCATGTGTTATACTGGCACAGGCCTTCTAGTAACATATTGGTATTTCTCTTATATACAAAATATACTTATCCACTGACATTAGTCCCCATTAAATCTCATTCCACTAAAGCTAAGTTTCAGACCAGAGTTTAGGATTATGTCACCTATGTCAGCTCCAGATGTAAAGGACACTCCTTCAGTTTAGTCTCTAGTACATTTCCTAAAAAATGCTTCCTTTTAATACTATGGCCTGAGGCTTAAAGAAACAAGTTATCTTAAATACCTAGAATACACTGGCATTCTAAAAGAAACAAGAGGCATTGAAAATTTGACCTCTAGCAATTCTGAAGCAAATAGCAGACCTGTTTTCAAATTTCTTCATTTGGGCTCAGTGTGTGATTTTCTCCTGACCCTGCCCTTTACACTGTTGGCTCATCCTTTGAATCATCCCATTTTAAAATAAACGATTGCAGAAGAAGATGCCTTTTTGATCTACTTTTTGCCCATGAGAAGTTTGATATCCAAATGTTTCCTCTTACTTTTTATTATCTCTGTCCCTTTTGGTCCATGCTAGTCATGCTCTCATAAATACAATTGTCTTTTTTTTTTTAAAGCATTGTTTATTCTTTATGAATCCTCACTGCATTAGAAAAAAGGTTCAAACACGGATATTTGCAGGATAGATCCTCCTCTACCTCTCACTAACTCTGAAACTGTACCTGAAAAACCTTAAGATTCTAAAATCCCTGTTATTTAAGGGATTACCTGTGAGACACACAGCTATGCCTCTTGAGGGCATTTTCTCTGTAAGGTCTATGGGAAATACTATTCAATATGCTGAAGCCTTAGGGTTTCACAGTCATGTTGTTAACTTTATCTTTAGACCATGTGTTTTTTTTTTGTTTTTTTTTTTTTAAAGTGCATGAGCTTGATCTATGCTCTGAGAGCTTTTCTTAGTTTGAGAGTTTCCTGCTAGCTGGAAAGTCTGGAAATGACAGTGAATTTTATTTTTAAACACAGCAAGTCTTGGCTTCATAGCATTCATCCTAGCTAAAGGAGAGATGTGTGAATTTTACTTACCATTCTGCTTTCTTAGATTCGAGAATTATTTTTTAAAACCATGTAGCTAATTATCTATCCTGAATTATTTTGTCAACTATAGGATCCCTAGATCTCAAGGTTATTTATTTAGGAGAGGTAGAATAAGCCTCTTTCAACAATTTTAAGCGGGTTTTTATTTATCTATGGCAAAGGATACATTTCTATACCAGTAAGTAAAGACTATAGTAAATCATACAGCATACAGAGGTCCCCAGAGTCCTTTACTTTTCACATAATAGTGCTTTTAGATAAACAGGCTTAATGGTTTTTATAGGACCAGAGTCTGGAAAACACCTTATCTATTCACAGGCTACTTTTCCCCTCTTACCGACCAACATATTATACAGATTATATTATTAATGTATTAATTTAAATTTTTTTTCTCTGCCTTATCATTAGATATTTGTAGATAAATAACCCAGGTCCCAGAGACTAAAATGTTAACAATTCCAACAAGTCCAATAAATCACAAATGTAAGAGTTTACAAGCAATCAGAATTCTTCTAAGAGGCCTTTCTGGCAGTGGCCTACGTCCATATTATATGAGTGCATTATTTTTTAGCCTAACAGTACTTACCTGGTAATCAAAATTGTTCCTTTTCTGTAAATTGTTTTTGTAAACAACTTTAGGCATATTTGTTATTCTTTCTGCTGTGCTCTATAATAATCACAGAAAACTAGGTTTATATGTATGTTGCAGTACATATCTTATACCATATGGTATAATTATGTTTTTATATGTGACTCTTTATTTGACAGTAAAATCATAAGGGAAAGGGATGGCATGTTGGATTTAAGTCCTGAGAAGTTTCCAAATGCTTTGAATTAAGTAGAAGCAAAATAAGTCTGGAATTATTTGGTTATATTAATGGATAAAGAAGTATATTACAAACTTATGTCTATTGCAGAAATGAAAAACACTGTTAATAGTTTGGAAATTATTTTTTCTTGGAATATATTAATATACATATAGTGCTTGAATTAAACTACCAGAAAATGCCTTTAAAAGGGTCCGCCAAAAGTTGTGAGAACATTTGAAGCAGTGACAAGTGTCTGAAACCAAATATCCATCCTAGGCTTTCATATGAGGCAAGTATTTTACATATAAATCTTCAGACATACTATCATATTAATTAGAATTTACATATCAAGGAGGCTTATAAATTATTTCATAAACTTGAAGAAATAGGTATATATAAAAGGACTTGAAAATTTTATGAAAAAATGGAATTAAAGTATTTGTTTACTTGGCGCAAACTAATTTTGAAATTCATGCTTTTTTGATAATATGCATTTTCCATGAACTTTTGAAGACCTCCCTCTAGTATATAATGTATGTTAAGGTATAAAATTATAAATACAAGTAAATAAAATGGGAATGGTATTTTTATGAATAAAATATTTGGGAGATATAGTGAAATATATGTTTGATGTCTCACATTTTCACTTGGTATGGTGTGTTTTGTGATCCCTGAACTGAATTTGCTTAGAAAAGAGATTCATTAATATTGCATTAATTATAAAGTTAATTGCATTAACATTGCAACATCTTTTAGCTTTCAGAATTCTAAATTTTTTTTCACAATTTTTATTAAGAGATATGTGAAAGTAACAGGGACATGATAGAGTCTCTCCTTTTTAACCTTCATTAATGTTAATTAAATCCCAGTTTCTCCCAGTACTGAGGGATCTCTACAGTTATAATTTAAATAATTTACTTTGATCAAAATTGATTTTTAAGCCATTAGTATGTCTTTTTAGTTATTATACATAAAAATTTAGCTATAAATAAGAAAATATAACTCATTCATTTTAAGAGTATGCCCTAATAGGTCATGGTATTACAAATTCAGATGTCTTTAAAGACTACTTTGATATAGTCCATGGAAGAATGCAATGAACTGGATGAATGTGATGAGTTTCTCAAACAATTTTGATTCATTTTTAAAATTCATCACTTTAATTAACATATATTTGTACATGTTTATGGAGTATAGTGTTATGGTTCAGAACATGCATGTATGCAATTTTAATGATCAAATTAGGCAATATACATATCTGGCAACAAGATTTACATCATGGGGGACCAGCAGGTGAAGTGGTAGTTAAAGAGGTGGACCATGGTTCAAGTTCTGGACCCAGCAGCTTGAAAATCATGCCAGGCACATGTGCTTGCATGCCCAAGGTCCTGAGAAGAGAATTGATAGGTGATATTAGGCTGTGGCTATCATCCTGGGAGAAGATTTCTCACTTTCTCTCTCTCTGTCTCTCTTTGGCAGGTGCACACACCCTATGGCAAAAACTGAAAAAAGAGTAAAAATGTACATAATATGATTCAAATTAGAAACATCATTTATATCATTGATAAATATTTCCCATTTCTAGAATTATTACTGAATTTTTGGTTAGTTTTATATGTACCAATCTTTACTTCCAGCGTATTCAGCAGTTAAATGAACATTTCTGTTTGTCTCTCTCTTATGCTTTTTAAGTCATTTATACTTTTAAGACTTATCACCTGAAAAAAAAAAAAAAAGACTTGTCACCTGGAAATTTCTCTCCTCCAGTTTCAGCTGATTTTGATCTGTGCTTGCCACACTAATAGTATTCTCAGATCCCTTTCATTATCATGTCTTTACTCTTTAGGAACCTCATGTTTCTTGTATCTTGTGTAATCTCCTGTATCTGTTGTTTTACTCACTTATTTTGAATGTTACACTTTAATTAATTTACTAAGTAAGGCAAAATTAAAGGTGTATATATACATATTTTAGTTTGTTTATGGCTCGTGAGTTTGCCAGAGAGAGAGAGAGAGAGAGAGAGAGAGAGAAAGAGTGAGTGAGAAGGCACCCCCAGGGAAGATGGTCATGCCACAATCTCTCCTTCTGTTCCTTATTTCTAATCTTTGCCTTTGATTGGTAAAAAATTGATGTGTAATTCTAGAAGTGGGAAAGTCATTTTTTTCTACATTTATTCTTGAAAATTTCATCTTTTGTTGTTTTGATTGTTGTTTTATTAATTTCCTATTTACCTATTTTATTTGTTATTTCTTTGTTGAAAATTTTATTGTTATGCATTTAACTTTTATTTTTTAAATTACTTATGTCTCAATATAATATCATATTTTCTTTGGTAATGTCAGTTATGTCATTTTTTTCCCTTGTATTTCTTTGGCTATCAATAACTCCATTTTATTGAACTGTTCAAAAGGTTTTATTGTTTTGCTTTGTTTTTAAACTTTACTTTTGGAAATTCTGTGGGCACATATGGGGCTTGTCATTGAACTGGTAGAGACTTGGCATTTTTAACTTGAGATCAGCTATTTTTTGCTCTTTGAACTCAGAAAGAAAATTTCCAGTCTCTCACCTGGAGGTCATAATCCTGACTGCTAGTGTTCTTATAGCTGAGAGTGGAGGAGACTTAGAGTTTTAGAGTTTCTAAATAGTATATAATCATTCACTTGAACCTGTTTTCAGAACAGCCTCTCACTTCTGTCTTTACCTTTGTGTGTTATCTGAGAATTTATGTAGTACAGGGAAATCTTTTGTTTCAGTTCACAAGAATACAGTATTCTACTTTTCTTTGTACAGTGAATGAAAAACCATCTCACTACAAACTTTGGAAGATGGAATCTGCATATCTAATTGCCTTTTTGAGAAAAAATGTTCCCAGAGAGCACATGTGTTTATTAGATAGAGAGTGAGAGAGACGGGGAAAGTGAGAAAGCAACTCCATTGGTAATGGTCATGTCACAATCCCTTCTCTTCCATTTCTCCCGCCTTTTGGGATTTTAGACACACACACACACACACACCTGACATGGTTTTCAAGCCACTGGATTAGGACTCGAACAACACAGTCAGTCATGTGGAATCCAGCCAGCTAAACCACCACACAACACTTTCGTTAAGGCAGCTGGATCACACCCGGTCAACAGCAAGGTTTAAATTCCAGACCTGGCAGCATGAGAAACATGCCAGGCCCATGTACACGAATGGCCACCATTCCCAAATGGAGGAAGAGATGAAGAAAAGAGATTACAGCATGACCATTCTTCATGGGGGTTACTTTCTCATCTTCTGTCTCTCTGTGTATCTTTCTCCAGTAAGTGCACATCCCCTCTGGCAAATTTAGGGGAAAAAATAACAGAAAATGTATTTTTCTAACTATCCTAATTAACTGAGAAAATAATAACTAATTCCCTCTTTCTAGTCCCAAACCATAAGAAAATTTGTGAGATGCTAATAGAAAGATAAAAAAGATAATAGTGATTACTTGGAAGACAAAAATATTTTGAGGAAAATTAAAGTAGGAATAAAGACTACAATGAACAACTATCAGTTTGTACACAATAAATTGTCTTTAATAAGTAGGAAAGGTGAGAACAAATAATGTTAAAATAACTTTGAATTATGTTTGTCCCTGCTTACTGATAGCCTTGCTTTTTTATATTTTAATTAAGTGTGTAGCCATTATGGGACAAGCAGATGGTGTAGCGATTATATCGCTAGGCTCCCATATAGTTGACTGTTGTTCAAGTCTTGGACCCGATAACTTGAAACTCATGCCAGGCTCATGTGTGTGCATGCCCAACATCCTGAGAGGAGGATAAAATATTTAGTACTTGAAGATTGCTTTTTCTCTGCATGCTTATTTCTAAATGGTAATAGTTGTTAGGCTTTACTCATAGATTTTTTCAAAACTATATTCATTAGGCATATTTATTGATTATTAGTTAACACATTTTCTTACGTATTCTCTTGAAGAGTTGACTGTACTTTGACTTATTCATGAGAGCGGTTACATCTGGTTATACTCTACAGTTCTAACTTGGTAAGTGGCTTTTTTCTACAGTATCCATTTAATCCAGGTATTTCCTACACCACATATACCATATTGATGAATGAAAGATGTTTTAAAACCCTCTTTCAGGAAAAAAATGCATTCAGATCTTCAAATCATTCATTTCTGTGTGAAGATACAAGTGAAAAACTTAAATTCTTTTAGTAGTGTTTTGACACTTTCTGGGTACTGGGTATCACCATTAAATATACTCCAAGAAGAACAGGTGACAGTCACTGTTAAAAAAAAATGTTTTTTTTTTTTTTTTTGGAGAGGTTTTTGCTATAGGGCTTGTGCGCTCGCCTGACAGACAGAGAGACCGAAAGTGAAAAATCACCCCCCAGGGGGTATGGCCATGCCACAACCCCTTCTCCTCCATTCTCCTTTCGGGATCTTGGGCACACACGCACATGCGCCCAGCATGATTTTAAGCCACCGTGTCTGGGACTCAAACGGCAGTCAGCTACATGGGAGTCCAGCAACATAGCCATTAAGTTATCTGCTAGTCCCAGTCACTGTAAAATTGTCTCACTCACCATCATCAAATAAGCTAAAAATACTAAATGTCATAGGCCTAGAAAGAGTTTTTATAAAGAATAATTATTATGCTTTTAATAATCTAGAAACAACACTGACATTTTTGCCGGAAGTTTTTGTTTTTAATTGTATGCTGTCTCTACCTTTGGCAGGTAAAATAAGTTCAAATGTATTTATGCCTTCCAAATCACATTTAAAATGTTAGTTATAAATAGTTAATTATTATATTTTTGTTTACCAAATTTTGCCTAAATTGAACATTTCTTAATATCTCATTAACCATAGATAGTAGGTGTGGGAGTTTTCATCATAGGATAGACACTCTCAGCACTTACTGAACTGTAGATTAAAAATGAAGATGAATAATAAAGTTCTTGGTATAGTAAAAAAGATACTAAAATATAGAAAAAAAAAAAAACCTCCAGGTCTTAAAATATTCAAGGATTTGTTATGGAAACAAACTTTATCTATCACCCCAAGCAGATTTATTTCTGTGTTTGTTGCCTACAGGGGCCTTTCTAGCCCATAGCTTGCATTGAAAGCAATAGGTTTAAATTAAGAAGATTAAAAAAGAGAGTCTAATGCAAAATGAAAATCTGAATTTTACTGCCACAATTCATGTTTTTGGAATTACTTTTAGTCCTACAAAAACACTTCTTAAAGGAAATTGCAGGTGTTTGCTTAGTGGATGCAGAGGCAAATAGAAATTTAAAAATTAAAAAAATAAAATAAACTTTCTTATGAAATTTGAAAAAAGGCATCAGAATTTTGAGATTCTAAGATTCTACACACATAAGTAAATATAAGTTCAGTGAAAACCTGTCCATAATTAGGTAACTCATCTTGTTATTTAATTATAGCATTTATATTCAGATAACATCTATCAATTAGTAAAAAACTAACAATGCTATACAAAATTCAATGTAGTCCTGGTTTGATTATATGACACAATACTATTACTCTCCTTATACTTTTGGAGTGAAGAAAATGCTGCAGTGTGTGTTGCTTTGGAGATCTACCTTTAAAGTGTAATTCATAAACCCAGCCTTACCTGCTGCTTTCTCACTATTGTAGTAAGTTTCTAACCAAAGTGTTTAATATCGTAGTTCTTACTAAATGCATACCATGTGAGATAGAGTCACTTTAACAATAGAAAAGGAATGTTTACTAGATGAGAGATCAATGTAAATTGAATTAATTTTTTTCCTTAAAAAAAAGTGAACACAGCAAATATGAATGTCTTGATAAATTACTTGCTTATGAATTTACACTCATATACACATATCAATAGGCTATGTCTATGCTGCAGACTGTCACACATTGTACCTTGACATGACTTCTTCATCTAATTAGCAACATTTAAACGTTAAAATTTATTAGATATGTACTTATGTGTCCTAAAGAATCCATTTTGCAAAACCATTTAAATAAAATTATAAAAATATTAAGTCCAATAGTCGCTTTGCTTTTAAATGAATAAATAGAATCAAAATAATGAGAAAACGCTTCCATTGGCTTTTATTTGTTAGCAGATCTTATACTCTGGAGTACAGGACATTCATCTTACATTAAAAATGAATAGGTTTGGGACCAGCAGTTAGCGTAATGGCTATGTCGCTGGACTCCCACGTAGTCGACCGCGGTTCGAGTTCCGGACCCGGCGGCTTAAACTCACACCGGGCGCGTGTGCGTGCGTGCCCAAGATCCCGAGAGGAGAATGGAGGAGAAGGGATTGCGGCGTGGCCATCCCCCCTGGGGGGTGATTTCCTGCTTTCTATCTCTCTGTCTCTGTCTGTCTGGCGAGCGCACGCGCCCTATAGCAAAAAAAACCTCTCCAAAAAAAGAAAAAAAAAAAAAAAAGAATAGGTTTTATATTTTAAAAACATTGACTATTTAAAGCCTTATGTGTTATATTGAAAAAAGAGATGTGACTCCAAACTATTAAGACTTTCATAGATAAACAAAGGATTGAAAAATAAATATATAGACTATAAGTATTTGTATTTCATTAGCTTTATGAATTATAAAAGACAGGATTGCCTGAAAGAAAAATCTTCAGAGTTATGAACATTATACATTTTCCTTTGGAAAGTTTTTTTTTTTTTTTTTTTTTGTCATATATATTTCTTTTTAACCACCTCTCTTAACCATAAAAAAGGAAGGACAATAAAAACATGAATAAGTTCTGAACCCACGGAAGCCTGCTGCAACTGTAGAAAAGGAAAAAAAAAAGGAAAATATAAAATATTTTAGAACTTAGAAAATGCATGCCATTCAAAAGATTTGAGTGACTAATATGTGTCAGTCACTGGATAGGTCCTGGGGAATCAGAATTAATAAGACATGATTCCTTCTCTCAAGGGTAGAATGAAAAAGTCCATTTCATTCATGAGACTTTCCACAGTTCTCAGAGATGATACATTAAAATTATTATTATTTTTAGTATATAGTAAGTATAATTATATGGTATAGTTTATATTAAAACACACACAAAGCAAATATATTTCTTTTGGGGTTAACTTTGCCTTTATTATAAAAGAAGGAAATAGCAGCTGCAATTTGTTGAAGACCTACCACATGCCAGACTTGAGGATGCACATATTTTTTTCTTTCTGAGATTGTGAAAGTTTTTCAGAATCCAAATGAAGTAATTTATGACAATCCTGATTAAACTGAGTATGCTAGCATGCCTATACCAGCAACTGTTATTGAGAGAATGCTGCCAGGACCACAGTCTTGCACAGAGACCCCTACAGCTTGACACAAGGATTTCTTTTGCAGCATCATTTGCCCAGAGACAGTCTGTATAGCCTTGATCAGACACCACCCTTGTTATTGAGCCTAAATCAAAGAAAATTCTCCCCAAACAAGTGCTATATCCCCTTGTGCTCCCCACCTCCCTCCATATATGGTTTTTGTCTTTAAAATCTGTCTAAGGATTTTAAGATCTCAGTGAACAGGTTTGGGAATTATGCTCATCTGTGTTGTACCTTGGCAGAGCCTCAAATTTTTACCCAAAAAATCCTATTTGCTTTATATATTTGGCCTCAGCTCTCTTTTTTTCTGGTTATCGGAATAACACTCTAATGAAAGTATTAAGCTGCCAAAAGTGATACTTATAGAAATTTAGTAACTCTCTCAAATTCAGTAAATTAATTAGGCGTCCAAATCATTTCTTATACCTACTGCTGTTTGATATTAAGATTTATTAGCAAACCAGCAATATGACCAGATGTCTAATCTCTACAATAAGTTAAGAATTTTATATGAAGTGTGATAAGAATTCCCCCAGCTTCCACAATTCATTTTAGTACGCATGTGGCATGCTACATGTAAATGCATGCACACTTTTATATATGTTTAGTAGAATAGGATTTTTTTGTGCCTTTTTAATTAACTAATACCAAAAATTTGTTCTTCGGGAGGAAATTTGATTTCTAAATGTGTGCTGCCAAATTAGATAAATTTCACATATGTAAATACCTGCAAAGTGAACTGAAGTTCTCTCTTAATTTCAAGTTGGATGTCAACAAGTGTAATTATTAAGGACTGAAGGGAAAGGCAGAGTCACTAAGTGACAAATGAACTCAATGGAGCATTTAAAATAAGTCACTTGCAAATCTTTGTCATCATGAAAAGTGGTATAATTTAGTTATTATTTTATTTCTATATCTTGATGAAGTTAAAGTTGTTCATGTGTTTATAAACACAATAATTATTATTGTCTATATTACCTTATGAAGAAGATACTTTACAGAGAATAGATAAACTTAAAAAAATAAATTAAATTTTAAGCATGTGAAATCCACATATATATTGCATTTGGTCTATGTTTTCCATATAGAGAAGATAGTAGATTTCTTGTATCATTAATTAATTTATTTTTTTTGAGAGTTTTTTTTTTTTTTTTTTTTTTTTTTTTTTTTTTTTTTTTTTGCTATAGGGTACGTGTGCTCACCAGACAGAGAGAGATAGAGAGATAGAAAACGAGACATCACCCCTTGGGGGATGGCCACACCGCAATCCCTTCTCCTCCATTCTCCTCTTGGGATCTTGGGCAGGCACACACACGCCCCCGGCGTGAGTTTTAAGCCACCGGGTCCGGAACGCTAACCGTGGTCGACTACGTGGGAGTCCAGTGACATAGCCATTATGCTAACTGCTGGTCCCATATCATTAATTTAGAAAAAATTAAGTGAATTGCATAGCCATTCCAAATAATTTCAGGATGTGTTACAAATCTCAAATAACAGTAACAAAGTGACATATATAAATAGGTTAAATTCTGATTCTAGAAGTGCAAACTCATGCTAAGATGTAATTTGAAAAGTTGAACTAAATATAAAAATTATGTTTGAAGTCAATAGAGAGAGCTACCCTTAAAGAGCATGAAATTAGGTGATGCTGAAACTACGCAGAAGGCCGAATAGAGACCAGACTGGCGGTATTTCTGCCCTCTAGAGGACTGTCAATTCTGAATGTTGTAATGAGAGGTTAGTAGGCTAAAGATAACTTTCATCCATCTTAGAGAATAAGAGAATATTGAAATTTAATGAAAGTCCCCTCGAAGAAAAAGCCCTTTATAGACCCAAATTTTGAATGTTATCCTTAAAAGACCACAGCTTAGGATTTAGAATAAATTGGAAATACATCCTCACATAAACTGAAACCCAAGTTCAGATAATTTTAATCTTTGTTAGGTTATATTAGTCAGTCCCTTATAGTTGCCTTATGAAGAAAAAGGAAATAATTTCTAGAGAACTATTTCAAAGAATTTCAAATTATGTATATGACTTTTCATCTCTTATGTCTGCAAAAAATAACCAGGCATACAGAAGAATTTAACTAAAATTTAAGGATTTACTAAGGAAACAATAGTGTATTATTCAAAAGAGATCTAGAGGATAAAGTTATAAGAATTAGATTTTAAAATATTTATGATAAGCTTGATCCATTAAATTTGGAAATGGAAAATTTCTGTAGAGAACTGAAAACTAATAGAAATTATTTTAGAAGAATTTCAAGCTATCTAAAACTAAATAAGTCAGTATGTGAGCTTAACGTCATATTAGGCATAGATTAAAAATCTTATTGAACAAGTAAAATATAATTTCCAGACTGAAAAATATAAAGAAAATGGATGAAAATATAGATATATGAAATATAGTATAAATTTATATAACATAAGTGAGTTGTATTGTCAGAAATGAAGTAAAAACAGACAGGTGCATAATCAATATTTGAAAAGATAAGGGATAATGAAGACAAACACAGATTTAAGGCAGATTACAAACCTAAACTATGCCTAGATACATTACAGTGAAAGTACTAAAACTAAATATTACTGAAAATCTTGTAAACAATCAAGGGGAAAAAGTTCATTACTTTTAAAGAAGTAACAGTAGGACTGTTAAATGATTTACTATAGAATAATGGTGTCTAAAAGCGAATGAAGTATTTCCAAAGTGCTGGGAAAAAAAAAAAAAATTGCTAATGAAGAAATCTAAATCCAGGAGGGCCCAGTAGCTGGTGTAGTGATTAAGGTACTGTATTTCCACATGACTGACCATGGCTCAAAGTCCCTGTCCTGGTGGCTTGAAACACACTGCGTGTGTGTGTGTGTGTGTGTGTGTTTGTGTGTGTGCCCAAAAAACTGAGAGGATAATGGAGGAGAAAGAATTGTTTGTGGCCATCCCTGTGGCATGATTTCTCTCTCTCTCTCCCTCTCTCTCTCTGTCTCTCTCTCTCCCTCTCCTTTTCTGTCTCTCTAGTGAGCACATGCACCCTATAGCAAAAATCTATAACAACAACAAAAATGTAGATCCAGTAAATATGTAGTTCCAACATTAGGGATGAATATAAGACGTATTCAAAATAAACCAAAAAATAGGGACAGTTTAAACTAGTATACATGTGTTAACAACAATACTAAAGAATTTTTTTTCTGCCATAAAGAAAATATTTTTATTAGAAGGAAGCTTTATTATTGGAAAAGAAAAACAAGAAAGTAGTTATTATATGGGTCAAAATTAATGAATGTGGCTATTTGAGCTAATAATAATAATGTGTTATTGTTTTATATGTATTTATATACACACATGCATATACATATATATAAATAGTACATCAAAAATTTATAAAATCTGTTAATGGGGAGAATAGCATAATAAATTTGTAAAGGATATAAAAAATTAAAGTAAAAATACATCAAGAAGGGGAAGGAAAGAAACACACAAAATCTCTAAATATCTATTGGGCTAGAACTTAAACTTTTTTCTTTAATTGAGAGATATTTTTGCTTTAAGGCATGTGTGCTCTCAAGAAGGACAGAGAGAGAGAGAGACAGAGAAGCAAGCAAAAATGCCCCCCCCGCCCCAGGTTGGATGGCCACACTGTAATCCCTTCTCCTCCATTCTTGGGATCTTGGGCATGCATGCACATGTGCCCAGTGTTAGTTTTAAGCCACAGGTTCTGGGACTCTAACAATGGTTGACCTCGTGGGAATCTAGCAATATAACTATTATACTATCTGCTGGTCCCTAGAACTTCAATGTAAATTAAAATTAAATGTATACTATGTTTAAAACAATATAAATCATAATCTTTTCTTCGATGGTATAACTTACATGTAAGAGAAAGAAAGTTTGAAAGCAAAAGTGAAGAAAATGTCATACCAACGTTAAACAGAAAGATTTTATAGCCATACCATTATGAGAATTGACTTATAAATGTCAAGATCACATTCATATAAGATAAGACAAGGCTAAGGGCCTGACTTATTGACAGTTTTAAAAATATAACAAGCCACTTTAAGAAACTTTATTACTTAGAATGACAGTGGGGGTGGGGGGGTTGGAAGCATATGCTCCCTGTTATCCTTCTCTCACATACAAAGGGGAAAACATTGATAGATGCGAAACAGGCTGTAGAATGCACCATTACTGAGAAGTTAGATCTAGACTGCAGCTAAGAAATTTTATATTCTGCAGCTCCAGTTTGAGAAAAATAAGGGAAAAGCCCCGTTCTCACCAGAACATGAGAAGTAACCAAAAAAGTCACATACCCTTTCAGGGGAGGTAAGAATACATTGCACATTGAAAACAAATTCAATATAAATTTAATCCTTCAATATAGAAAAAGAATAATATGTAAATTTTCTATTATGATATCACCAGGAAAGAATTTTAATTCAGGATATGAAAAATAAACAAAAACTTGCGTAGCTTAGTTGGAAAAAAAAAAAAGTAGCAGAAAATGCTTGATAAAGCCCTGTCACACTGACATGGTTCAGGAGGGTGATACTCCCATTGGTGGTGGAGGGGAGGTGTTTTCTCTCTTCACTTTTCTCTCTTTCTATCCCTCTCTGTTGAGTGCATACATCACCTAGCAATAGAAGCAATAAGAAAGAGAGAAAGAACAAAATACCACTAATCTTATAAACTCTTCAAGAAAATAGGGAAGAGGCCAGATTGTGGCGTGGTGGTTAAGGCACCTGGATTCCATATGGCATAGCATAATTGGAGCTCCTAACCTGGTGGCTTGAAAAACACACTGGACACATGTGCATGTGTGTCCACAGTTCTGAAAAGAGAGAGAAATGGAGAAAATGGAATTGCAGTGTGACGATCCTCCCATGAGGATGTGGGAGAGGAGGTGGTGCTTTCTCTCTTTTTCTCTCTGCTTCTCTGGCCAGTGTGTATAATCTTTGTGCAAAATTTAAAAAACAGAAGGAAACAAAGAGACAATAAACATTTCCCAAGTAAGTTGTTGAATTGAATAAAATCTTCATTAAAAAATACTGCAGCATATTAAGATAGATAGTTTCCAGGGGAATACATTGTATGCTGATACAAATTCAATATAAATTGAATCCTTCAATATACAAAAGACATAATATGTACATTTTCTATTATAGTTTAACAGGAAAGAATTTTGATTAACATTATAGAAAGTAAACAAAAATTATGTAGCTTAGTAAAAAACAAAATACAATAAACATTGTAATTTACCATACCAAAAAAGTCAAGAGGAAAAATCATATAATCATTCCAGGGGATGTGGAGAAAAAGCACTTTAAAAAATTCATTTATGGGAACTAGCAGATTGCCCTAATGGTTATATCACTGAACTCTCATGTATTCAGCTGCAGTTTGATACCCAGACCCAATGGCTTAAACCTGACTCTAGGCGTGTGTGCTGCATGCCCAAGATCCCAAGAGGAGGACAGAGGAGAATAGATTATGGCATGGCCATTCCCCCCTAATGGACGATGTCTCTCTGTCTCTTCAACAAACATACACATCCTATAGCAAAAATCTCTCTCACAAAAAAGGAAAAAAAAAAACCCTCATTTATTACGTTTGTGAAAGCTCATTTTAAAATTAGAAAAAAGGGTGGAGTTTCTTAATCTGTTAAATACTATTTTTAAAACAAATGGACTGAGCATCAGTGGTACAGCAGTAAAACAGCAGTCTGCAGAGCTGCAAAGCCACGTAGGAGATTGGGGTTCAGTTGCTGAATCAACTTGTACATATGTGCATGTCTGTGATCCTGGAAGTTGTAGGGAGGATCATGGAGTAAAACCTTGTTGAGGAAACTTGTCCATTTCTCTGTCTTTCTCTCTCTCATGGGATGAATGAATGAATGAACAAATGAACTTAAAATATGTAATTATGAAAACTATCACATTATTTTCTTAAAAAAAATCTAGAGATACATACTAGACAATATAATTAAAATAATATATTATATATATATATATATATATATATACACACACACACACACACACACACACACACTCATAATTAAGAGAAAATTATAACAATAGATTTTTGTGAAGGAATAAAATCCATATGAGAGAAGAATTTATAAATTCAGGAAATCAGAAGAACATCTTTTTTCCCCAGGTTTCTCAATGGTGGTAGTCAAGATATTTGTTTAATTAGTGACTTTCCTTAACCAATTCATAATGACTGTCTCATTTGCAGTGTGAGGTTCCAGGAGTCTGCTTGGTTTCTTAGTGTTAGTCAAAGATCAAGCTGAGATTTCCCTAAATGTTTTAACTAGTACATGTGGCAGCCTTTGATAAAATGTGTCATGTATCTGTTAAGAGTTCACCATTAATGCTCCAGCAAAAAGTTTATAATTCTGCCAGAAACAGCTTAAGAACTGCTACTATTACTACTACTTAGAAATTCATATTTTAAAATAATCCTGCTAGAAAACTCATTAGAAAAATGGTAAAGATATTTGAAGAGGAATTTTTAAAAATCATAGCCACAGAAATGCAAGCAACAGACCATTATAATATTCTGCTCTATTTTCTTTAGGCTGACTAAAGTTAATAGACCAATAATGCTAATTCTTGGTAGTAGTTAGAGTAATAGAAACTATACAGTGGTGGTGACAGTGTAATTGAACAACCACTCAGGAAAACTTTTGGGAGAACTTGGACAGTATTTGTTTACTGCTCTAAGGCTATTTTGTTTTACTGTTTCCCTGGGCCTTGGCTACTTTTCTTTGATTCTGATCTGGGTCTGCCTCAGCAATTGCTCACTCTGATCCTGTATTAGAAATCCATAACCATCCTACGATTGTTCTATTAAAGGTATCCATAGTGAATATTAAGTCTTTGAATGACCTCTGTAATTTCTACTGTGGGTGGAAGTACAGAGATTTCCTCACCAAAATTGACATCAGTGAGATCCATGGGAACTCTGTCTGTCCCAGTGACTGAGATGGCATTTAAATCATGTTCTGGCTTTGCAGGGCAGTTTATACCCTTGGGATAACATGTGGTTAGGAAGAGACAGAAGATAAAGAGAGTAAGAGATAAATGACTTGTTATTTTGGGATAATGCACAATTATAGAATATAATGTTTCCTATAGCTTCTGTGCTAATGTCCAACCTAACCAAACCTGTTGGTGATAGTTTCCTATGGAATTATGGCTATCTCTGAAATATACACCTTTGCTAGCAGTAATGGATGAGCATATATCTTTTATCTTAAGCTCTGGTTTGTAGAGAAGCTAAGATAAGACCATTGATATCAGGAGGGCATTAGAAAGCAGGCCTTTTAATAGAAAATACAGAGCTTGGTTATCACCTTTCTAAAGGAATTGGAGAGTTATTGCTGGAGGTGACAACCAATGGAAAAGCCATATCACAGTCACAATCATGAGTTGAGAAGAGTTGGCTTTGAAGGGCAAAGCATTGGACAAACAAGTTGCTGCCACACAAGACTAGTATAGAAACAATGGTTATTATGAGAATTGTGCTGTTAGTCCATCAATCACTTTTAGTGGCTTTATTGTCAAAGTCAGAGTTCTGAAAGAGAAAAGAGTCTGATCAAGGTCTGGACCGGGTCAGAGGTTACACTAACTTGATCTTGCATTCAAAAAATTTCATGAGGCATTCTAACTGAGAGAAACAGCCTCTTTTTGTCCGAAACAGAGGGGGGTAAGAGAGATAAACACCCTTCTTTGTGTGTAGACCATGAAATGACTCAGTTGAAGCAGATAAAAGGATTACCAGTTCTTCAAGGATCCTTCGTGACCTTTGTGTTCTAAACTGACACTAAGGACCTAATGATCATTAAAGTAGGACCTACAGAGGCTAGGTGAAAAAGAGAAGGTTAGATTCAGTCTAGTATATCTAGGATAATTTCTGTTATGTTCTTATTCCTAATTTTAGAATATGGATACATATAAATTTAAATTATCAGACTCTCATATTTGTTTCTGACCTGTGGAATAATAGCCAAAAAGAAGTCTTTGAGTGACCTTCACTTTTCTGTTGGGTATTTTAATTCAAAAGGAATATTATATCTGAAGAGAATTATAGCTTTAAAATTGTTATCAGGAATGTAGGTGTAGTAGTCCTCATCATATCCCCATTCAGTTTACCTGTCTAGTCTCCCCAGAAATCTTATAGACTTTGGTTTCTGGACTCTATGAGAAAATTGTGATAATATAATTTTTTAATCTCAAGACATAGTGAATGTCCTTAAACTTTTCTAATATGCATGTATAGTGGCATCTGTTCTATTAAAATAATACCAAAGGCTCAGTCACAGTGGCACCAGGAGTAGGGCACCACTGCACAAAGGTGGGGCTACATGGAAGGCTCAAGATTGGATCTTGGGCCATCCTGTACTGGTTGGACATGGAGGTGCATGCTTGTAATCCTGTCTAATTGGGGGACAGAGTCACAGGATCACAATGGAGAAACCAAGGTGAAAAATAACTTTCTATCTCCTCTTTTCTCTTTCTTTCTCTCTTTCTTATAAATTATAATAACAAGATACCTACTTGGCAGAGTGAGTGAATGTCAAAACATAATATTGAGTAAACTAAACATTATGCAATATATCAGCCATTTACATAAAGTTCTATAACCAGCAAAATTATTATTATTTTTCAAACAGGATAATTGGGGCCAGCAGGTGGTGTAGTAGTTAAGGTGCTAGACTCCCATGTTGTTGAGCTCAGCAGAAGTCCTGGACCTGGTGGGCTTGACACATGCTGGGTACATGTGGTGTATGCCCCAAAAATCCCAAAGGGAGAATGGAAAAGAAGGGATCAAGGCGTGGCCATCTTCCCTGGGAGGTAATTTGTCCATTTCTGTTTCTCTGTCTCTCCAGCAAGCACATATACCCTGTAGCAGAAATCTCTAAAACAAACAAATATCAGGATAACTAATACAGGTGGAATCAAGAAAGGATTTGAAATTGGGAGTGTACCCAGTATTAGCAATATCTGAGTAGTAGATAAATAGGTGTGTTAATCTTGTTAAAATTAATAATTGTCATTCTTATGATACGTATTCATTTACAAATGTATGTTTTAGTTTGATTTAAAAAAAACACAAGTTTATTAAAAACTACCTTAAGGATAAAGGATTAGGTTACCACAGTTATCTTATACAGTCTAAAATTAAAAGATAAATCATTATGAATTTTTTCATGCTTTATTTATAGATAATAAATCACATTTGAAGGTGTTACCAAGCTTATAATATCTTCCTACTGTAAATTTATTTATAAAGTGTTTTTAAAGTTAATGCCAAACACAAAACAAAGCTTTGAAAATATTACACGGTCTTTCAGAAGGGAAATGTAAAGCCAGTAGGCAGGCTGAGGGCCTGGTAACAAATGAGTTTTTGGTTTTATTTTAGTTGGAAATATATCAGAGGCGAAATTAATTAAGTTGCTTTAAGGATTAAATTTCTTTGAGTCAAAAGAACACTACCTAGCTTAAGTCATGGACCTTCTGCTTCTAAATCAATTTTGCAGATAAACTACACCTTGAAAATTACTACTCATACTTAAGGATAGAAATGCATCTGTACAATTTTTTTCCTAGGGACATTGACTATGTTTTTTCTAGACAATAAAGAATACAATAAGCCTCTCATGTTGTGGGATAGTGTCAATGATGTAAAAAATATTTCCCATTGGCAGATTTTTTAAGCAATTAAAAGGCAAGTTTAGGGTGCTAGTAGAAACACTTGTATTTACCAAGAAAATATAACATGCAAGAAAGATTTTATATGTGGACTTTTTTTGCACATAAAAAGTGGAAAAGTGGGATTGAAGGGTGAGTATATTTTGGTGCAAAAATTTTGAAATCCACTAATAGTTTTGGTTTTTTTTTTTCCCCAGAATATGCACTTTCTATAAAAGTTTATATATATATATATAAAATTTTCACCTTATGGTGCCTGTACTTGCCAGAGAAAGAGAGGGACAGAGACAGTGAGAGGGAAAGTGAGAAATCACCACCTAGGTGAACGGGCATGCAGCAATCTCTTCTCCTCCATTCTCCTCCCAGTATCTTGGGCACACATGCACATGTGCCCAGTATGGCCCAGTATGATTTTCAACCCACTGTGTCTACGACTTGAACTGAGATTGATCAAGTGGAAGTCCAGTGATATAACTGCTGTGCCCTCAGCTGGCCGCTGCATGAAGTTTTTGATAGCCCTCATATAATTTTCTGTATTTTTCATAATAAATTCATGGGGAGGTTATAATTGCTCCTAGTTTACAAAAGCAGAATTTGACTCAGAGAATTTATACCACTTAGTCAAATGCCTAAAGTGGAGGACAAGCAGAGGGCAAAATGTTTACATTGGTGTACTCCCATGTAGTCGACCATGGTTCAAGTCCCAGACCCTGTGGCTTAAAATACATGTGTGCCAAAAATACCAAGAGGACTGAAGAAGAAGGGATTGCAGTGTAGCCATCTCCCAGGAATGGTAACTTCTCACTTTCTGTCTCTGTCTCTCTAGTGAGCGCATGTGCCCTATAGCAAAAATATCTCTTTCAAAAAAAACTGCCTAAGTGAATGGAAGATATTGAATCCAAATAGGTTTGTTTGCACAGCATACATTCCTTCAGTTTTATATAGTAACAACTCCTCTAAACAAAAATATTGAATTTTTTTTTTTAATAGATTTAATTTTTAGAGCATTTTTACGTTCATATAAAAATGGTGTGACAGGTACACATTTCCAGTATAATCCTCTTCCTACCCCTCATGAATAGTGTCCACCATTTTAACTTCCCTTACCTAAGGAGTGCATTCCTTGCAATTGATGAATCCCTGCAGGTACATCATTAGCACACAGGGCCCACAGTTTGCATTAGAGTTTACTGTTGGTTACTGTCCTTCCTATGGACTTGGACAAATATATAATGACATCCATCCACCATTTTATTGGGTCATCAGGAATGTCACAACACATTTTTGGATAGAATAACATAGAAAAATGTGTCATGACTTTCCCAGTGACCTAATAGTATAATACAGGGTAATTTTATTGAAGAAAAATCCTCTATTTTTTAAAAATAGGTTTTCCATTCGTTCCTATTTACCCATCATCCCCCTTAACACCTGACAGGCACTGACCTTTTTACTGTCTCTATAATTTTCCAGAATGTTTTATATTTGGATATAGTCTTTTCAGATAGACTCCTTTCATTTAATAGTACACAGTTAGGGTTCCTCGGTGCCTTTGCACGTTCTGATAGCTCAATTATTTTAGCACTGATTAATATTACATTGTCTGGATATACCACAACTATGCACCTACTGAAGGACATCTTGATTGCTTCTAAGTTTTTTGCAGTTATGTTTTTTTTTTTTTTTTTTTTTTTTTTTTGAGAGAGGATTTTGCTATAGGGTGCATGTGTTCACCAGAAAGACAGAAAGCAAAAAAAAAATCACCCCCCGAGGGCGGATGGCCACGCAGTAATCTCTTCTCCTCCATTTCCCTCTTGGGGTCTTGGGCATGCACACACACACACACATGCCCAGCGTGAGTTTAAGCCACCAGGTCCAGGACTCAAACTGCGGTCGACTACATGGGAGTCCAGCAACATAGCCATTATGTCAATTGCTGGTCCTATGAATAAAAAGGCTTTAACATCTGGGCAAAAGTTTTTGTGTGGAAATATTTACAACTCCTTTGGGTAGATAATAAGGAGTACTGATTTTGTAAGCAACTGCAAACTATCTTCCCAAGTGGTTATAACATTTTGCATTCTCACCAGCTCTACTTGTATTTTGTAGACATGTGAGTTTCTGAAAAAACATTGAGGCCCTTGTATTTTACTCCACTTGTCAGTAAAAGCTATCTTTGTTATCTGGCTTATTTGAATTGATTTAAAATAAGTTGTATTGTTTTGAGGAAGTATTTTAAAAGTCTTTAAGTTCGTGATTAAAAAAGGATTTTTAGATCTTGTATAGTCTTCTAAAAATACACAGATTTTATGCTAATGAGGGAGAGTACAATAAACAAATACACAATAGTACAATACCAGCTGAGAGAGGAATAGAGTGATGGGGTAAATATGGTGGTTTTCAAATAAAAATGGGGATGACTAACATCACATGCTCCTTTATTTAAAGTATTTACAACTAATCAGCATTAGATCATAGGCCTATTCTATAATTGGACCATGGTGGTTAAAATAAAAACTGGCCTTTTAGGCTCTGTTTCTGAAGATTTTAATCTTTCATCAATATTAATGACCAAATGAAACAGGAAAACTTATTTTTATAAATGGCTATATAATCTGAGGGAAACTTATAGTGATATACTAGCAACTAGTATGTTACAGTACTCTGCCAGATTCTTTCAACAATCCATTGTAACAAGTATTTATTAAATACTTTGTGCATGGTATTAGATATTTTATACCCTTCTGCTCAACTTACAGAGAAGCAAGATAGTTAGGTATCTTTAATATAAAGAATGCTGATGCCCGATTTATCTGAGTAAGTCAACTGTAATGGGAATTCAGAAAACCGGATGGTACCACATTATAGATCTAAATAACTAACCACAAACACAAAACAGGCTTACTATACAGACCAAATGAGTCTTACTTTAGTTTTAAAAAGGATACTGACATGCAGCTAAGTTGGGTGTTTATCCCAATAATCTTGTACTTTTCCAAATAAACATTTGCATATAAATTGCTTTGAAGAATATGTTATCAACTCAGAAGGTAAGAAAGAGTCTCTGAATTAATCTTAATCCTACTTGAGCTTTGCAGGTCTAAAATTTACTACCAAAACAGGATCACGTAAAAACTTCCAATTCTGTGAATGTAGTTCTTGGTTCTCATGTTTGAAAATATTCAGTAGCTTCAGTATGAATGTACTGCCCTCTTATCCTGGAAAATATATTACCATGAAATTCTAACGCTTTCAGAGAAGTAATAGTGTTGGGTCATTAGAAATGTCATAATGTATTTGTCTATGTTTTACTATGCAAAAATGTATCATGATTTTTCCAACAACCCAATATATTAAACTTTTCATGTGTGCTAAACTAAATAAGACTCACCAATATTAGTTGTTTTAAATGTGTAAAGCTGGCACTTTAAGATTGACCAGCTGAAAATAAGTCATATGGCTAATGGTAATATACATTTTCAAATAGCCAGTTTACATTATTTTAAAAATCCAAATGATTTGGCACAGTCTGTGAGACATGATGTGAAGATCCACAGGCTAGGACCACATGAGAGGCCTAAGTTTGAAACTCAGTTCAATCTAAACATAGGAGGAGCAGTACCTGCCTGTAATCCTAGCAACTCATGAAACTGAGGCAGGACCATCATGACAACATAGTGAGACCCTGTCTGGAAAGGAGCTCTCAGGCATCATGGTGTGTACCTGTGGTCCCAGCTAGGAGACTGAGGCAGAAGAATCGTGACATGGTAAGACTCTCCCTTAAAAAAAACACAACCAACCAAATACCCCTGCAATTTCTTAAGTCTCCATAATTTTCTATACATAATTTTCTATATTGTAAAAATAGAAATAAGACTATATTTTATTTTCAAATGTGGCTTGAAGCTCGTTTAACATATTAATATAATTTCTTTAAAATAAAAAAGAATCAATTTTAGATCTCTAAGGCAAAAATAACAGTAATTAGTGATTAATATTTGTACAGACCTTGTACTTTCTAAAGCATTTCACATACATTGTCTTATTTGATCTTCATAGTAATACTTTGTGATAAAGGGATTTCCAATATTACAGACAAGATATTGAGAATTAGGATTAATTAATTTATCAGTTATCTCAAAATTAGTATCCAAGAGCTTCCTTTTAACACTTTAAAAAATTTCATTAGTTCTTTCTGTTTAAAAAAGTAATAATAAAAGGGCATGCTTAGTCTATCTCGAATCATGGTCAACTACATGGGAGTGCAGCGACATAGCCTTTACGCCAACTGCTGGCCCCAAATATAATTATTTTTGTGTAAAGATTGTGATATAAAACTTGAATGGAAAGACCAATAGAAGTCATGCTACAAAATTTGTAAATGTGATTACCTGTTATTATATACTGCCCTTTCCAATTAAACATAAATACTTGAAGGCAGGGATACTACATGCAATTGCTTTGAAATATTCTTTTCTGTGGCTTATGTTTATTGCATCTCAAACCTAAATAATACTTGCACATATTTATAATCTTTATACTTATTTAATAAGGACTACAATGCTATCGAATACAAAGAAATATCCAGAAGTGAGGATGTTGAATCATATGGTATTTCTAATTTTAATTTTTTGTAAAAGTCAATATGATTGTGGATTTGTTCCACAGTGTATTATTAAATACAGCATTAAATCATACTGTAAGCCCTAAGTACATATACTTTTTGTCAATTATACTTCAATAAAATTAGAAAAAAATCACACTATATCTCTAGTAAACAGTGACAGCTATTGTCCAGTCATTTCTTAATGAGTAGCTATTAGTAGAAGCACTACTTCTTTGTAATGGTATACATATATTAATTTTAATATAAATATAAATTATATACAAATAATATATATATACAGTGTAAGTCTCACATAATCTCACAAGTTCTAATTATATTTTTCCTGTCATACTTCATATTTTGATGGGTTTTTTTTTTGGTTGTTAATTGGCCAGAGGGTGTGCATGCTTTCCAGAGAGAAAGAAAGAAAGGAAAAGTGAGAAAACATCTCTTCCCCCAATAAGAGATGGTCACACTATAATCTCCTGTCCTCCATTTCTACCACCTTTTGAAATTATAGGCGTATACACATGCAACATGTCTGTTTTTTAAAGCACTGGTTCTGAGACTTGAGCCACACTGTTGGTTGTGTGGTATCCAGCCACTTTCATCACCATGCCAATGGCTAGCCCCATATTTTATTAACTTGAGTAACATTTTAAATTTTAGAATTATCTGCTTTATTGCTACATTGGTTCTAATTCTAGTCAGTTTTCTATCCTTTTTTTTGGTCAAAATAATTGCTAATCTATATTTTGTGTTTTCTAATTTATAAGTCATTAGAGCCCTCAAATAATATTTTCTAGCAAGAAAATTCAATTAAAATGCAATGTTTTAAGTGAACTGAGTACCTCACAATTATACAGTAATAGTTATCTGATCGATACGGAACCTTAATGAAGGTTTTTGTTTTGTTTTGCTTTAATTTTGCCAGAGGGCATATACGGTTATCATAGAGAGAGATGGAGAGAGAGAAAGCACCTGTCCCCTACCCCTGGAGCATGATCCATCTCTCCTATCTTTCTTCTCCATTTTTCCCTCTTTTAGGAATTTTGGGTACACATACACAAGTACCTGACACGTTTTTCAAGCTGCCTAGTCTAAGATTTGAACCTCATGGTTGGCCATGTAAGATCCGGCCATCTTAATTACCAGGCCACAAGCCCCTTCAGTGAAAACTCGTAATGTCAGATTTGGTGCTGTTTTTACACAATATGAAGAAAGCTGCCTAGTGTAAACACATTTATTCATTATTGTCATTATAGCAAATTAAAAAATATGTTCAAAAAATAGTGATTTATTTCACTAGATAGTCATTCACAATGATAAGAAATCACAAGAAAGTGGTTAAAGTTAAAGGATTAATTGTGACCTTGAAAATTATAACTGATCCAAGAGGAATAGCCCTTATATCTTGATTAATAGTAATTTCAAGCTAACAGAGATCATCTACTACAGACCTTTGAAATCTCTGAAATCAAACCTGAAATCAAATCAGAATATATTTCCTTTCACTCACATATCTTTAGAGTACCTTCTACTTGATATATGTGTATGTGTGTGTGTGTGTGTGTAACCTCTTTATACTAACATGCCAGAGAGAGACAGACCTGGGGAATTGTCACACCCTGAAATCCCTTCTCCTGGGATTTTGGGCACACATGCATGTATAACTGGCATGATTTTTAGTCACCAGCACTTGAACCACAATCAACCACATGGGAGTTCTGTGCCTTAACCACTATGGTACCTGCTGGCCTAATTCCAATATTATTTTTTGAAATAATTATTCATTTAATTTTATTTATTATTATTTTACATTTTGACTAGAGAGAGACGCAGAAAGAGTGAGAAAGTGAGAAAACGAGCCACCGGGTTCAGGACTTGAACTGTGATTGGCCATGTGGGAGTCCAGCACCTTAATCACACTGCTACCTTCTGACCCCTATTTTTTTTTAAGAGGTTTTTGCCTTAGGGCACATGTGCTTCCTGGAGAGAGAGAAAGAGAAACAGAGACAGTGAGAGATAAAATGAGAAATCACTCTCCAGGGAGAATGGACACAACACAACCCCTTCTCCTTCTAGGAACTTGGACACGAACATACATGTGCCCAGCATCATTTTCAAGCTATTGTGTCCAGAATTTGAACTGTTGTCTACCATGTGGGAGTCCAAGGATGTAACTACTGTGCCATCTACTGCCCCCTCAACATTCTTAATATTTGGAATAATTCATCTTAGAAGGACATTATTGCTTCCATGCAAATTATTTAGACTGTGATTCCATAACAACTACTTTCAATTACATATATATTTCCACTGATGTTACCTTTTATAAAAGAAATAATAGTAGTTATGTCTAAAATTGCTATTTATGCTGCCATGAACAGAATGAATAAATCTGCTTTTGTTGAGATTGATCACATCTAATGTGTGTGTATCAATCACTCAAACATTACTTTGGTAATCAAAATAAGAATAATATGTGTGGACAGCTGTTATTCCAAACAAATGGGGAAGGTTAGCCAGATGGAAAGACAGAGGGCTACAAAAAATCCTTGAGAGTTTCTCAGTTGACTTATTTTCTTTAATGGGTGATTGGTAATTTATAATTTAGAACTATTCAAATTAAACAGCAAACTGCAACTTGTTTGCATATTCACATTGCTTTTTACTTCTTATAGGTATTTTTTCTCTTTAATGATCTCGCTGACATATCAATGCAATCAGTTCCACTAGATAACTGGAAATGGTATGGAATGATAGTCATTTGCAATTATAGGTCTGCCGAACACCATTAATATTCACTCCATAAAAAAAAAAAAAAATCGTCTTCAGCTGCTGAAAGTGTTCCCTAGAATGAAGTCCTATTGTTTTTCAGAATGTAATTATTTATCTACTCCCCTCATGTGAGACTAAAGAGGCACTGATGGATGAGAGACACTGTCTCAGCCCCCTCCACCCCTAGTGTCTGAGAGACTTGGACCCATCCTTTTATTATAGTTACATACTAACTGTCCTTTGAGAGGTCATCACAGAAGAGTGACTCTCATCCCCTTGTCATATATAGGAAACATGCATGAAAAAATAGCTAATAGTATATAGCAAACACAATCCTATGAACAAAATAATCACAAAACTCAGAATAAATAAATAGTGTAACCAATGCCAAGAAAAGCACACATTGGAATAGAGGAAATGAGCCCATAGCTAGCACAGGTAATTTACAAGATGTAAATTACCTTGTGAAGCAAGCAGTAGTTAGTCTGGCATAAAATAGCAAAAAAAGCAAATAAATAATAATGAAGAATGAAAATTTAAAGCAAAAAGAAAGAAGAACAACAGATGGTAAAGGAAAAGAAAGCCAAGACTATTGCAAGGAAAACAAACAAATCCCAGAAGCAGATTCCTCTAAATGTGCACAGCAGGAAACAGAGAGCAAAGTACAATATGAGGGGAACTTCAGATAAACACAGCAGAATTGCTGTATTTTGTACTTGACTCTTCTGAACTGAGTTTACAAAGGATGGGATATTAGATTTCGCCTAATGAGTGAATTCCTTAAAGTTTATAAGGAACCGTGTCATCAGAAACCCAAATATAATTAGTCTGTTTAAATGGCTCGAACATATTAGCATAGACACAAGGCATTTGTGACTAAGAGCAAGTGCCTGAAATTGAAGATGATTTCCTCCTCTAATGAGAGTTCAATTATAGTTAGAAAGAAACTTTGTTCCTTTGTTTCCTATGACAGAATAAAGTCTCTCAAAAAAGTAATGCAATTAGAATAGCAGCAATCTTGGAAACTCTGTGACCATGGTATATGTATCATAGGTGAAGTTGGTATAAACTGTAAAAAAGGATCCGATTATTGTTAATTCAGTGATGTTAAAAATGAGAATATAAGCGGGACCAGCAGTTAGCATAATGGCTATGTTGCTGGACTCCCACATAGTTGACTGCGGTTCGCGTCCCGGACCCGGTGGCTTAAACTTACACTGTGGGCGCGTGTGCGTTGCGTGCCCAAGATTCCGAGAGGAGAAGGGATTGCAGCATGGCCATCCCCCCCTGGGGGGTGATTTCTCGCTTTCTATCTCTCTGTCTCTCTCTGTCTGTCTGGATAGAAGCGGAAGTGTGGAGTAGGATTGTTGAGTAAACCTAACTCTTGAGGCTTAGGCTAACAAACTGGATGAAGAGAACCAAGAAATCCTCATACTCTTTCATGAGGCATGCACATTGAAAATACCAAATTGTCTAAATATATGTAGTTAGAACACAGAAGAGGAAGGGAAAACAATCTGGCAGAAAAAAAAATGTCCAAAGAGAAAATAACAGGATTCCAAAAATTCATGAAAGACAGCAAGCCAAAGATCCCAGAAACACAGTTACCCTAAAAGCAGAATGTGAAAATTAAAGATTTCTTTCCTACTTCCCGAATTGTTTTTTCTCTCACTCTGAATTTGTTTAGTTTATGACATTTTTATTTGGTTTGTGAATACAACCATACCCAAAAGCACAGTGTTTTTGTTTTTCGTTTGTTTGTTTGTTTTTCCAGTTAAATAGTTTCACTGCTTACAGTGAGTCTTTCTATTGATTTTTTCGAAGTTATCTTTGGTTTGGGTCTTCTAGGAGATTCATTCAGAGTTTCTTTGGAATAATGGTCTTATATTCTTGGCACAGTCAGAACTGTTTTTCTGTAGCTTCTATATAGTTTAATAATGTATACAAATCTTTGGTTCATCTTCCCTTTCCTTGAAATTCTACTGTCTGTCTTTTAGCTCTGACCATTTTTCTCAAGAAGCCTAAAATCAGATATAGATTTTAATTGCCTTAATCTTTTGTAAGTAAGATAGTATTCTTGATAGTATTATTGCCTTGCAACAGCAATACTTTTTTTTTTTTTTTTTTTTTAATGTATCTTTGAAGTCAGTTACCTGTATTCACAGCTACATGTAGCTTGGGATTGAATATTCTGGTGGCTCCTTATATGGTCAAATCCTTTTCATTAAAGAAAACCTTTTTTGTGGGACCAGCAGTTGGCGTAATGTCTATGTCGCTGGACTCCCATGTAGTCGACCGCAATTCGAGTCCCAGACCCCGTGGCTTAAACTCATGCCGGGTACATGTGCGTGCGTGCCCAAGAACCTGAGAGGAGAATGGAGGAAAAGGGATTGTTGTGTGGCCATCCCCCTGGGGGGTGATTTCTTGCTTTCTGTCTCTCTGTCTCTCTTTCTGGCAAGCACATGAGCCCTATAGAAAAAACCTCTCAAAAAAAAAAAAAAAAAAAAAAGAAGCCTTTTTGATGTTGTAATATCTTTAAATATCTGTACCACTTCTTTACTTAAAGTTTTAATTCGTACTCCAATGATATAAAAGCTGAGCAGTGAGGTCTCAGTGATCTTGAAACTGTCATATGTTTACCTCAGATTTGTTTGTGTTACAGAAATTCATTTTTAAGTATTATTTTACACATCTTTTGTACTCTCAAACTTAATACTAAGGCATCAGTTTTATTCTTTCTCTTTATTCAAGTGGCACCACTTTAGATAATGAGCTATATCTTTTTTTTAAGTATTCATCATAACTTGCAATGAAAATATATAAGATCATCAGTTTAAAGGTTTGTTTCAGGAGAATGTGAACTATTTCATTTTTAGTTAAGAATTATTTATTTTAATTAAAAAAAAAATTTGACCAGAGAGAGACAGAGAGAGAGAGGGAAAGTGAGAAAGCAAGCCCCCAGGTATGGGATGCAAACTGTGGTCAACCCGTGGGAGTCCAGTGCTTACCCACCATGCCACCTGCCAGTCCCAAAAGTGAACTGTTCTTACAATAGCAGGTTTTGTGTATATAATTAGCTTTTATTTTAACCTGAGTTTTGTACTGTGACTTTATTTTTACAAATAAATCAGTCAAATTCTCTGTACAACCAATGGGTCAGAATTCTTCCTGCAGTAATTTTCCTTTTAGTCTCTCATTTTGCCCTATCTCCTCTGATTTTCAGTATCACTCCCAGATTCCCTCCACGTATCATTATCTGAATTTTTTTTTCCTGTTGAAACCAAAGGATTTAAGATCAGCACAATAGTCTACTCCTCATCCTGAGAAAATGTGTGCCTTTCAGTCGTAATAACCTCTAGCTAGGGTACTACAACTTTATTTCTTCGGAATATAGTAGTCTTTCACCAATTTCTTTTTAATTTATGGAATGCATCATAAATTTTGTTATTCTCATCTTCATCAAAAATGGAATAATCTTCATATTTGTTTGTTTTCTTCATGAATTACTTCCAGCAACAAAAGAAATAACTGCTGATTTGTACAATCATGATCACAATTACAAGCTAAAAACAGAGCTGCTTTAGTTTTAACAGAGGTCCAAGAAAAAATACAATAGTAAACTAGATTATGCTCTTTTCATGACTTCATAAAAGGCATTGAAAATAAAATTGCCCAAATCCTATTACAGAAAATATTTCAATTATTTGTAAATAGCTTGTTTATTCTGCAAACCCTTTCCTTTTCTGGTTATACAAAGCAATCTAGTAATTTCTTGCTGAGTTTAGATTAAACACTGCATGTTTAGAAAATCTGATTAAACTCTGCTGTCAGACTATTGTTATCTTGAAGGAATCCTATTGAAAGGCTCACTTTGTCAAAATAATGCATGTTTCCTAAATGTCTCCTCTTGATTTATATATTAACATATAATTTAATTTCACTAAACTGTACCTATATTTTAATACTGAACTCATTATTTCGTACTTTTTTTATTATTCCATATCACTTAATTCTGATGGCCTAAGTGCTGATAATTCTGTTCATAAATATATGAATTTAATTAATAGCATTTCAGGGCATTTTCTTTATGACAAATGCCTTGACCAAAAGTTAAAAAAATCTTGTAAGAGACAGACACTCATGGCATCAAGCCTCACTCAGCCTTACTAAGAATTATCTCTTCTAAAACAAATATTGAGGTGCTTTCTATGATGAAAAGGTGTCACAAATGTAAAGTATTATAATGATAATCAGCATCTTTTCCAGCACTGGATATTTTACAGAATTATACTATACAAGAGACTAGCAAATTTTTCACCAAAATATAGAATTAAAGCACACATTTATTTTGATGCCAAAAAAATAGAAATCCATGCATAATTTTTTTCATAGTATACATTTTCTATGAACTTATTGAGGCCTTCGCAAATATGTCTTCCATTTTCATCATAGGAACATAAACAAGATATGTTTGTCCAAATAACTTATATTGATTCTCTATATGCAGCTTACTGTGTTCAGCAGTAAGGTATACTAGAAATTAAAACCTATCTTTCTCCTCATATAGTTTATCCTTTGGTGAGGAAAATAAATGCTAGTCAAATCTTTATTTAGATAACTATAACTTTTAAATTATGAAATAATATAAAGAAAAGACAAGTAAGGGAGCATTAACATAGACTTGACTGAACATAAGTGTGAGGAAGGTTTCCCATGGAAATTATATTTGAGCTAAAATTATAAAGACGATTACATCTTGGGACCAGCAGTTAGCGTAATGGATATGTCGCTGGACTCCCATGTAGTCAACCGCGGTTCGCATCCCGGACCTGGTAGCTTAAAACTCACACCGGGCGCGTGTGCGTGCGTGCCCAAGATCCCTAGAGGAGAACGGAGGAGAAGGGATTGCAGCGTGGCCATCCCCCCTGGAGGGTGATTTCTCACTTTCTGTCTCTATGTCTTTTTCTGTCTGTCTGGCGAGCGCACGTGCCCTATAGCCAAAACCTCTCAAAAATAAAAAAAAAAATAAAAAAAAAATAGATGCTTAGATCTTAACTAGGATAAGAATGTGGTAGGGTGGATAAATTCATGCATTTTATTACCTACTCATCTATACCTTTTTATAGAACCACAGGCATAGTCTTTACTATAAGAACATAATTTTCAATATTGATTGATATTTGATTAAAATTATTAAAACTAAAGGTTTGTAACTAGTAACACAATGTATTGTTAACCTTCAAATGGCATAAAACATGCAACTAATCAATGGTTAATAATTGCTCATTTTTATTTCAAAATTGTTCTAAATGAAAGGAGAGAGAAAGAGAATGATTTTAAAATTAAATGTTTGATGAGGAGACTACTTCTAACACTACCAGTCTATACTGATGAAAGTATTATCAGTGAAGTACTGATGAAAGTAATATCTCTAGGCATATGTCCCTGTAGGTTTGCTTTTGTTCAAGCATCTCATTGTTTATTTTCTCTCTGCCCTGAAAGTTGATCAAGTGGTTCCCTAGGTGGAAGTGGAAAGCTCCCAAGAGTGCAATCAAATAATGACTTTTGAAACTTCCCTTTCTGGGGTCACAAAGCAATAAAGGAGGAAAGACTGTGGCAGATTCGATGCTTTATTTTATTTCTTGCTCTTAGGTCTGAAGCAGCATAACCTTTTTTGTAGGGGGGTGGGGTTACTTTAAATGTTCTATATTCCAAGCAATTTATTATATATTTAAATCTCTCACAGATTTCATTTTTATGTATTAGATTGAGTCGTGAGCATTTTTCAGGTTATTTTAGGTTACATAACAGGTCAACAGCCATTGAATCCCTTTCTGTTTTTCTCTATTATTCTATCTTCTAAGTATACACAAATTTGTATCTCTCAACTTTACAATAGTGTGTTAAATATGGAGAATTTCATTAAAATACAGGTTTTATTTGGCTTTTTTAAAAATAAAGTGGGTTATAAAATACAAAGAACAATAAATGAATGAAGTTTACCCATTGTAATGATTTAATAAAAAGATGAATTCAATATCCAGTAATAAAAATTAGCTGTTAAGTGTATATAAATTTTATACCCATTAATTTTTAATGTGAGGAGGAATTACAATATATGGTGCTTATATTTCTGATATGTAAGTCCAAATGTAAATCATAACCTGGTCGGACATTCACCTATATTTAATACAGAGTTCCATAATTGTATTAGTGAAAACTAATAATCAAAAACAAAAAATACCAAAATGTGTTAAAAAGTAAATGAGCATATCCATAAGTAGGATGGCATAAAATTTTATTGTAACTTCTGGAAGAGTTAGAGATCTGTGAAGAATGTACTAAAGAGGAATGGAAATACAAAGATACTTTAAAATATAAAAATTGAAAACAACTTAAGAAAAATAGCTACATGACAGATAAGATTGGCCAGAAAGTTTCAATAACACATATTGTATATGGAATCTAAATTTCACATACTGCTCTCACTGACTCTTCCAAAAATCAGTATCTCAGTAAGTATTTTAAGATAAACATGTAAGTATAAATATGACTACAATAACCTGTGCTGTATTACAAAGATTATGTAAATCAGTAAATCACCAGTACTATTTCTGCTTCATATTTCTTAATAATGAAATTCCACATAATTCATTAAAATATATTCTTTAATTTTCTCAATTTTTCTGTTTTATTGCAAACATAAATTATCATAAAGATTAGGAGAAAATATACTACAATTATAAGTGTCAATTATCTTAAAGTAATTATTTTTACAAAAAATTACTTTAATCATACATTTCCTTAATTATGTAAATACTCTGCTAAAATTAAAATAAGATACTTTATTTTATTTTTTTCCAAGAGGTTTTAGCTATAGGGCGTATGCGTTCGCCAGAAAGACTTAGACAGAAAGATAGAAAGCGAGAAATCACCTCCCAGGAGGGATGGCCATACCGCAATCCCTTCTCCTCCATTCTCCTCTGGGGATCTTGGGCATGCACGCACAGGCGCCTGGCATGAGTTTAAGTCACCGGGTCTGGGACTTGAACCACAGTTGGCTACATGGGAGTTCAGCGACATAGCCATTACATTAACTGCTGGTCCCCAAATAAGATAATTTAAAAAAATTTAATTGCCAGAGAGTATATGTACTTGCCAGAGGGACAGAAGGACAAAGAGAGAGGGAGAAAGTGCCCTCCAATAGGGCATGGTCACTCTGCAATCACTTCTTCATTTCTCCAGCCTATCAAGATTTTAGGCTTGTGCACACATATGCCAGGCATATTTATCAAGCTTCCAGATTGGGATCAAACTATGGGAGGTTTTTATAATCTGACTTTCTAAACCATTTGGCAGTGGGGCCAACCAAAAAATAAGATTGTTAACTGTAGAAATGACAATGACAAAAGTTGTTTAAGAAGTGAATAACTTCTGGAAATATAGAAAATATGAAAATTTCGTATTTTCTGTATTTGCTCATAAGCTAAATTAGATCAATCAAAATAGGTATGATTGATCTAATTTAGTTTATAAGCATTTTAAAACAACTCTATTATAAATTGGTAAAGTAAATATTTCTTGGCTATCTAAGATGTCCAGAAAATTTTTACCAATATGTAGAATAGGGCAAGACTACTTGTCAACTCAAATATACTACACAGTATTTATTTTAGTTAAATGTAATAAGCAGAATGAGTAGAATAATAAAGCATTTATTAACATGTGATTTATCCTGGTTTGTCATGTACTGTTGTCAGTAATGCAAATTATCATGATCAATTTCAGACACACTTTCTTAAGATCTACTAAAACTAATATATACGTACCCTATGGGCTAGCAATTTTTGTCTACCATTTGTTGTATGTGTGTGTACCTGAAGACAGCTATCAGACTGCAGTATCAGTATTATTTAGATTAGGCACCAACTGGAAAATTCTTGAATTCTCTATAGTAAAATGGAAATAAATATTACTGTATGTTCATAGAATGTAACAATGTAAGTTTTATAAACAAAAATTTGAGCCCTTGATTCTCCTTTCAGGATTTTGGGCACATATGCACATGTGCCTGGCATGATTTTCAGGCAGCTGGGTCTGGGGCTCAAAACATGGTTGACCATGTAATATTCAGTGCCTTAATCTCATGCCACCTGCTAGCCCCTGTCTGCAAGCACTTTCAAGATTAGGATTGTATGTATTTATTTAATTCACTGTATTTCTGACACAAAGAATAGTGCATAGTTGGTACTTAAAATAAATAAATAAAAATAAAAATTTGACTAAAGAAACTTGAATAACAAAACAATAATTCTGAATAATACCACATATATAAAGTTGAATTTAGTAAAATTATTTATTCATTACAGGCTGAGATAATGGTTAACTTTGAGGTATAGGGGATAATAGTTGGGAAATGAAATAAGAAGAGCTTCTGGGATGTTGATTTTTTGCTTATTGACTATAAACAGAATTTTGGTGATGTTCAATTTGTGAAAGTGTATTGGAATGAAATATGATACATACATTAATTATATCTTCAATAAAATTTTAATATGAAATGTACTTTCCTATAGCTGTGCTTTCAACTTTTTTTTATTGATAAGACTCATCATGTACATACAATACTCCTCATCTTTCTTTAAAGATGAATTTCAAACAAAAATTCTAGCTAAGATCTTCAGAAGCCATATTATCCCCCCAGTTATCATCAGTGTATATCTTACTCCAGAAAGAACATAAATTATTTATATTTTCATAAAAATACTATAAGAAAATATTTCAAAAATATTATAATGTAATGACTACCTTAAATGCATTTTGCATTTTATTTTATAGTAAGAGATCATTCAAACAAACAAAAAAATGCTGGGTTCATTTGTTTATCTACTGATTTAATAAACCATACAAACGTAATATCTGATTTTGCTTGATGCTAATGAATGTTACTTAAATATCTAAATCATATTGTACCAGTGAAAGTAGAAATGCATAAATAGATTGGGAAATGAGATCATTGGCCATCCAATTACACCATATCAGTTTGCTACTTATACATTTTTGTTGCTTGTCCATTATGTCACATTCACATTGCATGAATGGTCAAAGGTCAACTCTGTTTTTTTATTGGAACCATTCCCACATCTTATCAGAACCTCTGATACACACCTATCTCATTTTAGCTTCTATTATCTCTATTTTAGAAAGGCTTATCTTCCTGGCTAGATTGTTACCATCTTAGGGTCAGAGACTATGCTTTGCTTATCTATTTTATCTCTTAAAGAGCTTACCCTAAAGAAAACACTGAATAATATTTACTGAATGAAGCACTTTCACTTCAGATAAGAGAAATAAGCTCTTGGTGGAGAATTCAGAATTTTTCTTGGGAGCTTCCTGGAAGCAACAATCACATTGAAAGAGGTATCATTGCATTTTTATTAGAAGGAGCTTTGAAGATAGTGATGTAAATTATGTTATGCTAAAATATTCCTAAGGAGCCCCCCTGGCAACTCTAATTCATACTTATTTATGGATTCTTATTTTTAATTGTGATTTTTGGTTTACATATAATCATTGTATACCTTCATGTGGTACAGTACGGTTTTTCAAAGCATGCATATTTTTTGTAATAATCAAATCAAGAATATAGACCTATTCATCTTATTTGACATTGAACATTGCATTATATTGTGTACATTTTGATAAATTTTTTGGTATATATTGAATTTCTAATAACAATTTTTACCGTGCTGTGGTATACTAGAGAACTTAGTCATCTTTTACATGTACTCTTGTGTGTATTAATTTTTTCCTGAGCATCCCACCCACCCTCCTTTCCATGTCCTGGGCTGCTTCTGATAACTACCATAACTCTACTTAAATGCTGCTGAGTTCTTCATTTTTCACCATAGAGTGTGAACACTCAATGTATGTTGTTAAGTAGGGGCATAGAATATTTATTTTCAAAACCTGGCTTATTTCACATACCATTATATCTTCTACATTCATCCACTTTGTGACAAGTGATAAGCAATTGTTCTTCATGGCTAAATAGTATTTCATTGGGTATATGTGCTACATTTCCTTAACCTGATCATAAGTTGTTTGTCTCTTAGATTGATTCCTAAATTAGCTATTGTGAATGATGCTTCAGTAAATATGGAGTGATTTCATATAGAGTGATTTCACTCCAATAGAGTGATTTTTTGTCCTTTTGGTTGGAATTACTGGATCATACCGTAGTACTATTTTTTAGACTTTTGAGGAAACTCCATGCTGTTTTCCATAGCGGCTGTACTAATTTACATGACCACTGGCAATGCACTAGAGTTCCCCTTTCTCCCTTTCTTGCACTTGCTACTCTTCATTTTTTTGATCCTAGGCATTGTGACTGGTATTAAATAATACCTCACTGTCTATGTGGTTTGTGTTTTATCTACTAGAGGGTGTATGTCCGAGAGAGAGAGAGAGAGAGAGAGAGAACACCCTTCAATAGAGCATGCTCATATCGTCCCTTTTTCCTCCATTTCTCCATTCTGTTAGGATTTTTGGACATGCATGCACAGTCACCAAGTATGTTTTTCAAGCTGTAGGGACTGAGAGTCAAACTACACTGTACCTAATGGAATCTGACTTTCTATGCATAGTGTTTATCCATCATAATGTTGGCCTGGCCCCCTCATTGTGTTTTTGATTTGCATTTCTCTTATGAGAGAAGGTATTAAGCATTATTTTCATATACTTTTTAGCCATTTGTATGTCTTGATTTTAGAGTTGTATAATTAGAATTATTGTCCATTGATAATTGCATTATTATTTTTATGTAGGTAAAGCATTTTAGTTCCTTATATATTCTGGTTATTCATCCATTATGTAAAGGTTCATTTGCAAATATTTCCTCCCATTCTGTGGGTGAAATAGTATTTGTACATTCTTAATGTTTTCTATATAAAACACAAATTTTTGAAAAGCAAAATAGTGTGCCACAATGTAGAAATAAGCAAAGACTCCATATAACATTTGGTTGCCATTTTTTATAATTTTTTTTTTAAGGAAAAGGTAATTTATTAAGTAAAAGTACATTCCTTAGAAGTAGAAGTGGGCCTGAGTGGACAGAGAAGGAGTGACTCAAAAAGGCACTGGCCAACATTTCTTGTCATTTAAAAAAAATAACAAAAAGCACTGGAACTGGCAGTGAATTATCAGTATTCATTTAGAATCTCTGTTTACCTATAATATAAGTATTTGGTTTGGTATCAAATGCCAGTTACCTCTATGTAGACCATTTCCCAGTATCCTTTTACACTGTAGCAAAATTTGTGATTTTTAAAAAGAGTTATTTATTTATTTTATTTTATTTGTTATTATTATTGTTGTTATTTTTTAATTTGACCAGAGAGAGACAGAGAGAAAAAGGAAAATGAGAAAGTAAGCCACCAGGTCTGGGACTGGAATTGTAGTCAATCATGAGAGTCCAGTGCCTAAACCGCCGTGCCACCTGCCAGCACCCAAATTTGGGACTTTTTAATTTACATATAAAAATTGAAGATACCTCTATAAAAATAAAGGCTGGAGGTCAGATTACTATGACAAATATAGTTGCCATCTAGTCAGAAGATATTGTTGTTATTTTTTAATTTGACCAGAGAGAGACAGAGAGAAAAAGGAAAATGAGAAAGAAAGCCACCAGGCTTGCAAATAACTGGATAACTGGTTGTGTTTGGAGACTTTTGTGATGCCTTTACCCATCGGGATTCTGGATAAACCGGAGAACATGATTTATAGCTAGTGAATACAAACTTGATGCCCACTTCTTCATATTCTATTAATAGGCTATAATTAATGAGTATTCCTTGATGACAGATTGAAGGGTAAACAGGGCAATTGTCTTCCATTGATACACTATCAGAGGCCAGTCTACCTTAGTACTGAAATTTGATGACAGCTGCGTCAGCTGAAATTTGAGATGAAGTATTTACTTATATATGATATGCTCAGCATGACCATCTGTCCGAAGTACATTATATAGATTCCAAAGTACCAATATGATTAGAAAGGCAGCATTAGTCAAAATGCCAATGATTTTTGATAAAGTTCACTCATAATTTTAGACTAAATCCTTTTAGTTTGAATATAACATAAATACTAAATACATTTTTAATTTTTTAAAAGAACTATTTTATTTAACTGTATTTACTATTTAATTTGACCAGAGAGAGATAGAGTAAGAGAGAGAGAGGAAAAAGTAAGAAAGCAAGCTGCTAGGTCCGAGACTCAAACCCATGGTTGGCCATTTGGGAGTCCAACACCCTTAACCACCACACCACCTGCCAGCCCCCTAAATACATTTTTTAATCTAGTCTAACTCATGATTTTACAGACAGCTATGGTTATGCATGAACAATGAAAAAGGGGAACCAGCAGTTAGCGTAATGGCTATGTCACTGGATTCCCACATAGTCGACCACGGTTCGTGTCCCGGACCCGGTGGCTTAACACTCACGCCGGGCGCGTGTGCATGCGTGCCCAAGATCCTGAGAGGAGAATGGAGGAGAAGGGATTGCGGCGTGACCATCCCCCCTGGGGGGTGATTTCTCGCTTTCTGTCTCTATGTCTCTCTCTCTCTCTCTCTCTGTCTGGCGAGCGCACACGCCCTATAGCGAAAACCTCTCCAAAGAAAAAAAAGAATATTTTGTTCACCTACTGTGTAAGGTAGTGATATTGAAAGCTAGAGTAGGCAGTCCTATGATTATCTCTGGAGTAACCTAGAAGTCAGTTATACAGAAGGACTTCAAAAAGTTCATGGAAATGTGGAATTTATTTTGGTATGAAATGTATAGATTTATTTTGAAACTTTACCTATAATTTACTTGTTACTTATTTATTATTAATTTGAAATGTATGAACTTATTTTGGTGCAAAACTCTTTTTTTAAATTCATGTATAGTTTTTTTCTATTATGAATTTCAATGAACATTTTGAAGCTGCTTTATATGCTCATATTCATGATAAAATTGAGATAGGCTAACTAATAATTTTCTATATTTTTAAAAAAATATTTATTTAATTATATTTATTATTTTTAGTATTGTTTTTAATTTGTTATAGGGCCACATAGGATTTCAGTGCCTTAATCACCACCACACTGCATGCTGGCGCCTCTATATGTTTTTTGTTTGTTTGTTTGTTTTTAGAGAGTGAGATTTTTGCAGTACGGCAAGTGCACTCTTAAAGAGATGGAGATAGAGACAGAGACAGAAAGCATGAAATCACCCCCACCCAAGAGGTATGGCCACACCACCATCCCTTCTCTTCGATTCTCTTCTCATGATTTTGGGCATACACACATGTCCAGCATGTGTTTCAAGCTGCTAGGTCCAGTACTTCAATTGCAGTCAACCACGTGGGAGTCCGGCACCTTAACCACTACACCATCTGCTTGTCCCTTCAAATGTTCTTTAAAGTTTGAAACTCCTCTGACAGAACTCAGGACCATGGCTTGAGAGTGTGTAGATAGATTGACTTACATCGAGCAGGATGATTTTACTATTGTATTTCAACCGGCTTAAATAAAAAAATCAAAAACAAAAGCAAAAATCTAAAACACTTCTCCTTGTCACTCTCTTGAAACAGAGATCCTCCTGTGTATTTTAGTTTATTATTCAGAGATGAAACTCCTATAAAACTAAGACAGGATGTAGGAGAGTTGCACTTGTAGTTCTCATTGGTCCCAAGTGCTTGCTTATACTTTTTTCCCCTCCCCTATAATTTGTTCTTTGTTTTCATTAGAACTTTAGATGTTTGTTATCTGTGGAGCCTTGTGAGGAGCCTTTTAGTTATCTTGTCCTGTATAATCTTTATATCAACAGATTGGTCAATGTAAATATTTTCTGTGCCCTAAAGGAAGAAGTGGCTATGTCTATTCCATTTTTGGCAAACTTTATGCTACATAGTTTTAAACATTAATTCATTTGAATTGACAGGTCAGAAAAATAACAGCAATACTAGCTCACATATGCAAAACATTTAAATTTATAGAAAGTTAAGTTTTACCATTAAAAGCTCTATGGGAGGCTAATTGGTGGTATAGTGGTTAAGGTGGCTGGATTACATATGGCCAACCCTGCTGATTGAGTCCCAGACCCAGTGGCTTAACATTGTAGGCATGGGGCCAGCAGATGGTTTATCGATTATGTAGCTGGACTTCCCTGTGTCCAACTGTGTTTCAAGTCCCTGACCCGGTGCCTTGAAAATTATGCCAGGTGTGTGTGTATGCATGCCCAAGATCCCGGGAAGAAATGGAGGAAATGGAATTGTGGTTTGGCTATCCCCCTGGAAAGTGATTTCTCACTTTCCCTCTCACTGTCTCTGTTTCTTTCTCTAGTGAGTGTACGTGCCCCTAAGACAAAAACTTCTAAAACAATCAATTAAAAAATAAAAAGTGCCAGGCACACGCATATGTATGTCCCAAACCCAAAATGGAGCAATAAATGGAGAACAGATTGCATCAGACTAGAGCCCACAGAGAATGCTTTCTCAGTTTCCCTCTTTGTCTCTCTCTTGTGAACACACATGCCCTCTGACTTGTTCATAAATAAATAAATAAATGAAGAAGAAAAGTAACTCTGTGAGAAGTGGTAGTAAATTTTGTCTTCTTAGATGGTTAGGGTTTCTGGAGAAGTTTAGATTTTTTTTCTCACCTCCATCAGTTTTCTAACAAATTTAAAATACACACATGGAATCGAAGTAAAAATCAAATTAAGCCTTTAGGCTTCCATTTCACGTAGCTTGCTGTTTCTAAGTCTCCTAATATGTGGAACTTATCACAATTGATAAGCTTGGAAATTACTCCTTTACTCCAATAAAACTAAAACTCAAGGAATCTATGTAAATTTCCTAAAGTCACAAAGCAGTCATTCAACCTCTGGTCTTCCATACATAACTTATCCTATGTAGATTCTCTAATGATAGTTTGTAATAAAAGTTTGAGTGACTTCAGTATTATGTTAACTTGCTATTCATGTTATAAAACTTAAGCACTGAATTACGTGCATTTGATGAATAACATCATTTATAATAGAAGTCTTAATTAGCTAGATACATTCATCTCATGCTAAACATCATATCTGATAACTTAACACTTCTGAAATTTATAAGGGTTTAATTTAGGAATCCTGGGTTCAATCTGAGCTAACAGAAAATGAAACCTCATTTTCTCTTCAATATATTCATCTTAGTAAATCTGATTGTTTATTTTTCTGAATGTTAGAGTAGAATTGGTTTTATTTTATTTTTCTAGGATGTGAAATGATAGCACAGGTGGAAAATTAAATGAGACACATAATACTAAAAATTAAATTGGTCTTAGTCTATTAAGGAAAACTAGGGTACAGTTATGAGAAAAATGCCAATATTGCCACCTGAAGCCTTAGCTTTTAATACTTCCACAATATCTGGCAGCAGGTTTTTAGGAGACACTAGATTGACAGGTTAATTATAGAAGATGTAAAACTATATGTACAGATAGCAAATCAAACAAGTATTCATTCGCTTGGCACTCTACCAGAAAGCAGCAGACAACTTTTATTTGAAACTATTTGAGGATACAAATCATATAATGCATGACATTGAAAATTCCCAAAACAAATGCATAGTGAGTCTGCCAGTAAGATTACTGATTCACATTGAAACATAAATTTATGGGGAGAAAAAAAAAAAAAACACCTCAATTCACTTCAAAGTAAATGAATTCTCCTATTAGAATGTGCTGTATGATAGTATGCTATGCAATATCCTTCAAGTTGAATGAGATCACCTTCAAGTTTTACCATTACCACACTGATGTCTTGACATAACTTGAAAGTTATATTATTTCTTTTGTCATTTTGCACTGAAGAGATGCAGACGCATCGGCAAAAAATTCCTTGATACATGGTATTTGGACCAATGAAAATATATTTTTTTAAAAATCCATGTTTATTCAGAGGAGTTCACCTTGCTTTGAAGGCAGTCTGAACCTCTGGAAGTAGATATAAGGAATACCGGTCTGACTAAATCTATCTTGAAACGTTCATACTTCCAGAAGACACTATTTCACAATAAGGCAGTGATTTTCATGAATGCCATGTAGTGCTTCCACATGTGTGGCTTATGGGTCTGACTAGTTATAACCATGCTCTTCCATGTTATTTCACTTATGAATGAGTCTTAAAGACATTCAGGGCATATTTCACCGGTGTAAGAATTGCTCTGCTCCTCTTTGCCAAAATCATTTCTTTCCCCACTGTTGCACCATATGTTCTGTGCAGATCGACTGCTTGGCTGATGCTATCGGCCCTGAAAATGGCCTCACTTTAGTGGTGAAATGATCTCTGTCTGAGAAAAACTTTCAGGGCATTTTCAGGACTCACTCACAAAATAAGTGGATCTACATGATTTTAAGATGCTTCTATTAGTATGAAATTGCTTTCAAGTGTTTAACAAACCTACACATAGGGTAAAAGAATACATTCTACAATAATATGAGATCTTTGGCAGAAATGCAGTTGACTATCTTCTTTCTCTATTATTAGTATTGCTTAATGCTAGAACAAAGAAAGAATTTTTAAATTTCTTTGGAGAACAAACAAACAAGCAGAAATCCCAATTTTGTGTTTGTCTAACCTCCAAATCCACCAATGACTAATATTCACAAAGTGCTGACTGTGCACTACATGAGTATGTCTTAAGCTCTTTTCTAAGCTTCTTACTTGTATTTATTTTAATTATTTATTTTTTCTTTTCTTTTTTTTTTTTTTTGGAGAGGTTTTTGCTATATGGTGCGTGCGCTTGCCAGAGAGAGAGAGACAGAGACAGAGAGATAGAAAGAGAGAAATCACCCCACAGGGGGGTTGGCCACTCTGCAGTCCCTTCTCCTCCATTCTCCTCTCGGGATCTTGGGCATGCACGCTCACATGCCCAGCGTGAGTCTAAGCCACCGGGTCCAGGACTCGGACTGCAGTCGACTACATGGGAGTCTAGCAACATAGCCATTACGCTAAATGTTGGTCCCTCTTTTTTTGGAGAGGTTTTTGCTATAGGGTGTGTGCGCTTGCCAGAAAGACGGAGAGAGAGAGAGAGACAGAAAGTGAGAAATCACCCCCCCCCCCGGGGGGGATGACCACGCCGCAATCCCTTCTCCTCCATTCTCCTCTCTGGATCGTGGGCACGCATGCATACGTGCCTGGCATGAGTTTAAGCCGCTGGGTCTGGGACTCGAACTGCAGTCGACTACATGGGAATCCAGCGACATAGCCATTACACTAACTGCTGGTCCCTTACCTGTATTTACTCATATTTTCCTCTCAACACCTCTATAGGACAAGTCATTTTATTATCATTATTTTGATGAAGAAAATGAGATACAGCTAAACTGATTCATGTATTTAAACAAATAACATGAGTGTCTCCCAAAGGTACAATTATTGATAAGCTAATGTAGACTATGCCCAATATTTTCACTTGCACGTCTGTCTTCCAACACCCTAAAGGGAGCCCTAGGACTATATTCAATCAGTTGTATCTCATTTTATTTTTTTTCTCATTTTATTTTTTTAAGAATTACTTTATTTAACTTTATTTATTTATTTAAAATTTGATCATAGAGAGAGAGAAACATATATATATTTATATATATATATATATATATATATAGAGAGAGAGAGAGAGAGAGAGAGAGAGAGAGAGAGAGAAAGCAAGCAGCCAGATCCAGGACTTGAACCACAGTCAGTCATGTGTTCTTAACCGCCACACCGCTTAGTAGTTGCACTTTGTATTATTTTCCTTGGAGAAGGTTACCTTACAATTTTTATCTAATCCTGATAATGGTAAAAACAAAAATAATTAAAGTTCCACTCAGTCATCCTTTATTCATTTGGCCCGCTATAACAAAATAACAGTAAACCAGACAGCTTATCATCAACAGAAATGTCTTTTTCACAGTTTTGAAGGCTGAAAAGTCTGTGATCAAGTTGCTAGCAGATCCAGTGTCTGATGAGGGCCCATTTTCTGGGTCATGATGGGAGGGATAAGAGATCTCTCTTAGGTCTCTTTTATAAAGGATTTTAATCCTGTGGGCTCTTTCCCCCAAACATAATCATCTCTCAAAGGGCCCATCTTCTAATACAATCACTTTGGTGGTAGGATTTTTAAATTATGCATTTTGAGGTGGAGGGGCATGAACATTGACACCATAGCAGTGGAAAAACAAATTAATAAGTGCTTTAGAAAACTTATAAAACCAAGGAAAACAAGTTGGGATAAAATATCAATTCTGTTCTCAATTCATAATCTCATTAAGAAGAGCTACACATGGAGATTCATGGCCACAGGAGGAACACGCACTCATTGCCCAATGCACTTCTGATTTTGGATCTCAGAGAGAGCCAGAATGTCGAAGAAACTTTTCTGAAAGAACTGAAGCTAGAAAAGAACATCAAAGGATCAGTAACTTGTATAACTGAAGGACCTTTGAGAAAATGTCAATGTCAAGTCACCAGATTGGTATTTTGGTACCGAAGTTGTCTTCTCTACCCAAGGAGGTTTATAATTCTTCCAAACCTTTTAGAGATATTAAAAAATATTTTATCTTCCAGCTATTTGACAATACCTTATTTGAGGAAGATCTTTTGAGCACCATTTTACCACTTCAGCTATCTTTGAAATTTGGAGCTGCTTAGAATTTGTCACAAAACATGTATTTTAAGCTAATCTGTGTTAAAAGGGCATGACTCCTTGATTTAGTGATCTCTTTCATTCCTTGGGTACAAGAATATTGAAGGTGCTCGAGCCAGCAGTTAGCGTAATGGCTATGTCACTGGACTCCCATGTAGTCGACCGCGGTTCAAGTCCCGGACCCAGTCGGCTTAAAACTCACGCCGGGTGCGTGTGTGTGCATGCCCAAGATCCCGAGAGGAGAAAGGAGGAGAGGGGATTGCGGTGTGGCCATCCCCTCTGGGGGGGTAAGTTCTTGCTTTCGGTTTCTCTGTCTCTCTGTCTGGCGAGCTCATGCGCACTAAGGCAAAAACTGCTCCATAAAAAAAAAAAGAATATTTAAGGTGCTGTGTGTGCGTATGTGTGTATGTGTTTGTGTGTGTATGTGTTCAACTTTTGCTGCTTCAGTTGACAATGCATGCTCAGCCTTTTGAATTTAGAAATAAATCACAGAAAACATACTGTAATGAATAGAGTTCTACTAAGCATACTATATGAGAATTATAGAGTTCTTTGCCTACTAACAGTTTGATAATATGCTAACAGTACAATACCATGTATATGCAAATAAAATTACTACTTCTTTTTTTTTTTTTTTTTTTTTTTTTTTTAGAGGTTTTCACTATAGGGCGCGTGCGTTCGCCAGACAGATAGAGACATAGAGACAGAAAGCGAGAAATCACCCCCCAGGGGGGATGGTCACGCCACAATCCCTTCTCCTCCATTCTCCTCTCGGGATCTTGGGCACGCACGCACACGCACCCGGCTTGAGTTTTAAGCCACTGGGTCCGGGACTTGAACCGCGGTCAACTACATGGGAGTCCAGCGACATAGCCATTACACTAACTGCTGGTTCCCTACTACTTCTATACTTAATATTAAAGCTATGTATGCATAAAAGTCTCTTAATGTGCATGAAGCATAGTAGACTTCATGCTTTAAAAATCACTATCATATGGGACCAGCAAGTAGTGTTGTGGTTAGGGTGCTGGACTGCTCCATGGCCAACCAGTCTATGGCCAACCAGTCTGTGTCTTGGACCTGGAGGCTTGCTTTCTCACTTTTCCTCTGTCTCTATTTTTCTCTTGCTCTGTCTCTCTGGTACAATAATAATAATAATAATAAAGAAAAAGAAAAGAAAATCCTAATAATAATGATGAATAAAGTTAAATAAAATAATTATTAAAAAATGAAAATCACAACTGTATATTTGTCAACAAGTAAAATGACTTTATCTGCTTTGTAAAATGAGGTAGTTGGGTCTCATTTTAGAGTGGCCACCAAGCATTACCACCTCTCGCTATCTACACTGTTGTGTAGTCCAGTGTTGCTTCTTAACAGTAGGTGATTTTTCACCTTCCTCCATGGATAGCAGGAAATGTTTAGGGGAAATTTTGGTTTTCTGATCCTGAAGAAGGGGTTGGTACTCTAATGTCTAGTGCCAGGATTAAAATAAATTTCGTTCTCTCTGCAGCTCCTTCCCCGTAATGAGATGGGACAGAGTGAGAGGAAAGGAATCAAGGAGAAAAACAGCAAAATATTGAAGGGAGACAGAAATGAAGGATTATCTATTGATGATAATGTTAATCATATTTTTAACTAGACTAGTGTACAGTGTATTCATGTTGGGTAAATTCATTTTACAAGCCGTAGTGATGTACAGTGATTAAATGTATAAAATAAAATAATAAAAAGATTTAAAAAATAAATAAGCATCTTACAATGGACAGCCTCCCACAACAAAGAACTCACCGAGCCGCAACATCAATATTGCTAAGGTTGAAAACCATTGTAATTCCTTTTGACATTAAATAATTCCTTTTTACCTATTTTTCCAATAGGATATTGAGGAAATGATGGTGCATGATTGAAAACAAAGGTTGTAAGAGATAGTGTGATTTCTGTCTTGCTCTTCTCTTTGATTTTCTGCATTGTGGAGAAATAGTTGCAATGTTGTGAAAATACTGTATATCTATGTATAGAGTCCTACATAATGAAGAACTGAGACCTCTTGCAAGCCATATGACATGGAATAAGATATAATTTGTTTACTAATTAGATAAAATCTTATACAGCCTTTCTTCTACATAGATTACTTCTGCAAAGAAAAGTAAAAGTTTATTTTTATTGTTTGATATTTATTTTTGATTGTAAGATAATAATTGATATGTAAGGTATGAATTGAAAAATACTTCATAAAAACTGAAAATATATGTCATGTATAGTGAATATTATTCAGATGCATATTTACGAAGTCCAAATATTATTTTTAAGTAGAATGCTTAGAAAAAAAAATTGTGTCGGTGGTATTTGGGATATTAATCCTGTCAAATACAGCCATCTGTCTTTATTGCAGATCTTTAACATAGTTCTTTCATTGAATTGAAGATCCTCAGTTCTGGATGGGCTGTGTCCCTTCCCTTGTGAGGACAGGACTTCACAGAATATTTATACCATGCTCCATGCATGTGATGTGTGTAGAGAAAGGTCAGTGTGGTGCAATTTGGAAGAAATGCCAGTAGTCACATTCTCTCTAGGCCCCTGTTTAGAAATTCTAGATGTTGTGGCCATGTTCTTTTATGATTTCTTACAAGACTTCCATTAGTTTAAGCACTGTCAATTTCATGCACGCCTTATAGAGATATGATTAAGGAGAGAATTTCCAAAAGAAATTGACGTCTCTGGTTCACTTAGAAGTAGAAAAGTTTGACCAGATATATTTCTGGCAATATTTGCTGTTGTTTTTCATCTGCAAACAGACGTTGCTTTTGCCTAAATAGAAGAAAACACAATACCAATGTTTATCAGTTTGTTCTGTACTCAAAATAATTGATTATTTTGACAAGGAGTCTGTAACAGCCTTTTAAAATTGATAATGACAATAACAATATAGACTTATAAAAAGAATCATCTAAATTTCCTGTTGTTTTCTGACTGTACCACATAATACTACCTCGATTTTATAAATAACTAAGTTTAAAAAATGAAAATACTGTGACCTGCAGTTAGTGTAATGGCTATGTCGCAGGACTCCCATGTAGTCGACCGCGGTTCGAGTCCCGGATTCAGCGGCTTAAATTCACGCAGGACACGTGTGTGTGCATGCCCAAGATCCCGAGAGGAGAATGGAGGAGAAGGGATTGCGATGTGGCCATTCCCCCTGGGGGGGGTGATTTCTCACTTTCTGTCTCTCTGTCTCTCTCTGTCTTTCTGGCAATCACACGCACCCTATAGCAAAAACCTCTCCAAAAAAAAAAAAAAAAAGAAAATACTGCTTTAACCTAGGGTTTTGCCTTTTCTTCTTGCAATATGCCTGTAGTTTCTTTAAATTCATTTGTGGTTCATTTGCGTAGGCTGGCTGACTCACTCTCTCTCTCTTTTTCTCTCTCTCTCTCTCTTTCTCTCTCTCTTATTTGCTAGAGGGCATACACACTCACTGGAGAGAGACAGAAAGAGAGAAAAGGAAAGTGAGAAATCACCCATATGGGACATGGTCACACCTCAATTCCTTCTCCTCTATTTCTCCTATTGGTTCTTTGGGCATGCATGTACACATACCCAGCATATTTTCAATCCTCCAGATCCGGGAGTTGCACTGCACAATCAGTCATGTGGGATCCAGTCGCCTCAACCGCATCACTGGCTAGTATAAATAATTCATCATCGCCATAATCATCGTCACAATATATTCATTGAACAGTAATGGTGCACTACTTTCTGGTATTATGTTGCTATTTTAATATTACACATATTAGTATGTAAACCATAAGTTGCAAAGAAATTACTCTGTATTGATATAAATGATTTTTAGCCTCTATAAGACTTCTAGATACCTTGTTTTATAAAGTAACAAGCAAAACATAAAAAAAAAAAATTACTTCTGTTCTATAGCCCATGAGTCTTATTGCTGCCCATATTAGTCTGTAGTTTGATGTTGAGTTATTTCAAACTGTGCAGCAAATAACTACTGAGGTTATCAATGCTAAAACTTTTGATAATATCTAAGTTTATATGAAGAACAAACAGAAACAGAAAATCAGAAAACTGGAAAATTTAATACTCAGCATTAAATTTCTGTAACACAAATAAATTTTTCTAGTAACATTTTTCACTGCTGCTAATATGAGTAATATATTATTGTGGAAGTTTTCTCAGAACATAGAATTAACTACCCATGAGATGTCACTCGATTGAGCTGTAATGATATTCTACAAGATTGACTAAAACTAGAAATAAATAGCACTGTGATGCTCTGACCTCTGTTTAGGTATGAATATTAGAGAATGTGACTTCATATACATCAAGCATTTCATAGAATCTCTTTTGCATCCATTAACCATCTAAGAGTTGTATCTACTTCCAGTTTTGAAGGCAAATCGGCTGTATATGTGAGTTAAGTGCTACAGAATGGATCCAATACATTAAGAATATAGCATCTTCAGATAAACTTATGAACTGTCAGGAATTAAATGATTTATGCTTCAGGATTCTCAGCAGGCATGTTGTGATGTGATGATTTGAGCTAGTCTCTAACATCCCTTGACCACATTAGCCTTTCATGAAGACAGGCCTAGCACAAGAATAAAATGACAGAAGTTTTTCATCTTCACCTGATTGTTTTGTCTACTGAAGATGTTCTGTCTCCTTGTGTGCTTTCCACAAATCAAACTTTGCCCTTAGATCCATTATTTATGCTTCATTATTTTTCCCAATGAGTTCCCTTTACTATTACTGTGTTCACTTTAAGCTTCCTATCCAATTTTCTTTTTTTTTTTTCTCTTTTTTTGGAGTGGTTTTTGCTATAGGGTGCGTGCGCTTGCCAGAAAGACAGAGACAGAGAGACAGAAAGTGAGAAATCACCCCCCAGGAGGGATAGCCATGCCACAATCCCTTTTCCTCTATTCTCCTCTCGGAATCTTGGGCACTCACGCACACGCACCTGGCGTGAGTTCAAGCCACCGGGTCTGGGACTAGAACTGCGGTTGACTACATGGGAGTCCAGTGACATAGCCATTACGCTGACTGCTGGTCCCTTCCTATCCAATTTTCTAAAGAAAGTTATTAACATCACACCTCCTTCCTAGTAGTAGCACAATTCAAATGTCAAACAACAGAAGCAGAATTAAGTTGAAGGCAGCTAGACCCTTAACAAATCATAGAGCTCTGAATTCATGTTAGGTACGTTGACTGAAAAAAATAAAGTCGGAACAGAACTAAACTTTAAAATTTTTTTTCTGTGCTGAACTGTTCCAACCTACAGAGTTTACTATCCATCTATCCATTCTCCATCATAAGATATGTCCCACTTTTTTTTTTTTTTTTTTTTTTTTTTTAATGCCATAGGGCACATGCACTTACCAGAGAGGTGACAGATAGAGGCAGTGAGAAGGAAACTGAGAAATCACCTCCCAGAGAGGATGGCTGCACAGCAATCCCTTCTCTTCCATTATTCTCCTGGGATTTGGGGCACACACGCAGATGTGCCCAGCTTGATTTTTAAGTCACCAGGTACAGGACTCAATCCTCAGTTGGCCATGTGAGACTCTGGTACCTTAATCACTACACCATCTTCTGGCCCCATGCCCCAGTTTTTGATTACCAATATATGTATAATACATATAGACTAGTAATATTCTCTTCTACAAAATTTGAGGCACTGTATTTACCTTCAAGGAATTTGCAGCTTGCACAGTGGTGGAGATATTTGAGAAGTTTGTATGGAAACACAAGTCAAACTCAGTAAAACTGATGATTTCTTAGAAGAGATACATAGTTAACATTTTGAAGGAAAATAATTTAAGGAAAGTTTATTCTAGGCATAGGACTCACAGTACAGGAGGATATGTGATAAATGGAATTTATTAAATACAAAAGTATGTAGCTTTGCATGATAAAGATATTAAAGGCACTTTCATTTTATTATTGGGTTTGAATATTATTTTGAATATTATAAGGAAGTGTAGTAGAATATTAGGCAAATTCATATACATTGTATATGAAGGTTCACAAAATTATAATTCGAGTAATATGGAAGGTATATTACAGATGAGGAAAAGGTAAGAATAGCAAGAGGGAAGTCCATTAGTAATAGTTATAAAGAGTTGTATTTGGGGGACCAGCAGTTAGCGTAATGGCAATGTCGCTGGACTCCCATGTAGTCGACCGCGGTTCGTGTCCTGGACCAGGTGGCTTAAAACTCACGTCGGGCGCATGTGCGTGCGTGCCCAAGATCCCAAAAGGAGAATGGAGGAGAAGGGATTGCGGCATGGCCATCCCCCCTGGGGGGTGATTTCTCATTTCTATCTCTCTGTCTGTCTGGCAAGCGCACACGCCCTATAGCGAAAACTTCTCCAAAAACAAAAAGAGTTGTATTTGATAGATATCAAAGAGGTGTATCTTGGTTATTTCCTTCTGATATTTTGGAGGTTCTTTCATGAAATATGCTTCCCATTTCCCATTGTTTCCTAAAATGTCTCTTCATTCTATCTTATCTTTGACCAAATGGTATGAACTACCTCCCAGGAAAGTCAGAATTTTATATTTCAATTATTTTGTGTAGTCCCTATAGAAAAGTATACACTGTTAATTTCATTCCACCTAGACATACCATCCATGTATTCAACTGTGTGTAAGAAGATTTATGATATATTAATTAAATTAAAAGACAATAAATTGGTTTAGTAATTAAGACAAAATCATCAGCCATAATACGATGTGATGGTTGCCCTTATGATTTCTAAAATATAAGAAGGATAGATAAGGCACATGGGACACCAGTGTTGCAAATGTGAAACAAATTTAGAAGATAATTTAGAACAGTAAGTGATCTTTAACAAAGGGAATAATTAGAAATCCATCTTGGATGTTCTGTTTTAATATTACTTAAAAAGTGAACTTAACGGTGAGTTATTGGGAAAGTCATGGCACATTTTTACATAGAAAAAACATGTCATGACTTTTCCAATGACCTAATATTAAAAAGTTAAAACACTTACGTCCTATGAAAAGAGAAAAATTATGCATGAGGGAAGTAGTACTTGCTTCAAAATGAATTAATTATATAGGAAGCTGAGTTAGGAAATAGACTTAATAGAATTCTCTTATTTGAAATGTGACTTAATGTAAAAGAGACTTTCATGTCCTGAATCCCTATTTCCTTCAGAAAAACCATGAAAAGATCTCACGTGTCCAACAAAAACCTATACATTGTATTTTATATCTGGTGATATACCAATGAGGTCAAATTTAATCTTTACAAAAGTACATGTGAGTAACATTTAAAATGATGCTATAGCATATTTATGGCTTATGGATTTCTGTTGGAACCATTTTTTTCCCATTATAATTTTTTCTACAACCAAGATAGTACCTAGACATGAGCAAATCATGTATTGAGAGATGAGAATTAAGTACTGGTTATAAGTACCCATATGTCTACCCTTCCATGGCAGTAAGTGATTCATTTGAGTACTCTAAACTCAAAATCCTCAGTAAGTAAATGTATGCATTTCTGCACTTTTAGAAACCTTTATATTTCAGTTTAGGAGCTATATAGCTCTTCAAGGTCATCCAGAAAACACTGTGTTTCTTCAGCTCCAGCTATAGAGGTTAATGGGTAAAACCAGAGAACAGAAAAAGTTGGTGATTATATTCATTCATTTGCCTAAGGACATGTAAGCCCAAGGGAGAATGAAATTGAGTTTGTGCTATGTTTGTATATCATTTAAACTCTGTTGGGGGGTGGGGGGTGGAAAGCATTGAGAAACTAATTTCTTTGTGGCTCATTCATGTTTAAATACTCTGCCAACCATTGCCCCATATTTCATTTAAGGTGAAGTTGAATATCTAAAAGAAAATCACTTCCTCATGGGCTTGATGCTAATTAACATCATTATGTTTCCTTCCTTTCTGTCTTTTAGCTAAAGTGATCAGAGGTACTAGGTGCATACCAAGTCAGTCATAGACATAATATTGTTTGTTTTTGAACAACAGCTTACTCTAGCTTTCAAAAAGAACATATTGCTAATGGGCTTTACCAATACTGCTTTCCTATGTCATTAGGTTTACATGGGTAACAGCAGCATGGATAATGGCAGAGTATATTTGGATTAAAATAGCAAATCAGAAGTGTATCATTATTTCTCCACATCTATGTTTATAACTTAATTTTTTCCTTTACCATAACAACAAACTGACAATGCATTAATTTAAAAGTTCAATTTAAAACCAGCCTTGGAGTTAATGCATTTAAATTGGTAAAAGCAAAGATAACAGCAGGCTAAAAGCTTTATGTAAATTGAAATGCTATCAACCCAATTTAAATAATTTTGGTTCTACAATGATTTGTCTTCCTTATTGTAGAAGAAGACTTATCCATCTTAACTGTTGCAGATTTGGAAAGTTTGATCACTCTCCTTTGATGCTATAGAAAAAGCTTGGGAAAATTGCCAGGGTTTATTAGAGATTACTTTAATATTTTCTGAAAAATATCCCTACTACTCATTTTTAATGAGAAGCCCTATTTGTACTTTAATGATTTCCAGATATTATTATATTTGAAGACATTTCAGATAATTTATGCTCTAGAAATCTATAATGTACAAATATATGTGGAAATAATTAAATGTATTACAAGAATACTCAATTTTAATGAGAGTCCCAAGTTATATGTTAATGATTTTAAGATATTATTATGTTTGAGGAAATTTCAGATCATTTATGCTGTAAAAAACCTATAATATATAACCGTGTGTGGAAATAATTAAATTTATACAAGAATAAAACCTATTATATGACTACTCTTAGTAGAATTAGGAGTGTGGACACTTGATGGTTTTAGGTGTATTTTTTATAATACAATATGAATGTAAGTCAAGTCCATTGATAAAATTCAGTTGCCCCTAAATGATCTTTCTCATATTTCAAACTCATATTGAGAAAGGAATTAGACTAAGTAGGTAAATAGGGCAGGAACTCCTGAGGAAGAGTCACTGTGATAACAAATTGACACAACACTTTCATTAAGATAGCCAACTTATGGGGACCTGCAGGTGGCATGGTGGTTAAGACACTGGACACTCCCACATGGTTGACCACGGTTCAAGCTCCACACTGGTGCATTAAATAAAAATAATTATTCTGAGCTCTATTTTTTTTTTTTTTTTTTTTTTTTTTTTTTTTTTTTTTTTTTTTTTTTTTGGAGGGTTTTGCTATAGGGCATGTGCGCTCTCCAGAAAGACAGAGAGACAGAAAGTGAGAAATCACTCCCCAGTGGGGATGGCCACATAGCAGTCTCTTCTCAACTCTTCTCTTGGGATCCTGGGCATGCATGCACACACACCTGGCATGAGTTTAAGCCACCAGATTCGGGACTAGAACTGTAGTCGACTACATGGGAGTCCTGTGACATAGCCATCATGCCGACTGCTGGTCCCTAAATAAAACAATTCTTAAAAAAATATAGCCAACTTATAAAATAGAACCACTCTGGTCAAGCTTTTGAGAGTAGTCATTCATTGCTCTCACTAGATATCAAGTATTAGCTCTCACTGCTTGCTCACAGAGAGTTGCTTACAAACAGAGTTGTACTACAGCTTGCTTGATCAATCACAGTCTATCAGGAAATGCAACCAGACTCTCTTCAAAAATTCCTTCATCTAACCAGGAAGGTTATCTGCCATCCTGGATATATACACACAAATTCACCACTGGGATGGGATATTAAGTCTGTTACCTGATTCTTACTGGGGCAATAAATTAATGGGGCAATGCATCCAGTTATGGATGTTCATTCCTTCAGTGTCTGCTGTGGGCATGCGTGATTAGATAGTTAAATTCCTCACCTGAGTGAGATGAGCAAGTGCAGGAAAAAGGCCAGCAAACCAAACAAAGATACCAGGCATTATGACAGAGCTTCCCCAGCTGATACTCATTACCAGCTCTCAGGAGTAGCTCCTTATGCAGTTGTCCTCTGGTAGCTGCCCATCTGCATGGTTTTCAGGCATGAAGTGTATTTCTTTTCTATTAGAAATCTTTGCTTTTCTGTTAAAACTTCTCTTTTCCTACTTTACACGTGTTTGTGGTTTTCATTCTTTTTCTCAGAATAGGTCTCTAATCTTAGAGATCTGACCCTAAAGAACCTAGGATTTCACACAGCACAGCTCAACTCCCCCCTCCTATAGCAGTACTCCCTGCAGGTCACTCTCTCCCTGCAAGCTCCTTTGGAGCAGCACTAAGCTTGTCAAGGAGCTGGCATTACTCCTTACTATGAGAGTCAGTTCTTCTGCAAGCTTCTCTCTTCTCACAGAAAGTCATCTTCTCAGATACTGAATCAGCCTAAATAAAAAAAAAACAAGAAGCCCAAACAAAGCCCCTCTAACACAGATAAAAATATCTCTCCTTGGTTTTTCCTTGGGAACCCATTTTCTGGGACCCAGTCCCTTCCTGGGAACTCTTATCTTCCTTCTCTCTCTCTCTCTGTCTCTCTCTTTCTTTTATTTATTTTTTTGAGAGAGATTTTTTTGCTGTAGGGCTCGTGAGATCTCTGGAAAGACAGAGACAGACAGAGAGACAGGAAACAAGAAATCACCCACCAGAGGGGATGGCCATGCCTGCAATCCCTTCTCCTCCATTCTCCTCTTGGGATTTTGGGCATGCACACATGCAGGCCCAGCATGATTTCAGGCTGCTGGATCTGGGACTTGAAACAGTGGTTGGCCATGTGGGAGATGTAACCATGATGTAACCAGAGATGTAACCATTATGTCATCTGTTGATCTCTCTTCCCTCTCCTAGTAAACTCTCTAGTATTGTTTCTCTGAATCCAAGTCTCTAATTATTTGTGACCATGAGACAAAGAGAAATAGGTTCACTGCTGTTCCTGCATTCAGTATTAGCCCCACACACCCCAACTTCCTGCATCAATATTGGACAAGAGCTGTAAAACCTGATACTTGCAACACACCACTAAAATAACTAATTATGGTCATCTCGTTCTGAGAAAAAGGTTCTGTTAAATTATGTTTTTGAAAAAGTACTAACAAGACAGGTAAGCTAAGTCGCAGCTACATGACTAAAGTTTTAATCAAAACCATACAGATCATTTAATTAAAATTATTCATCTATAGGATAAGAATCTTGACTTCCTGTCTTCTAGAGCACCATGGTTTTTGCTCTATTTAGCAAAAATTTTGATTTTTTTTAAGGTTTTTGTCTTACTGTTTTGAACATACTCACAATTTTGCATGCATATCCTCTACCTTGAACACTTAGGGATGGTACATTTCTATCAAAATGTGCTCTCAGGAAAAGAGTAAATATTCTTTATTTCTATAAAAATACTGTTTCCTAGTTTTGCTTCTGAAATATTTGCTTAAGAGGAGAATATTAAAATTAAAAAGGAGTTTTAATCTTTGTAAGACAGAAAAAGTATTTGAGGGCTCTGAAAAGAAAATAACAACAGTTGGATTGGGTTTGTAGTATGATCATTCCCCACTGGGGATGCTTTCTCATTTATTTTCTCTTTCTTTGTCTCTGTCCAGTGAGTACTTGTATCCTCTGGCAAAAACAAAGCAAAACAAACAAATAAAAAAGCAGATGATGTCAGAAGGATCACACCATTTCTCCCTCCTTTCAGGATGCTTGGCATGTGCGCGCGCACACACACACACACACACACACACACACAACTTTTCAAGCCACTGGGCCCAGAACTCAATCCACACGGTCAGCCATGTGGGGAATCTCCACGTGGAGATTTTAAGGCTTACTATTTTAAGGTTTACTGTTAGGTTGTCTGAAAAGTCATGCATATTTTTGCATAGGAAAACATAGAAAAATACATCATGACTTGTACGAAAATCCAGTATTAAGCCACAATAATCAAGAGCGCATGGTACTGGCAAAAGGCTGTGCACATAGATCAATGGAACATAGTAGAAAGTCTAGAAACAGGCTTACACAAATATGAACTAGTTATTTTTGATGATGCTGGAAAAGCAATTTCATATAGAAATGATTATCTTTTTATCAAATTAGTTGGGATAATTGCACATCCTTGTGTAAATAAAAGAAGCATGACCTAGATAAATATTAGCCAATGTTTTATTACCCAAGTAATAATTGAAAGTGACTCATATATCTAAATATAAATAATAAAAGCCTGAATGTTTACAAGATAATATTCATGACCCAGAGTTAGATAAAGACTTCTTAAACCTGAGAAGCCAGCAGGTGGCTTGGTGGTTAAAGGCACTGGATTCCCACATGGCTGAATGCAGTTCAAGTTCCAGACCTAGCAGCTTGTTTTCTCACTTTCCATTTTTTTCCCTCTCTGTCTTGTCAAATTAAAATATAATAATAACAAATGGAAATAATTATTTTTAAAAAGTGATGAAACATGATTCCAAAGGTATAATTTTAAAAATGATTATTTTAAAAGCTAAAGTTTATTAAAATTAAAAATATTTATATTTTGTGAAAAGTACTACTAAATGAATGAAATGATAAACCACAGCTTGGATAAGACAGAATTGCTTGTCTTGAGTTTATAAAGAAGTCTTAAAACTCAACTGTAAAAAGACAATCCAGTTAAAAATAGATGTGGGCTTGATCACTCCACAAAAAAAACACATGGCAAGACGTTAGATATTGTAAGTCATTAAAGAAATACAAATTGAAACCATAAGGAGATATCACTGCATATTACTAGAATGCCTAAAATATAAAATACTGACATTACAAAGTGCTGGCGAATACAGAAAGCATTTAGAAGTCTGAAATTTTTTTGTGCAAATGCACAATGTTGCTGCAGAATGTAATTTTACAGGTTTTTTTTTTTTTTTTTTTTTTGGGAGAGGTTTTTTTCGCTATAGGGCGCGTGCGCTCGCCAGACAGACAGAGAGAGACATAGAGACAGAAAGCGAGAAATCACCCCCCAGGGGGGATGGTCACGCCGCAATCCCTTCTCCTCCATTCTCCTCTCGGGATCTTGGGCACGCACGCACACGTGCCCGGCGTGAGTTGTAAGCCACCGGGTCCGAGACGCGAACCGCGGTTGACTACGTGGGAGTCCAGCGACATAGCCATTACGCTAACTGCTGGTTCCCTGTAATTTTACAGTTTTGAATAAAGTTAACCATATATTTCCTGTGTGCTTGGTGATCCTATTCCTCAATACTTATCCTAGAGAAACTCAAACTTATATTCACACAAAAACCTATGGACAAATGTGTATCATAGCTCTATTCATGATTCTAACAGCTGAAAAAAATGTTGAAATGTCTTCAACAGGTGAATGGCTAAAGAAACTGTAATACCTCAATACAAAACACTGCTACTCAGAAATACAAAGTAATGTACTACTGATATGCACAAGTTGAAGAATATCAACGCGTATATGTTTACTGACAGAAGCTCATCTCCCTAGGTTGTATAGCACATGATTATATAAAAATTATTTTACTTGACTTTATTTATTTATTTATTTATCTATTTATTTATTATTTATATTTAATCAGAGAGGGACAGAGAGAGAGAAAGGGAGAGTAAGAAAGCAAGGTGCCAGGTCGGGACTTGAACAGTGGTCAGCCATGTGGCAGTCCAGTGCACTTAACCACCATGCCACCTGCCGGCCCCATCATATGATTTCAGTGATAAGGAAATCTTGACATGACAAAATAATAGTAATGAAGAACTACTCCAGGGAATACCAAAAGGAAGTTTTGGGAAGGATGGACTTCTCTACCTAATTGCAGTGGTAGTTACACGAATACACACATGTATGTAAAATTAATAAAGCTGAATTATCAAAGGATATCAATTTTATTGTATGACAATCTAAAAAATATTTTAAAGGAGTAGTAAAAACATGGGAAAACACAAATTAAGAGAACTAGCATCTAAAATAATAAAAAGTGAATAAGATAATTAGTCAATGTACTTTTCCATGCCAAAATATTATATACCCATTACTAATGAAACTTGAGCAGATGTGAATGACTCAAAAAATTTGACATCAAATAAAAAATTCCCAAGATTTTAAAGAGAATTCATATGTTACTTAACTATAGGATTTTAAAAGTGGTGTTTATATCTAGTATAATTTGTGGAGAAAAATAAAATAGAAATCTGACTGAAAATGATTACAAAAGAATATTGTTACTAGGTCAGCTAGTGGTGTGGTGTTTGAGACAGCTGGATCCCAGATGACAGACAGTGAAGTTTAAGTCCCAAACCTGGTGGCTTGGAAAAAAAGTACTAGGTATATGAGCATGTGTGCCCAAAATCCTTAAAAGAGAATGGAGAAAGAATTATAGCATGACCATCCCCCCTTCTCACTTTCTATTTCTTTCTCTCTCCAGTAAGTATACCAGCCATATAGCAAAATTTTTAAAAAAAGAAAATTGTTACCAACTGATGTCTTTTTTTTTTTAGTTTAAACGTATGTCATGACATAATATTTCAAATTTAAAATATCTCAAATTTCTTTTTGATATAGTATTTCTAGGCAGTGAATATGGAAAATGCATTAGACAAAATGTATCTACTTAATTTTCCCCAATAGAAGTGACCTTCAGAGAATTCTGCAATATTCAACAATACAGAAGAATCCCTAGATTATTATCTTCCATTTCAACAGTATATTCCCACTAGAACAAATAAAGCCAAAAGAGTGCATTTGGGTAATATATTTAGAAAGTTACCAACATAATTAAAAAAACAATAGTAATAACCGATTAATAGAAGTGTTGTAAGAAGTATATTTATTGACATATTTAAACTACATAATATAGTATACAAATCATCATATAGCTGTTCTAGTCTGAATGTTTCTGATCCTCAAAATTCATATGATAAATTTCGAATCTCCAAAGTGATGATATTAGAAGGTAAGATTTTGGGACATGACTAGATCATGTGGAAGGAACCCTCAAGAATGAGATTAGTGCCCTTACAGAATAGGCCCTTGGGAGATCATTTGCTCTTTCAACTATGTGAGGTATTAACAAGAAGACACTGTCAGTGAGATCAATCTTCCAGGAAAGGGCTCTCACCAGACACGGTTGGCGCCTTATTCTTGGACTTCCTAGGCTCCAGAACTGTAAATGATACATTTCTGTTGTTTATATGCTACCCCGTTTATATTTTGTTACAACAACCCCTACAGACCAAAGTGATAAAAAAGAATAATAAATAATAATGCATTTTATATTGGGTGGTCAGAAGAGTCACGATGTATTTTTGCGTAGAAAAACATAGAAAAAATACATCGCGACTTTTCTGCAAACCCAGTAGAACTTTACAGTAAAGAAATACTCCTAACATTTTGAGAAATATGTAACAAATTGCTTCATGTTATACTTACTGAGTTAAATAAAAGCCTGTTTCCAACCTGATTACAGCTAGATCTTTCTTAATGTAAAGATGATTTAAAGAAACTGGTATACTTAAAGTAGAGGGAAGAAATATAATTCATAGGAAGAAGGAAGAATCAAGAAAGGTATTGTCAGATATTTGAAAAGAATGAAAGTAAGAAAGGATTTAGTTATTTGAGTATTGATTAATTCAGAGAACAATTACTAAGTACCTTTAATGGGCTGGACATTGGGGAAGTCACTAAGAATAATATAATAAATAAAATACTGAGCCATTCCCAAAATTCAGAAATAGTAATACACATAACCACAGTAAGTTTTCTGAGAGTTTTGTGATCAGTATAAAATTTTACCTTTACAAAAATAAAGATTATTTGTATTATTTATTTTTTTAACTGTCTAAAGTTTCTGAATTACCTACCTAATCCATCAAAATTTTATAGTAAAAAGGAAATCATGCCCACTATCTGTGGCACAGTGGTAATGCAAGTGCCCTCCCTGTCTGGAAGCCATGTCACTGACCCCACATTTGCGTACCTGATTTAGACCAAAATCATGTCCCCTAGTCTGACATGAAAAAAATAAAGGTAAAAAGAAAAATCCTGTGGTCTAACTTATTCCATTTTAGCATTAAAATAAACATTTTGCATTTGTGTAATTTTTAAACTGATGTTATCCGTGAAAGACAGTAATTATACAAGTTTTGGTAATGCCAGAATAAAAATGCTCATCTTCACATTAATTTATTTCAACAAATACTCTGAAGGAACCCATTACTTGCTAATCCTATGTTAAATACTATGCATATTATCTCAAAGAATTAAATAAAATGAAATATCCATATAAGTTTTCAATACATAGAACTATTATCATTTTTATTATTTATTTTTAGTAACCTATAAGCAAATATACTAATAAGACCATCACAAGTAAATACTCAGAAATTCTGAGTAGTCTTTGATATTTTGGATTACAGTTTGTGTGTCCCCCAGAATTCCTGTGTTATGATTTGATTGTGATAAAATAAGGTGGTGAAAACTTAATCTGACTACAGCGTTGAAAGGTGAGCTTTTGGGAGGAGATTGGGATTAAGGTCATTAGGTTGTGGCCCCCGTGTTTGACTCCTGGTGAGTTTATTATGAGAGTAAATAGGACAGACAGAGATACATGAACACAGATGCTTGTGCTTCTGCCCAACACCTTATTGTGGCCTTTGGACTTTGGACCTCTAGACCTTGAGCTGTATAATCCTCTATTTTTATAAATTAACCCAGACTGAGGTATTTTCTGGTCTTTGCAACAGAATAGACGAGCACTTTGTAATACACTCAGGTAGTCAACTTTTTATTTTAGTTTTTTAAAAAGAATTATCTATTTAATTTTATTATTATTATTTGTGTTATACCACCCATGTACTCACCATAAAAAGAGAGAAAGGGAAAGTGAGAAAACAAGCTGCCATGTCTGGGGTTCCAACTGCAGTTGGCCATGTGGGAGTCCAGCACCTTAACCACCATACCACCTTCTGTCCCTTAATTTTAGGTTTTAAAAACTCATACAATGAAATAGAAACCTGATCACTTTAACAGTCAAGAGTAAAGACACTATATCCTACTCCCCATAGCTTATTTCGAAGAGGATGGGCTATAGAATTAGTTGCCATCTCTTACTTATCGTTTGAGGTAAGCTGCTACCAGCGCCTGGCCTGTGACTTCAGATTTAGCACTAACCCATACCCATCATCAAGCCGACACAGTGCCAGCACCAGGGAATGGAATGGAGAGCAACAGCACGGTGCACATTCACACGGAGTTGCATCCTGCTCAGAGGAGGAAAACAGTAGGCACATAAATAGCAAGGTAAATAGATAATTGCAGATTGAGATTTTGTTTCCTCCATAGGTAAGGAATCTTTTTTGATTGATTTTTTAAAAAAATTATATTTAATCCGTGTACATCTTTACAGTATGCGAATGGTTTTTCCCAGTATGAATACAGTGCATATTAGTCAAGTCGTAGATATTATCACATACATCATCCTCAACAGATAACTTTTCATTTTTGTTTCTGTTCATTTTCCGCCCAGATCTCCTTCCACCCACTATTATGCACCCCCTTCCAACTGTCTCCATTATTCTCAGTTGCCCTCCCTGGTAATATACCTTCCAATCTCTCAGTTTCTGTCATAGAGTGGAGATATTCAGCATGTATTAAGTGGGGAAAAGGAATCCTTTTTTAATAGAAGAGTGTACAAACAAAACCTAACCAGACCCTGAATTCGGGGAGGTCTTAAGTGATTGACATCTCTAGGCTGATGAAAGTTTTAAAATAAATTAACTAGATGATAAAGAATGCTGGGTGATGCACTGAAGGTGGTTATGCCCCAGTAGACAACACAGCAAAGGCCCTATAATAAGAAGGAAAAAGAAACGAAGGGAAATTTCTTAAAATGAAGCCAGAGAGAAAATGCTGTGAAAAGAGAGGCTGAAGCAATAGACAGGGTCTAATCCTATCGGGATTTTGAGGTAATTTTAAAGATATTGATCCTTACTTTAAGAACAGGGTTTTAAGGTTGAATTGGATGTGAAGTCATTTCATGACAGTTATTTCATTTGCTTTTCCCACAAAACAGGCAAGAGATGTAGGTAGCTTATAATAGGCAGTGGTAGATATGGAAATAAGTCAGTATAAATAATATTCTCTGTGTATGTCAATCTTGTATTTCTATAAGAATTTTTATTAATAAGACAAGTAACACTAAAAAAAAAATAATAACAAAAAAAAACAAAACAAAACAAAAAAAACAAAAATCCTCCACCAACAGTATGAAGGCCCTTGAACTAGAGAAAAAGAAAAAGGAGTATTTGCATAACTTGAAGAAGTGTGTTGATTTATTACATTCTGGAGCACTCCTGCAGCCTTCCCAGGGGTCTAGATAATGACACCAATTGCTTCTCCTCTCCATCAAGGCACACTCCATAAACTTTGTGGATAATATGTCTGCCCAAGGTCTAAATATCTGAAGAGTTAAGCTTAAATTTTGCTATTATTCATATAGCTCTAAGGCTGCTTGAAGTTAACTGTGATAAACTATCCATTCTGGTGAATGATCTGAACAGTAGTCGCTGCAGCATTGGGTACAAATTTATTCAAATTGACACTAAGAAAGTCATAGATCTCTGATTTGAACACACCACAGTATTTTTCTGTGCACCATGAAAGTTAAAGAAGATAAAGGTTTGTCTAGCAAGCCAGCATGAATGCAAAAATCAACAGCACAGCAGCAATTTATGAACTGTGCTTGCATGATGTAGGATGGGTATATCTACATTTTCAGAAGACTGGTTTCTCGTAATGGATTTTAAATAATCTGAGGACCTGTAGACCATAAACAGAAATGAAATGAAGAGAATAACTTCTAGGAGACAAAACAGGAAAAGCACTATAATATCAAATGGAATGAAGATAACTGACATAGTGACCTGAGTAGAGTCACTTGTCAAAACTGTTATATAGGCAGGCGCAGTTGTGCGCCGGGTAGCCAAGATGTCGTTCCCGGAGTATAAGCAGTCCGGCCTGGCCACTCTGCCCACTACCCTTGACCCATCCGAATACAACGTATCTTCAGAAACCCGGCAGGTGCAAGCCAAGCGGTTGGCCATAAGATCTCTACTTAAATGGGGGTATCTGCTTCAGTACAACGACCCCAACCGCAGAGGGCGCATCGTAGATCCTGCCTCGATTCATTGGACCTATGCAAGAACAGCGAATATCTATCCCAATTTCAGACCCACTCCTAAGAACTCACTCCTAGGAGCTCTGCTTGGACTTGGGCCCCTCTTCCTCTGGTATGTTTTCAAAAAGGGCAGGGATACAAAAGAAAAACTTACCCAGGAAGGAAAATTGAATCGAACATTTAACATCACATACTAACTTTGGCAATGATGACTATATGTATGCTTGCTTAAATAAATCTTCTATTAATCATTAAAAAAATCTGTTATATAAATTACATTATTTAAAAATCACTGCAGTCCTGGGGGCCAGCAGGTGGTGTAGTATTTAAGGCTCTGGACTCCCACATGGTCAACTGAGGTTTGAGTCTGAAACCCGGCAGCTTAAAACTCATGCTGAGTTTGTGGAACCAGCAGTTAGCGTAATGGCTATGTTGCTGGACTCCCACGTAATCAACTGTGGTTCGAGTCCCGGACCTGGTGGCTTAAACTCACGCCGGGCATGTGTGCATGCGTGCCCAGGATTCCGAGAGGAGAGTGGAGGAGAAGGGATTGCAGCGTGGCCATCCCCCCTGGGGTGGTGATTTCTCTCTTTCTGTCTCTCTGTCTCTCTCTGTCTGTCTGGCAAGTGCATGCGCCCTATAGCAAAAACCTCTCAAAAAAAACAAACAAACAAACTCATGCTGGGTTTGTGTGCATGTATACCCCAAATCCCAAGCAGAGAATGGAAGAGAAGGAATTGTGGAATAGGCATCCCACTTGGGGAGTGATTTTTCAGTCTTTCTGTCTCTCTGATGAGTGCGCACACCCTATAGCAAAAAAAAAAAAAAAAAAAAAATAAAAAAAAAAATATATATATATATATATATATATATATATATATATATATAGCACTTGAGTCTAATGCAGTCCTCTCTCTGGATTAAGTAAGACTCGTTGTGCCAAAACGTCATGTCACACACTTTAAAGGGTTAACTGAGCAGCCAACTTATCCTAACGACCCCTAGATCTCATACGCTCCATTATGGAGTATAAAAAGTAAGATAATGTTTTGTACCACCTTTGGCTTTAAAAATATAAAGTTATGTACTGTATATATCTTTTCAGTGTAGTGTTTTCTTTTTCATGTTTAATTGTGGTATATCTTTATAGCACATAATATGGTTTTTCAAAGTGTGCATGCAGTACATAATAATCAAATTAGAGATAATACCATATACATCATTTTCATAGAGAACTTCACATTCTTTTTCTGTTTTTTTCTTTAAGAGTTATTTATTTATTTAATTCCATTTGTTGCTATTATTTGTTTAGTTTGACCAGACAGAGACAGAGAGGGAGAAAGGGAAAGCAAGAAAGCAAGCCACCAGTCCAGGACTCGAACCATGGTTGGCCGTGTGGGAATCCTTTATACACCATGCACCTTTATCCACCATGCCACTTGCCAGCCCCATTTTATTTATTTATTTATTTTTGAGAACTTTACATTCTTCTGTCTGTTAAATATTTCTTCCCAGAGCCTCTCCCAGTCACCCTCTACCATCCACCCCTCTTCCCATATAGCCTCTTGTATTTACACTTGTCCTCCCTACCAGTGTATCTTCGTATCTAAATGAGTGGGTTATACAGTGTTTGTCTTTCAAAGTCTGGCTTCGCTTAGCACTTAATCTTTATATTCATACACTATGCATTAATGATCTCATTGTTCCTTATGATTAAGTAATATTCCATAGGGTACATGTGGTAAATTTTTTTCAATCCAACCATCGGTTCTTGAGCACTTAGGTTGATTCCATGTCTTGATAATGGTGAATAATGGGTTGCAATAAACATAGATATGCAAATGTCTTTCTAACTGAGCATTTTCCTATCCTTTGGGTAAATACCAAGGAGTGGAATCACTGAATCACATGGTAGTTCTATTTGTAGGTTTTTGAGGAGCCCCTATATTGTTTTCTCTGTGGCTGGCTATACCAATTTATATCCCCATCAGGAGTGTAGGAGGATTCCATTTTCACCACAGCTGTACCACCACTTGCTTTATATTTTCTCCATCAAAGCCATTCTTACTGGGTATAAGTAGTATCTTATTTTGGTTTTGATCTGTGTTTTCTTATGGTAAGAGATATTAAACATTTTGTATATGTCTTTTGCCTTTGTCAAAAGTCAGTAGGCTGGAGACCAGCAGATGGTATAATGGTTATGTTGCTGGACTCCCACTTAGTCAACCACAGTTTGAGTCCTGGACCTGGCAGCTTAAAACTCACACTGGGTACATGTGCATGCGTGCCCAAGATCCTAGGAGGAAACTGGAGGAGAAGGATTTGTGATGTGGCCATTCTCCCTGGGGGGTGATTTCTCGTTTTCTGTCTCTGCCTCTCCAGCAAGAACATGTACCCTCTAGCAAAAATTTTAGAAAAAAAAAGAAAACAGTCAGTTGGCTGTATGTTTGGGGGTTTATGTCTAGATTTTCTATTCTATTCCATTGGTCTGTGCATCTGTGTCTTTGCTCGTACCATGCTATTTTGGCTTTCAAAGTTTTGTAATATATTTTGAGGTAAGGTAGTGAGATGCTTCCTACTTTATTTCTTTATTTTTTATTTTTTTTTGGCATACTATTGCCTTAGTAATAAAGGGTCTTTTATGATCTCAAAGAAATTTTATGATTTGTTTCTATTACTGTGAAGAATGTCACTGGCAATTTGATTATAATTGCATTGAATTTGTAAATTAATTTGGGTAGAAATGACAATGTGATTATATTGATTCTTCTAATCCAGGAATGTGGGATATCTTATTCTAAAGAAAAGGTATATAGTTACATAGATACAAAGAAAAAATAAACTGGCTAATACATTCAGTGCAGTTTTTTCTGCTTTCAGTTGATCATCCTGTTGAAAAAAATTGCTTATCTTTGTACCATTTCACATTTGTGCAAACATACGAACACGCAATCATGCACTTTACAATGGTCTCTTTCATTACTTAGTGTTTTTGTTGTTTGCTATTGTTTTAAGGCAGGAACTAGTTAACTGTATGTCTTAAACAAAGTGTTATTGGGCCAACCAGTGGTGTGGTGGTTAATGTGCTTGGGTCCAACATGGCTGACTGTATGGTTCGAGTCCTGGACCTGGTGGATTAAGAAACATACCAGGCACGTGTGAATGCGTGCACAAGAGGGAGAAATGGAGGAGGAGGGATTGCTGTATGACCATTTTCCATGAGTGATGTTTTCTTTCTCTTCTCTCTCTCTCTCTTTCTCTCTCTTTCTTGTGAGTGCGATAAATATAAGCACCTCTGCTTAGAATTTTACACATCCGATGTTAGGAACAGTTTCCATAGACTAATTTCTAGCACCATGGCACCATGTATTTCAAATCCTGTTTCTCCTTTAGTACCCACATAGTCCAAAGAGTATATTTGAGTAGCACATCTCCTTTGCATCTCCCCAGTTTGATGTTGACTGAATCAGCAAAGTGGGAGGTTCATATGTTCCTGAAAACCATTCCAATGCCAGGATGACTAGGCATTACTTAATTACACAGGAAACTGTGAAGCAGATGAATATATTCTTTAAAATTTAAATGAAATATGTTAGCAAGTAAACTTCCTTTTTGCTAGATTATAAAATGCCTGCAGCTACTTGATGTCACTCAGTAAAAAGGACAATAAGATTTAAGATAAAATAGAAATAAGAATGGACAGGAGCAGAAGTTTTAACTGATTGCGATTAAATCATCTCACTTTATAAATTTTACAAATAGCTATGACTTCTGGAGACACATTCTAAGTCCTCTTCTAATACTTCAAAAGGATCCCTATTTTCAGGGTTCTTTTTTTTTTCCTTTTTTTTTGGGGGGGTGGAGTTTTTGCTGTAGGGCATGTACACTCGCCAGAAAGACAGAAAGCAAGAAATCACCCCCCCAGGGGGGGATGGCCACATTGCAGTCCCTTCTCCTCCATTCTCCTCTCAGAATCTTCGGCACGCACATGCGCCCGGCATGAGTTTAAGCCACCGGTTCTAGGACTCGAACCGCAGTCAACTACATGGAAGTCCAGCGACATAGCCATTATGCCAGCTGCTGTTCCCTCCCCAGTGTTCTTAAAGCTTAAGGTTCACTAGCTTTATGATTAATCTGACTGACTATAAGAAAGACACAGTGAGATCATATGCCCCATTATGAATTTCTATGAATTTATGTTTTTCACTTTCCTCACACTTGCATGCCACACCAAAGCATTAATCAATGTTGCATATTTTATAACTGACATTTCTTTTAAATCTGTACCTCGTTTCTGTTCTCTTCTAATTATTTCCATTGTTATTTGAACCTTTGGTTATTATATATTCTATCCTGGTATGTTTCTAACTGATGGCTACAACTTTGATTCCTTCTTTACCTAATTTTGTTCCATATGTGGTTATATCAAGCTTCTAAAAGAGCAATTTAGGCATCTTTCTTACTTGGGTTACTGTGTGTGTGTGTGTGTGTGTGTGTGTGTGTGTGTGTATACCTTTATATATCTTTATATATGGTGTGTGTGTGTGTGTATATATATATATAGTGATCAGACTGAGTCTAATGGTACAGTCAGTATCAAACTGAACTGCAGTGCAAGAGGCCACCTGGTTAACTGCAGGTTCGGGTCCCTAAGTGGGCTTTGAAAACATGCTGAGCATGTGTATGCGTGCCCATGCTCCTGATGAGCTGGAGGATTAGGGGGAAGGGTATCAGGGCATCACAACACCCTGTTGAGGGTGCTCTGTCTATCTCTTGTGCACAGACGTGCGCTATCATTATTAAAATTAACTTAAAAATTTTTAAAAGGATCACAAAAAATTGCTGTTTCTAAAACTGTAAGTAATTTATGCTTCCTGGAGACCAGAAATTGTTTACTTAGTGAATCATTCATTAATTTTTAGCATAGTGCCTCACACATGCAGTAATTCTTTTTTATCTGTAGATTTTCTTTTCAAGTTTCTAGTTACTCATGGTAAACAGATATCTGAAACTATTAAATGGAAAATTTCAGAAATAAACAGTTTAGAAGTTTAAAATGCTACATCACATTTAAGCACTTTATCATCTCACATCATAAAGGTGAATACAGTACAATAAGATATTTTGAAAGAAACTATAGTCCCATAACTATGATTACATCATATTGCTATAATTTTATTTTCATTGTTAGTTACTGTTTTCCTTTACTCTGTCTAATTTATAAATTAAACTTTATCATATGTATTCACTCATGGAGAAACCACTGTATATATAGAGTTTGGTACCATTCAGTTTCAGACATCTGTTTGGATCTTAAAATGTATCCCACCATGAGAAAGGGGGGGGGTGTATGTTTATTCATTGTTGAATTGAAGTAAAAATACAGTATAGAGAAGGAAAAATGTTTTTTTTCTGTCAACTTTCATGAGTTCTTAACTGGAGCAGGTCTCCATAATAATAGCCAGATTAACAGGAAAAAAAGGAGAAGCTTATTAATATGTATATTTCACTTATACATGGGAAATACGGAAAGAATGAGTAATTCTTAAAGAGTTGGCATTAATTCCAGTTTATGCAGTATCTTCAACAAAGGATAATAAAGTTTTCAGAGAGGTAGCAACACAAAGGAGGGGAGGATTCTGAATTTTCAGAGGAGCAAATTGGGCCAAATAAATGGCAGATAAAGGCTAGTTAATAAAGCTTGTTAATGCAAAGTCCTCTAGTTAGCTTGTCCTCCTTGATGAGAAGCACCTTTTGTCTCCATAAACTTATGTCCTGATTTTAAGCAAATAAAGGGAGGACAAAGAACTTTCCTACATCTACTTCTTAATTGCTTTCAGCTCAAAACAATCTTTATGCTAAAGAGACATATTTTGAGGTGACATGTTCTGGTCTCTCATAAAGTATACTATACTGAATTGATATAGTCACAATGAACTTTCAAAATAAGTATCTTTCTGAAAGTGGTATTTTATATCATGCAAGTGTCTAGATATTTGCAGATAAGAAATCTGCTAATCCAAGTTCACAAGCAATAAACCTTTACCAATGATTACTTACAAACATCAAAAGGTATTACAAAATATCCAGATACCTTATTTGGGGAACACCTCAGAAATTAATTATTAATTTAAATAAAGATTACTTTTAGAAATTTTCTGAGTGATTTGACCTCCATAATTTTATCTCATTGATTCTTTTATTTATGTTCTATTTTCTCTGTCTCATCATCATAGCTACTGTCCTTGTACTGAAAAGAATCATTGTATATTTTCTGAGATAATTAAGAAATAGCCTGTACCCCATCTCCTGTTCCTTCCATAGCCAATACATGTTTCTCATTATTGTCATAACAACCTTTCACAGATAAAACAGCATCAAAAATGTTCAAAAACTTTCCATTGTTAATTGCTTCCAAAACATACCTAAAGTACAGATTTCTAGGCTTATTCTTCTGGGATTCTGATCCCTAGAAGACTTAAAGGAAAATCAAGATGATAAATATTTTAATGAGTTTCCCAGGTGATTCCTATGAATAGACATGTTTTGAGCACTATTGCAGCATGTCAGGTCTAGATATTGTATAACACATCATATGATGTGTAATACATCTGCTGCTGCTTCATTCTATACTAATGGCAGATGTTTCAAACTATATAATCTGATACACAGTAGATCCACTAAGCTACAGCTTGAGTGAGGAATAGAATAAAGAGTATTATGCTACCCGATATAACCTAAAGGAGCATAGGTCCTAATGACTGGCCAGGTCAAAACGACATCATAGAGACTGGGGACTCTAGGAAGCTCCTATGATTCTGAATGAACTACTACAGTAATATGATTTTTAAAGAGCTGCTGCACTATTTTCATGACTATCACAACTAATCAACCCTTTTATGCTATATATAGCAATTACTACCATAACAATGTTCTTATTCTACTACCTCATGCATATAGAAACTTGGAGTGATGTTAGCATCCTTGTTTCTCCATACTCTTTTGAGAATATTATTCTCTCTCTGTAACACACTCAGTGTTCAGTCTGGCACATATAGCTATTAATCAATTATGATTGCCAAGATATATTGTAGCTATGAGACCTTACATAAATGTGGGCAGAATTGGAGAAGTAAAGTTCTGGGTGAGGATATAGAATATTAGAAAAAGAGTCACTAATCAGTTCAGCTGAATCAATAGCAAAAGTGCCCAAGGTGAAAAATACAGAAATATCCAAGTAACCAAGCATACCTAATGCCAGAGTGAGACAGAAAAAGTGGAGTTTGCGGAAATGCTTGTGGGAAGTTCTTAACTCTGTTTTGTTACCGCCATTATGGCTCTAAGGTCACTGCTGGGCAGCATGATCAGTAATTAGGAAGATGAGCTGGACATGGATGAAAATAAGGATAAGCATTTGACCTTTTGCACGTCTGACCATAATGATCTTTCCAAAACTAGATGTGCTTGCTTCACATCTGTCTTCCAAAGTTGTGCAAGATTCTGTATGGGCAAACTTCATAACCATTCAGGAAAAAGGACTCTGGGAAACACTTTAAGAATTATTATTATTGGGACCAGCAGATGGCGTAATGGCTACATGACTGGACTCCCATGTAGTCGACTGCTTTTGGGTCCTGGATCCGGTGGCTTAAACTCACGTCAGGCGCGTGTGTGTGCATGCCCAAGATACCGAAAGGAAAATGGAGAAGAAGGGATTACGGCGTGGCCATCCCCCCTGGGGGGTGATTTCTCACTTTCTGTCTCTGTCTCTCTGTCTTTCTGACAAGCACATGCACCCTATAGCAAAAACTTCTTCAAAAAAAATTTATTATTTGCTAAGTTGCCAGAGGGCATGTCTGCTCAGCAGAAAGAACAGAGAGACAGGCCAGAGAGGACATGGAGAAAGTACTCCTTCTATGGGACTTGTCAATCCTTTCTCCTCTATTTCTCCAACCTGTCAGGATCTTTAGCATGCATGCTTGCACATGCACCTGATGTGTTCTTCAAGTCTCTGGGGTGGGATTTGAACCCTAGACAGCCATGTGGGATCTGGCTTCCTCTAAGCACCAGGTGATGGGACCAGCCTCACTTTTCCAATCTTAATCAAGTTGAGCTAACTAATAAAATTTGCTTTGCTCCTGATAAATTTTTTGTGAGCTCATGGCACTTCGTAGTGGTGTATTGGTCAATCTTTGGGGGAAAAACAGTAACAAAACGAATCAACATCTTGATTTGTATTGTCTGTCAATTTCTATCTTGAAAGTACACTCACCACGACTGGAATTTCAACCAAAATGAAGTCACTAAAAATGGAGTATGAAAAGAAACTAAAAATAAGCTCTCCTGAGCAAGTGTAAGCCAGCTCTGTAACTCCACTGGTGCCCCTCTCCTGTTAATAATCATCAGTATAAGGCTTTCTTTATTGCTTTCCCCCAATTCGTTTTTAGAACTGGCAATAGGAATAAAAGTTTCTCTCCCTGCCACCCATCATTTTGTCCTGATGCTGACGTAAAATTTCACAGATCCCCCATTTTACTTAATGTGATTTGCATGGCCAAATATATTTTTTATTTATTCTACTCAATTCATGATTGTACTATATATGTGTGTTTAACATATACCCTATTATATATTATATGTAGTTATTATTGTAATACTAGTATGTAGGCTGCAATAGGCTACCTATAATATAGATAGTAATATATCCTACTGGGACCAGCAGTTAGCATAATGGCTATGTTGCTGGACTCCCATATAGTTAACTGCGGTTCGCATCCCGGACCCGGTGGCTTAAAACTCACGCCGAGCGCGTGTGCATGCGTGCCCAAGATCCCAAGAGGAGAAAGGAGGAAAAGGTATTGCGGCGCGGCCATCCCCCCTGGGGGTGATTTCTCGCTTTCTATCTCTCTGTCTGTCTCTGTCTGTCTGGTGAGCGCACGCGCCCTACAGCAAAAACCTCTCAAAAAAAATGTATTATTATTGTAATAGTATATTGCTTTACATAGATAGATTGTAGATATATAGCTTCCCATAAATGGTATAAATTCATCCCCATAAATAGCATAAATAATAATTATAGTTACCGTATAATGATAATAATATATAAGTTGCAATATATATATATATATATATATATATATATATATGTCCCCATAAGCTGATGATATATTTATATATCTGCATCTATCTATCTTCATATAATGACCAAAAATTGCACCCCTTTCAGTAGTGTCAACTTTAGTAAAATTAATTGTGCTGGCTCACAGTGAGCCATTTCAATCTAGAGAGTTATATCTTTTAGGGATTAAAATTATCTTTATGATAATCTGTGTGTGCACATTATATCTCGTCTCTCTTCTTAAAACTCCTACTTTTCTACTATAATCACATTTTTTAAACTCTACTTTCCAAAGAAATTATTCATTTCAAGTAGCTTTTAAAATTCATTTAATTTTGTGGATTAGTCTCATACATTTTCCTCTGAGTAACCTATCTTTGCAGGTATTTTGCATGTTTTCCTAAATGGAGTTTTATATATTTATTTCACAGAAAACAATATATTCATTGACATTTTAGCAACCAGCAATTCAGTAACAATTTAGTAACCAGCATGAAACATTCCTGTACCTACTTAATATACATATATTCTAATTGTGTGGTTTTTAAGCAGAATCATTTGGCTCAAAACCACATCTGGTTAATTGTGATTTTTTTTTTAAACTTCTGCCCTTTGAAACATGTTTTGAATAAAATTGTCTACTAGTAATGAGTACCTTATAAATTATGCACTTGAAAATCACTTTTTCTTGAAATACTTCTTTTATTTTCATTTAAAATGTGAGTTTTTCTTTAAAAATATTTGGCTCTTTGAATGATCCATCATGTTTTCTCCCATATTGCCATTAGTGAATTATAATGTCATACAACCATCAAGATGCTCATTAGTTTTGCATTCATTCAAAATACATGTATTGCTAAGTCATTATTTGTGAGACACTGAACTAAATACTCAGGAAACAGATATAAAAGATATGATTCTTACCCTCTTTAAAAAAGTTCTCAATCTAGCAATGAAGTCAGGCAAATTAGTGTCAATTTTAATAGAATATGATAAATGTTGTAAACCACACAAGAAGATGAATGTCTGAAATGTGGAAATGTATAAAGTAGTTTTATGTTATAAAGCCATGATAATATGGGCCTAAAAGCAGGGAAGCACCAATAACTTACTATATTTGTATTCAATTAATTTCAGTCATTCAGCATATACACACACACACACACACACACACACACACACACAAAATCTATGCTGAGTTTTGTTAGGGACTCGTATGTGAACAAATGTGCTGAGCACATTAGTTTCTTCCTTCTCGTTCTTTAACTTCACCCAGAAATTATTTTCTCAACCTGCAAGTCCAGACGAGAGTGGCTACAAATCAGTAGTTTGTTTAGAATAATACTAAATGAAAATATGAGGTCCTTTCATACAAGCAACCAAAGAATCAAAAATTAAAACTACATGATTGTGACAGCAAAGCATTAAGTCAAACACAGGACCCTTCAAAACCCAGGGTTTAGCATAGATTTTGAGTTCATGAAGATGCCTCTACATATAAGATGTTTCCCTTCTTTGTCAGCTTAGGGTGTCCTGTGTTGTACTTGTCATAGCATATACCACATTCTTACATACTCTTCTACACACTTATCTCTTATCTGTTACTTCTGCATTAGTTTTGGGGTTTTCATAACATATTATCAGAGAATGTGTGCCTTAAATAAGTTCCAAAGTCTAACCATGCTAGATCGGTGTCAGCAGGATTGATTTCTTCTAAACCTTTCTCTTTGAGTTGTGGATGGCTATTTTCTCCTAGTGTTCACATGGCCTTTTTAAAACATGTCTATGTTCGGGAACCAGCAGTTAGCGTAATGGCTATGTCGCTGGACTCCCACGTAGTCGACCGCGGTTCGCGTCTCGGACCCGGTGGCTTACAACTCACGCCGGGCGCGTGTGCGTGCGTGCCCAAGATCCCGAGAGGAGAATGGAGGAGAAGGGATTGCGGCGTGACCATCCCCCCTGGGGGGGTGATTTCTCGCTTTCTGTCTCTATGTCTCTCTCTGTCTGTCTGGCGAGCGCACGCGCCCTATAGCAAAAAAAAAACCTCTCCAAAAAAAAAAAAAAAACAAACATGTCTATGTTCAAATTCCCTTTTTTTTTTTAATAATAACACAAGTCATATTGGACTAAGGCCCACACTAATATATAACATATTATATAGTTTTAGTGTAACTACCTCTATAAAGACCCCTGTCTCTAAACACAGTCACATTCTGAGTTACTGAGGGCTAGGACTCCAACATACGCATTTTAGAGTATCAGTTTAGTCCGTAACACCCTTGTTATGAACATAGGCTATCTTAGGGCAGTGATCCTGCATTTGTTGTTCTTTAGAGTAACCCAATATTTTTTATAGTCTAATATATTCAATAAATATCTGCTGAGTGAATAAATAAGTAAACGAATCAGTACATATGTATATGCCTGAGATTTTTATGGTTCACTGTTAAAGTTATTCCAAACTTTCGGACGATTGTTACTGAGATTGTTTCTGAGTGGTTCAGAAAGTGCCAGACTGGCAAATGTGAATGAGATGATTAGGCCAGTCCCTAAAACAACTTTTGCTTGACACTTTTGTCTTCCTCTAGGTGGACTATTAGGTGAAATATGATACCTTGAAAATTATTATAAAAATGAATATTCATATTTTAGAAAACATAGTTTTAAAATACATTAAAGAAAAGCTATATTCAAATACTGAATATTTTAGAAATTATTTTATGTGGAAATGCTAATTTGGGCAGCATTTTACTTTGGATTAATGGATAATATTATTGTTTTAGAAATAAAGGTGAATTCTATAACTTTATTTAAAGTTTAGTTCTAATTTATCACTTATCAAATATTGCTGAAATATCAAAAACTCACTAGAGAACGTGATTTAATTTCATGCAATATTGGGTCAAGTATATTAAAAAGATTCATCTACATATAAAATACATCAAGTAACTGAGCTAAAGATCTTATAAATGCAGCATACATACTATTTTACAAGTGGTGTACTCCAAACTGAATGAGGTAAACATTCTTTGAAATAATAAATATTAACTTTTTCCCAATTTTGATGATTCTAATGATAAAGTAACTTCTAATTAGAAACCAATTAACTGGTAAATCATTCTAAATTGAAATGTATTTCTTGAGATTAAGGACAAAATTTTTTTTTTTTTTTTTTTTTTTTTTTTTTTTAGAGAGAGATTTTTACTATAGGGCGTGTGAGCTTGCTGGAAAGACAGAGAGACAGAAAGTGTTAAATCACCCCCCAGGGTGATGGCCACAGTACAATCTTTTCTTCTCCATTTTCCTCACAGGATTTTGTACACACATGCACATGTGCCCGATTTGAGTTTTAAGCCACCGGGTCTGGGACTTGAACTGCTTTCGGCTACATGGGAGTCCAGCAACATTGCCATTATGCCATCTGCTGGTCCCAAGGACAGAAATATTTTAAGTAAATATTTTAATATTTGATAATTTCAATTTTTTCTTAGCTATCGGTGAGCCTTGTGATTGCCATGTCTGTTTATCTTTTAATGCCTCATTTGTAAATCTACCAAAACAAAGAAGAAGGTGAAACACAGTTCTTAACTAAATATTACCACTTTTCTCAATTGAATAATCAACTTTTCAGATTTGTTCACACTCTGGAAAACATATGATTCATCAAAAACAATTACAAAGTGGAAAAATAAAGAGGAAAAATAGATAAATATGAGCACCCCACATCTTTTTTTATTTCTCTTTCTTTCCACCTGCAAATGCTACAGACTTAAGCATTAAAATTTTTAACCTTATTGTTAGTCTCTGCTAAACTTCATTGTATCCTTCAATAATATTATCCTCAAGTTTTTTTCTTTTATTTGAGTGAAAAACATTATTTAATGAGATTTCTTCTCAGTATTATTTTTGTTTTCTAGCTGCTTAGAAGGATAAGGTACCTAAATCTCATCAGGGTCCTAATGTACACTACGCCTGAAAATTCCAGTAAACACTGCAAAGCAAATCCTCCATGTTCACCCAATTGGGCCTTGACTCATGACTCAAAGAAGAGAAGACTTCGGCAGAATAGTTTCTCCCTTTCAGTACAGATTAATGATTTGTGTTTATTTTTCCTTACACCTGCTAGTAGTTTCCCATAAAAATATTTGGAAGTGGGTTATTTTTTAAAAAGTAATTATTTATTTACTTTTATTATCATTTTTTTAAAATTTGCTTTAGGGCTCACAAGCTTAACAGAGAGAAAGAACCAGAGAGAGGGAAAGTGAGAAAGCAAGTTGCCAGTTCTGGGACAGGCAGTTGGCCATGTGGGAGTCCAGCACCGTAGCCACCACACCACCTGCTGGCTGGCTCTAAGGAAATGGGATGCTATTTTGTAGTGTCTATAAATAAATTTTATACAGAAAATCTGGTAAAGATTGCATTTTTGGAAATTACATTAGAATAAAACTAAACAGCAAAGGAAATAACCACTAAATATTAATATGTCAGTGCCTAATTTATGAACACCTCCTATGAAGTGTATAGGATTTCAAACCCATTTTGTTTTAATCATTTTTTTCCATTTTATTGTTTCATTCAAATTTTTCATTGCTTAATTATTTTATCTATTTTAAATTTTTATTGCTAATACACTGATGTGTTTTAATAAGCTATCTTAAATCCAGATTTTGTGTTTTATTATTTAGCTACTGTCATTGCATTTCATTTTTAACTTTTTAAAAATAAATAGCAATTTTTTAATATGCACAGTGGTATGTCAGAAGAAAAATACATTATTTTAGATACTATTATAAATTTAACATTGGAATTTATCTCTGTAAGTAGTAATGATTTTAAAAGATAACCATTATTCATTTCAGGAAGAAATAGATATAGCAATAATTTGGATGTTGTAATGAGCTTCCAATAAATAATGTAATAGACCAGTAATTTAGACATGAGATTGCCTTTTTGTATTTACTGGTAATTTTCATTGAAAATCCCCCAGAACTTTAATTTAAAAATATATTAAATTTTAATATATGCCTAAGATTTATGAGTTGATAACTAACTGTACATTGTATTATTATTACAAATATTATCTCTGTTATGCTCATGTGAGACATGTGTGACTAATACATGTAACAGTCTAGTAGATTTTTGTTTTTTGTTTTTGTTTTTTTAAATAGGGTGGATAAACTCGTTGGAGAGAGGGAGAGAGAGAGAAAATAAAAATCACACTCTGGGGAGTTGGCCACACTGGTTGCAATCCCCTCCACTCCATTTTTCTCTTGGGAGTTTGTGCACACACACACACACACACACACACACACACACAGAGTAGCCTGGTGTGTTTTTCAAGCCACTGGATCTGTGACTCAAACCACAAAGTTGGTCATGTGGGATCCTACTGCCTTAACCTCCACACTACCTAGTCAGCCCCAACATAAATTAAATATATATATATATATATATATATATATATATATATATATACACACACACACACACACACACACACACACACACAATATGTGTGTGTGTGTGTGTATTTAATATATATATTATATATTTAAAAATATATATTAATTTTTGACAATGTGAATCTTCAGATTATTATGTAATTCATTAAGAATACCTACTCATTCCTAAAATGTAGACTCATCCACCTTTTGAGAACGACTGTGATCCATTATAAATAGATTTCAAAGTACAGTCACAATCAAAATCAATGATATGGAATTTTGTACATTTTTAACTGGGAGACTGATAACTGTATTTGAGTTCTAAAATCCTAGCTCAAGTATATAAAATATAGCTTTTTTTTAATAGTCTTCCTCAATTCTATTGGAAATATTTTATGATTCTAATTATTGTAAATCTGAAACATCTGGTAAATTATCATTTTGTTCATTAGAAAACACTGGGAAGACTTCTTGTTATACTTGCTTTTGGCATATTTTAAAACAGTTAAATTTCAAACTCACTTTTCATGCTCACTAGGACCATATGCTGTAATTATCCAAAAGAGGTCATCAAAAGGGGAAGAAAAGTAAAATTCCACAGCAAAATATTTCAAACAAACTTCCTGCACAATGGTTGGAGCATTGTTAATAGAGTAGGAAAAAATCAATATCCATAAGCATTCCTAATTGTTTAGTTGTGTTTCAATAATTTTCATGAACAGGTAAATAAATAAGCTCTTTTTTACTCAATATCAAAAGTGAAGAAGAGAAAATAAGAAGGCAGAGGGCAGATATCAGACACACTAGACAGAAAACCTCTAATACATTCTTTGGCACCTGGGAAGAAATGACTGTAAGTGATTGAAGGATTTCCTCGGAGGTACAAGAAGAAACTTTATCAGCCTTTGAGAGAGCACAACTTTATATTGTTCCCTGTGGAGAGTTTAGGATTTTATCTGAGAAATGTGACACAAAAACTAAGTAAGTATCTTTCCCTTTCATACTCCCTAGTTTACACAGGTTATCATGGATGTTAAAAATATCTCACCTCCCAGGGGCCGATAGGTGGTGTGGTGGTTAAAGGTGCTGGGTTCCCACATGACTGACTATGGTTTCAGTCTCAGACCTAGTGGCATGCTTTCTTGCTTTCTTTTTCTCTATATCTCTACCTTCTCTGCTCAAATTAAAGTAATACTAATAATAATAATAATAATAACAGATGAAGTTAAATAAATAAATAATTTTTTAAAAAAAAATCACACCCCCTATAGGGTTTTAGAGATGGCTAAACGTACTAGGGACCCTGGCAGACTGTGGAAGCAAAGGCATCTATGACTAATACCAGTATCTAGAAGTATTAAAGGTTAGTAAATCTTTATCTAATTATTTTTTTCCATATGATTTATTTGAGGATTTTAAGTACAAAATATTTTGGACTTGATGTTAGATATTAAATGTATAAAATGAAGTTTAATTTGTTCAATTTAAAACTATTTTTCCATAAATTAGGGTGGTCATTTTGTTAATATTTAATGTACTTTTTTACCCCTAATTTGGACCATTAGAAATACTTACCTTATTGGGGATCAGCAGATGGCATAATGGTTTTGTTTCTGGACTCCAACATAGCTGACTGTGGTTCAAATCCTGGTCCCAGTGGCTTAAAATTCACGAGAGCATGTGTGTGTGTGTGTGTGTGTGTGTGTGTGTGTGTGTGTGTGTCTCCAAAATTCTGAGAGGAGAATGGAGGAGAGGGGATTGTGGCATGGCCATCCCCCTTGAGGGGTTGATTTCTTGCTTTCTGTCTCTTTGGTGAGTGCACACACTCTGTAGTAAAAATCTCTCTTAAACAAACATACAAACAAACAAAAAACTTACTTCTTAATGCATCTTGATTTTTATATTAAAAGGAATTTTTTTAGGGGAGGGGAGGCAAGAGACTCAATTTTTTTTCCCCAATTTAATTTTTCTTTTCTGCCTTAATTTTCTTTTACTCCTTTCTTATATTAGGTATTATGGAAAAAAAATGTTTAATAGCATGGAGTTCACAATGAGATCACAGTTCGGTAAATCAAAAATAAGAGTAAAAATCTGTTAAAGTTGGTAATTCAAGAAACTCTAAGGTAGACTTTGTCAAAATGCTAGAAGGAAAACATGACAGCTATGAATATAAGTGATATTAATATATCATATTTTTATTGTCTTAAAAATACTTTCACAAAATAGTGTATCAAAGCTTCCATCCTCATTTTAAGAAGGTATTGTTAAAGTGTTCATCTGCCAAAAACGCATGAATCCAAAAAGTTACACAAAAGAATATTTCATTTTCAACAGCAGTCAGATTAACAACCATCTACAAATTTTGTTACTTTTACAGGATACTATGAAAAGCTCTGAATTACTGAGAGGCATCAAAATCTGCCATATATTTTATATCACAGAATAGATTTGTGACACTCTTCAACTTAAGCCTAAGGCATTTTCAATGTGCATACTTATTTTCCCACATCTTTCGTCAATTAGTTTAATAGTACATTAAAATGACATTTATTAAGTAGTTGCTATATATCAAAGATCCTCCAAGGAGCTTAACTAAGATGGAGAAATGCATACAGTTTTTTCTTTTCATAGTTTTATAGTATAGTATATGAGTAAACCAAAAATTATATGAAACAAACCAACAAATCTGTAATCACAAGACAGCACATATTTCAAGAAGAAAGACTTAGTCAAGCACTAAAGGAGTTAGGAAAAATGTTAGGTAGAAATTCAGGACTCAGGAATAAGAATTGTTTTCAGGAGAAAAGTACTTATGAGAAGAAAAAAAAAGGACCAAGGGAAAACAGTAAGACTTAAGCTAGAAGTCAAAGAGCTACATATTATTATATTTAGGAGTAAAGAAAATCAAAAATATCCATTTTTTTTTGAAGATTAAGTTCAGCATCAATCAGGTCAATATTGTACTGATTGCATTAACATCCTCCTTTTTTTTTTCATTTGTTTTGTTTTTTAATTTGTTACAGGGCATGTACATTCACCTGACAGAGACAGAGAGGCACAGTGAGAAAACATCCCTCATAGGCAGTGGTCACATTATGAATCTCTCTCCATTTCTCCCTCCTGTAGGGATTTTAGGCTCCCATGCAGATCCAGCTGACATGTTTTTCAAGCCTCAGAGTCCATGACTCTATATTATTGGCCAAGTGAGAGCCAGTCACCTTAACTAAACTGACATTGGCTGGCACTAACTTGTCCATACCTTAACTGCTTTATAAAAAAAAAAAAAAAAGCAAATCATTTTAGCAGAAACAAATATTCATCTATAACAAGTGTTAGCAAGCATTTTCTTTAAAGGGTCAGAAAGTAAACATGATGCTTTGCGGATTAAGCTGTTGGAATTATTCGCCTCTGCCTTATTGCATAAGCGCAGCCACATATAATTAAATTAATAATTAGAGTAAAAGAATTAACCTGTTTTGTTTTGATAAATCCTCCTATACAAAAGAGGAAGCAACTTGCAGGTCAATTTCTTAAGCCACGATTGAAGAATATTCTATTTTAAGGCCAGTAGGTGACATGGAGGTTAAGGTCACAGGTTCCCATGGGGCCTACTGTGCAGTTCTAGTCTTGCACAAAAAGGCTTAAAAAACGAGGTGAGTGCATGTGCATGCATGCTCAAAATCCCAGAAGAAAGTGGAGAAGGAATTTTGGTGTGGCCATTTCTCCTGGGGGGTGATTTCTCAATTTCCGTCTCTCTCTTTGTCTCTGTCCAACAAGCACAAAAGCTAACTAACTAACTAAATAAATAAACAAATAAAATAAACAATTACTTGGCATATGGCAAAGAAAACACATAGATCATAAAATATATACCCATTAGAAATATGGATTAAAGAATTACACAAGATGATTTTTAAAAAATCTTTGGTTAAGGCCTGGCAAGACTATCAAAAATCTTTCTCTCTCCTTCTCTCTTTCTTTTGTAAGTAAATAAACTTAAAAGTTGTTAATATTTTCAGGTAAATAAAATAAGAGTAAATTATCAGAAAATTCAAAGAGGTAAGTTAATCAAAAATAAGTAATCACAAATTATCATCAATTATGGCAATCAGCTCCAGAATAGATGGATTTGACAGTACATTAGTCTCAGTTGAGGAAATAATTACAGATGATAAGACCATCAAACACTGACAGACCATATCACAGCAAGAAAAATAAAAATGTAAATTCAAAAAAGTTGTAACAAGTGTTAAATTAATGATTTAATTTAAGAGATGGAAAATAAGGCAGAAGAAATACTTAAGAGGTAGGAGAATGGATGTGCCCAAACTGACAAAAGGCATCAAGCCACAAATTCAAGAATGACCAGGAACCTCCAGAAGGATAAATAGAAATAATAATATGCATTGACATCAAAGCATAGCAGCTGAATTTGATCTCAAAGACAAAACTGAAAAACAAAAAAAGAGAAAAAGAAATGCACCCCCCCTTTTTTTTTTCAAAGAGATATTTTTGCTAAAGGGCTCGTGTGCTTGCCAGAGACAGAGAGATGGAAAGTAAAATATCACACCCTGGGGGGATGGCCATGCCATAATCTCTTCTCCTCCATTCTCTAGGGATTTTGGGCATGTATGCACATGTGCCATGTGCCCGGTGTGAGTTTCATTCCTCTGGGTCTGGGACTTGAACTGCAATTGGCCATGTGGGAGTCTAGTAACAAAACCATTATGCCATCTGTGTGTCATAATGTTGGCCATAACAGTCAGAAATACTCCTCTAATGAAACAACAATTATCACTAACAATTATCATCACAATTCAAATTAAAGGAGAAAATGCAATGACATCCTCCAAAGTCCTAAATGTTCCATCAACATCAAAAAAATATATAAATATATTTTATATATATATATATATATATATATATACACACACACACACATAGAGATATATACATATATTTATATATGTGTGTATATATATATACACATATATAAATAAATAAACTTTTCAAATGAAAGCAAATTACTTCTCCTTGATGAGATATTATTATAGGCCAGTGCTTTCTTCTGCAACAATTAGAAGAAAAATAGGGAATTACTATTTTATCATTTTACATAACCAGAGATTTATAGAAGCAGTGAAGAGACCACAAATCTATAAGTCAAAAAACAAAGCACTATTTTGAAGAAACTTAAATTTGGGTCAGCATCTGTTCATTCTGGACATTTGCTGAGAGTTTAGTCAGGGAAGTAGTGTCTGCAGAAGGAAATGAAAATAGAAAGGCTTTTACTGATAATAAATAGACTGGAATAATAAAGAGGAAACTTGGGGGCAGGGGCAAAAGGATGGTTCTTTTATCTCTTGGGATACATGATAAGCAGTGTGGGATGTTAGTCCCAAAACTAACAAAAACTATCATAGAATCTTCCATAATTACTGGAAATAGAAGGAAAAACACCACTAGAAAGTGTTAGCCTCAAAAATACATTTGTTTCTCTCCCTAAAATATCTGTACCTTCTAAGCTGAAGTGGGGTAAATAAAAAGCACTGAAGGTCAGAACAGCACTCGTATAGTATAGTTTCTTATGATTTAATGAGGCAGAGTAAACAACACAGAACACAGTATTAGTGAAACAGCAAACCAATCAACAGAAAGTACTCTATCAAATAACAAAGAAAAACAGAGTAGACTAAGAAACACACACACCATCTTTTTTATACAAGCAGTGTATATGTGTGTGCACATGTGTATCTCTTCCTCCCAAAATGAAAAATAACATGAAATTTTCCTCTGTGTGAAATATTTTAGGTGGTATAAAGAATTAAGTGTTTCTTTAGGTACAGAGTGGTCTATGTACCAGATAATAACCTGTGTGAGATGAAGTTTAAGATGGAGTGAAAAAAGCATTCTGTAAGTCTCAATAAGCCCAAGGTCCTCATCTCCTGAAGTAGAAAAATAGTTATAACAATATAGATCCTGGATTCCTGGAACAAATAAGGTATGAATAATGTGAAGCTATTCAAAAATAAGTAGGGGTCTGTATGTATTCTGTAGACTCAGGCCAAAACTTTTCTCTGATTTTCAGCATATGCCTCTACAGATGAGTCATTTCTGTTTATATGGATCAAATTTATTTGAACAAAACAATAAAGAAACACTTGGAAAAGAGAAGAAGTTTATATTTATTTCTTGAGGCTTCATAAAAATATTCTTGGCCTATCAGTCAAGGAGACTGAATTCTGCCTTGAGGTTTAACATGTAATCAATAGTCTTATGAATTTGGGGAATTTACTAGTCATCTCTATAAAATTAAAAAAATACATATTTACCCTGTTAAATCTTAGTTGCCCTGATTATCAGTTAGGGTGACATCTTCAACATCATTGATAGGCACTTTTCTGACCTGACCTGTTAATTCTCATGGAAGATCTTTTTCACATACTGATCTCTGGTCTTACATATGCTAATTTTGCAATACTCTAGACCAGGGATTCTCAACCCTTAGGCCATAGACTGGTACTCCTGGATGGGCAGGGGGTGTGGAACAAGGCAAAACCTGGTGGGTGGGAGAAGAGAACGCAAGTAGGGAGAATTTTTTTTTTTCAATTTATTTATTTGCATTCATTCTCTGAACATCATTACAGCATACAAAATGAGATTTTCCATCCAAATTACACTATATATTGTCTCAATCAAGCACATCAACAAACATGTTATTGTCAGCAAATGATCTTCCATTTCTTGTCTTCTGTATGTTTTGCTTTTTTCCCCCCATCCTAGATTCTCTATCTCTTACCCTCTGCCATCTCCCACTCTCCTCCCACAGTCTCTGGTAAGTAGGCAGAATTTTAACGTAGAGTGAAGACACTGATGCTCAGAGGGCATGTGGCAGCCACAGAAACATAGCCTCTAGCTTTAATGTCCATGCAAGGAATGGGACAGACACAAAGCAGGGAGAAGAAATCGAAACTCTTGCAAAGGCTGTAATGTGTCATCAGTTCATTGACTCATCAAAAGAATCTGTAAAGAAAAACATATCCTAGAAAAATAAAATGTTTTAAAATATAAAATATCTAAAAGAATCAAAGTTAAGCACATGCATATGTGTGTATGCACATATGTTCAATATAATTAATAATACATACTGTTGAGCAGATGATTAAATATGAGTAAAAAGAATATAAAAGGAATTATCTGAAAATATATATTTAAATCATGGAGCTATAACAAAAAGAAGAAATGTGTGGAAAATAAAAAGAGTATTTTAATAGTAGGAGTTAGAGAAGGGGACTGACAAGTGACAACAAGCAGGAATTAGCAATAGAAGGAGAGAGTGATAGGGCTTTGAGAAGAATGGAAAAATTAAAACTTTTTCTCTGGGAGAATGAAAGGTAAGGAAAGAATAGCATAATTTCTGGGCCTACTTCAACTTACTTGTTAGGAATTTAAAAGGAAAGATGCTATCATAATTTTGCCTCGAAGTTAAACTGAATGAAAAATAGATAAGAAACCTGAACAAGTTTATCTGCAGAATTAATATTAAAAATAGGGCCCAGCAGGTGGGTGGTGGTCAAGGCACTGGATTCCCACATGGTATATACCACAGTCCCAAGTCCCACACACAGCGATTTCAAAAACACACGAGGCACATGTGCATGAGTACCCAAAATCCTGAAACAAGAATGGAGAAGAAGGGATTGCAGTAAGGCCAAACCTCTGGAGAGTGATTTCTCACTTTGTCTCTCTCTCTCTCTCTCTCTGTCACTCTCTGGCAAGCACATGTGCCCTATGACAGAAGCCTAAAAGAAAAAAAAAAAATAGCAATTTTGGGAGGAGAGATTGTTTTTTTTTTTTTTTTTTGTTTTTTTTCTTTTTTTTGGAGAGGTTTTTGCTATAGGGAGCGTGCGCTTGCCAGACAGACAGAGAGAGACAGAGAGATAGAAAGCAGGAAATCACCCCCCAGAGGGGATGGCCACGCCGCAATCCCTTCTCCTCCATTCTCCTCTCGGGATCTTGGGCACGCATGCACATGCGCCCGGCGTGAGTTTAAGCCACCGGGTCCGGGACTCGAACCGCGGTCGACTACGTGGGAGTCCAGCGACATAGCCATTACGCTAACTGCTGGTCCCGGAGAGATTGTTTTTAATGATTCAATGAATATTAATATACTTACAGATATGCATAACCACTACCACAGTAAACTTTAGAACATGTTCATCAATTAAAACAGAGTATGAGCCCACTTAATATGAGTATATCAAATAGTGAAACTATGTACACTGAAAGTAGAATTTTTCTAAAGTTTTGCCTATTTTGGGTTGACTTTTTACTTTTCTCTTCCCCATGAGTCCTGTAAATGCTATGTGTGTTTCTGTTGTATCATAATTTTTCTCATTATATAATAATTTCCCATTAACATCCTAGTGAAATCCATGTGTAGTGGGAGTAGGGAGTGGGAGGGTTTGCAGTGTAAATGGTATGTTAATGAGCTAAAGGTCACTTGAAGACAACCAGGCTCAGCACTGAGCATGCTTCAAGTATTAGAAGGTACCTTGCAGTGTCATCCATCCTGAGGAGCATGATGTTCCCAACTGCAGAAGGGTGATTTGGGGCATTTCCTATGGGTGGTGCCAATGGACCTCTAGATCCTTCTTTCCCTGTTCATGTCTATCTACCTACTCTAATACTCTCAGATTCTTTGATATTGTAGTGTATATCAGCACTTCATTTGTTTCATGTGGCTGAATAATATACCACTAAATAAATATACCGTATTTGGCAATCTATTCATCAATTTGATAAGTGTTTCTGTTGTTTCCACTCTTTGGCTATTGTTAATAATGCTACTGTAAACATTCATTTACAAGTTTTTTATTTGTATATCTGTTTGCATTCCCTTGGGAATGTAACTAAGTGTGGAATTGCTGAGTCATGTGGTAACTTCATTTAATAATTTGAAGTAATGTCATACTTTTTTCTAAAGTGACTGCACTACTTTACATTTCTACCAGCAGTTTGTGAGGGTTCCAATTTTATTTTTTTTGAAGTTTTTTGCCTTAGGGCACATGTGCCAGAGAGAGAGAGAGAGAGAGAGACATACACAGTGTAAGGTAAAATGATGAGAAATCACAAGTTGGGAGTGATGGCCACACCACAATCCCTTTTCCTCCATATCTCCTCCCAGGATTTTGGGCATGTACACATATGTGTACAGCATGATTGTCAGGCCACCAGGTCCAGGATTTGAACTGTGACTGCCCATGTGGGAGTCCAGTGATATAGGTACTATGCCATCTGCTGGTCCTGAGGGTTCCAGTTTTTAGACATCATCATCAGCCCTTGTTATTATCTAACTTTCTTGAGATTAGAAATCCTAGTGGTGTTGAGGTAGGATTTCACTGTTTAATTTGCATTTCCCTGATGACTAATGATGTAGCATGTGTTATGTATTTAATGAACATTGCATCATGTACTTAATGAACATACTTGTATCTTTTTGGAGAAATGTCCACTTAGATTATTTGCTGATTTTTTTCATTGGGTTATTTGTCTTTTGATTATTTTTTTGTAGGATCTCTTTATAGATTCTGGATACAAGTCTTTTCTAGACACATAATTTGTAAATAGTTTCTCCTTTTCTGTGAGTTGTTTTTTTTTTTTTTACTTTCTTGGTCATGTTCTTTAAAACACAAAAGGTTTTAATATAAGGAAATTCAAATCACCCCTTTCTTTTGTTACTTATGTCTTCAATGTCACATTGAATAAATAAACATTCCTTTACCAAATTTAAGATCATGAAGATTTATACAAACATTTTTTTCTAAGAGATTTTATAGTTTTAGCTCTGACATTTAGGTCTGTGTCCCATTTTGTGTTACATTTTATATCCTATGGTGTGGAGTGAAGGTCCAATTTCATTTTGTTCCATCTGGCTGCTTTGTGTTCCCATCACCACTTATTGAGACATCTATCCTTCTCACATTAAATGGTCTTCCTAAGCTGGTCAAAAATTAGTTGAATATAGAAACATGGTTGTATTTCTGGGCTCTCAAATATATTTCATTGATTTCTCTGTCTCTCCTGTGCCAGTAGCACACTTTGGTAATTGTTGCTTTGTAGTTAGTTTTATATTGAGATGTGTAAGTCCTGCTACCTTGGTTTTTGTTTGTTTGTTTGTTTGTTTTTGAAGATTGTTTTTACTTTTATGGATTTCTTGCAACTTCGTATAATTTTAGTATTATCTTCTCAATTTCGTTTTCTTCTAAATTTACATTCATTCATTCTATACACTGACAGCAAACAAATGAGTTTTCACATACAGAATACAATGTATATTGGGTCAAAGTATTACCATACATGTTATCATAAATAAATAATTTTCCATTTCTTGTTTCTTATATATTTTGCTTATTTTTTTCCCACTTTAATTCCCTCCCTCTCACTCTCTGTGATTTCCCACCCGCCTCCCACACTGTCTCTGGTATCTACAGTTGCTTTCCATGCCTTTTTTTTTTTTAATTGAGTCACAAAAGATCTTAATTAAACTAAATACTTTCAATAGTAAATGCACCTGATCACATGTCTGACTTTAGGCATAAACTCAATAAGTAGAATGAACATACTGTAAACTAGCATATAGCTGAGGCTATATAGCTACTGCAGTTATTAAGCACATTTTGTTTGTTTTTTTTTTAATTTTAAGAAAAACAGTTTTAGCTTTAATAAATCAAAATAAAAATGTTAACAGAAATTTACTTAAGATGTCAGGCTGGGGAAAAGGTTAGGATTCTGTTCAAACAGCAAGTAGATACTAAAAACTCAAAACACTTTTATGGATAAAGCTAAAATTTAGTAACAAGTGCAGTGTAATTGTCTTCTGAAACATTTTTTTTCTCTCTCTCTCCATTCCTGCTTTTAACAAAGAGAGGCATAAACCAACTTGACTTCTCAATTTCTATATAGATATCAACTGGGATTATGGTAGTTATTGTTGAAAATGCTTTTATCTGTAGGTAAATTTGAGAAGTATTGCTATTTTAACAAAATTAAGTCTTCTAATCAATGAACATGGGATTATTTTCCATCTACTTAATTTCTTTAATTTATTGGGTCATTGGAAAAGTCATAGTGCATTGTCTCATAGAAAAACAAAAAAATATGTAATAACTTTTCTGACAACCCAGTATTTTAAAAATTACTTGAAATTTTCAGAGTACATTTGACTTTTTTGTTTAGATTTATTCTTATTATGTTATTTTTGATTATATTGCAAATGGAGTTATTTTCTTAATTTTCTGTTCAGATTTTTAATTTCTAGTGTATGAAAGAATTCATTTTTATATTGATCTTGTGCCTTATAACTTTGCCAAATTCATTTACTAGTACACATAACAGATTCTTTGTGTATTCTTGAGGATTTTCTACATAAAAGATCCTGTTATTTATGAACAGTGATAGTTTTACTTCTTTTTTTTTAGACTGCACGTCCTGTTTCTATTACTTGTCTTATTGCTATTATTTCGTTATAACTGTGTAGAATTTTCAAGAATGGGGATACTTACTTAGTTCTGATCTTAGGGTAAAACATTCATTCTTTTATCAGAAGTATGATGATACCTGTGGATTTTTTATAGATACCTTGTATCAGGTTGAGGAAATTCCTTTATATTTCTAATTTGTTGAATGCTTTTGTCATGAAAGGCCATTGGATTTTTTTTTTAAATGCTATCTCCTATTCAGATCACCATGGTGTTTTTGAGGTTTATTATTATTCTGTTCATACGATGTGAGATTCAGATACCAGATTAGCCTTGAGTTCTTCAAATCCATTACACTTGCTTATGTTATATAGTTCTTTCTATGTTTTCCTTGATCTGGTTTGCTAATACTTTGTTGTAATTTATAATTAGAACATAAATTTAAGTAGCCAGAAAAAATAGTCCAGAACCAAATAGTTTCACTGTCAAATTCCACCACACTTTTAAAGAAGAATTAATACTGATACTGATTCTTAACAAACTCTTCAAAAAAAAAAAAAAAAGATGGGGCACTTTTTCAACTTTTTTATGCATCCATATTTAATGAGATACTGATATGTAGTGTCCTTTACTAAAAATGTCTTTCTTTTAAAATCATAGTGATTTCAGCCTCAGAAAATAACTTGAAAAGTAGGGACAATCAGATGGCCTGGTGGTTAAGGCACTGGACTCCCACAAAACCAATTGTGGTTCAAGTCCCAGACCCAGCAGCTTGAAAATTATGTTGGGTCTCTGTGCGTGCATTTCCCAAATCCCAAGAGGAGAATGGAGGACAAGAGATTGTGGCATGCCATTCTCCTTGGAGGGTAATATCTCACTTTCCTTTTCTCTGTCTTTCTCCTGTGAGCAAACACACCCTGTGGCAAAAACATAAAAAAAAAAAAAAAGTTGAAAAGTTTCCCCCTCCCCATTTTTTTTTGAAGAGTTTATAAAGAATTGGTATCAACTTTTCTTATTTTTATTTTATTTTATTATTATTATTTATTTATTTTTTTTTTTTTTTTGGAGAGGTTTTCGCTATAGAGCACGTACGCTCGCCAGAAAGACAGAGAGAGACAGAGAGACAGAAAGCGAGAAATCACCCCCCGGGGGGATGGCCATGCCACAATCCCTTCTCTTCCATTCTCCTCTCAGGATCTCGGGCATGCATGCACACGCGCCCGGCGTGAGTTTTAAGCCACTGGGCCCGGGACGTGAACCGCGTCAACTACATGGGAGTCCAGCGACATAGCCATTACGCTAACTGCTGGTTCCGGTATCAACTTTTCTTTAAAAGTTTGGTGGACTTTGACACTGAAACTATCTGGTTCTGGACTATATTTTATGGCTACTTAATTACTGTTTTAATCTCTTCATTTGTAGGCATACTCAGGTGGTCTTTTTTTTTTTTTTGAGTCAGTTTCAAGAAGTTCTGTCATCTTCAACTAATTTGTCTATTTCATATATTATTTTACTTATTGGCATATAGTTGTTCATAGGATTTCTTTAAGTTTTGTTTTGTTTTTTTATCTCCTAGGGTTGGTAATAATGTCCCACTTACATTTCTAATTGTAGCAATTTGAGTATTCTTTCTTTTTTTCTTTATCAACCTATTTTTGAATTTTGTTGATATTTTCAAAGAATTAGATGTAGATTTTATTGATATTTTCTGTTCTATTTCCTACTGTTTTGTTAATTTTAAATTTAGTCCTTATGATTTTCTTTGTGTTCTTTTGCAGTATCTTGAATTATATGTTTAGGCTACTAATTTGAAATCTGTTTTCTCTCTTAATATAGTTATATGAAGCTGTAAATTTCCCTTTATGTCCTACTAAAATTTCATCTCATAAATTCTGGTATTTTGTGAGTTCATTTTCATTCAACTCAACATATTTTCTGATTTCTCTTTTTATTTATTCTTTCATCGATTTGTTTTTTAAGGTTTATAGTTTATTTTCCACATATTTTGTATAGTCTCAGCTACAAAAGTACTGCATTTCTATATGTAATTTTCCTAGCAATATATTTAATACATACTATTTTATACAATTGCTTTATAAATCAGTAAAATAATAAAAAATGAAAGTATTAATTATACTGTGTTTTATAATTCATTACCAGTGGTTTTTTAATGTTCATATGAATTTAAATAATCATTAGTCAGTTGTGTTCAGCCTGAGGAACTTCTTTCAGTATTTCTTGTAAGTCGGACTTGCTACAGCATATTCTTTCACGTTTTGTTTACCCTGGGATGTCTTTATTTTGCCTTCACTTTTGAAGATAGCTTTGCTGGATATAGGATTCTTGGCTGACAGTTTTGATTTTTGTTTTGTTTTGGTTTTGTTTGTTATTTTCCTGTGAACATTTTAAATGCACTGTCTCACTGGCTCTGGCCTTTTTTGTCTATACTGAGAAATCAGTTATTGATCTTATAGGTGTTTCCTAGTAAATGACAAGTCATTTTCCTTTTGTGGCTTTCAACATTTTTTCCTTTGATTTTTAGTATGTTCACTATGACATGATTGTGGCCCTCTTTGTGTTTATCCTAAGAATTTATTGAGTTCCTTGGAGCTGTTTTTCAATAAATTTGGGAAGTTTCAGGCAAATATATTAACTATTTTTTCTGTTCTTTTTCTTTTTTCTGATACTTTTATTAGGCATATTATTGTGCTTAATGATGGCTCTCTTTATTTTTCATATTCTTTTGTCTCTATATTTGTCAGATTACATGATCCTAACCAGACTTCAAGTTCTTTAATTCTTTTATCTGCCAATCAAATTTGCTGTTGAGATACTACAGTGAATTTTTTATTTCACTCTGTACTTTTCAACTCCAACTTTCCAAATAGTTCTTCTTTTTAAAATATTTTATTTAAGTTTAGTTATTTACTTAATTATTTTAATTTGACTGAAGAGGGACAGTGTGGGAGGGGATCAGAAAGCAAGCCACCAGGTCTGGGACTCAGACTGCGGTTGGCTATATGGGAGTCCAGTGTCTTTAACCACCATGCTTTCTACTGGTCCCCAAGTTCTTTTTTATTTTTAATATTTTTGAAAGAATTATTTATTTAATTTTATTGATCCATTTATTTATTTTAATTTGACCATATATATATAGATATATCTATATATATCTATATATAGATATATCTATATCTATATATATATATATATATATATATATATTTATAGAGAAAGAGAGAGAGAGGGAAAGTGAGAAAGCAAGCCACCAGGTCCAGGACTTGAAACATGGTCAGCCATGTGGGAATGCCCAGCGCCTTAACCACCATGCCACCTGCTGGCCCCCTAAGTTCTTTTTAAAAAGAAAATTCTCTCTCTTTATTAATGTTATCTATTTGACATCACATTGCCATAATATTTTAGCTTCTTTCTTTTTTTTTCAGTTCTTTGTATTTTCATAATGACTACTATGAATTTTTTTAAATTTTTACCTGTAAGTCTGACTCTGATTACTCTTACAGGTAATACCTATTGTGTGTTTTCCAGTGTAAGCATTTCTACTTCTTTACATATCTTATCATTTTTTAACTGTTAGGAGCTGGATACTATAGATAAATATTATAGAAACAAATAGGACTATTGCTTTTCCTCAAGGGTCTGCTAGTCTTATTTTCTTGTTCATTTGCTTGATTAGTAGCTGAATTATTTTAGTAAAGTCTACCTTAGCCCCCACATAAGTTGGTACTGTTGTTCCTCAAGGAGAAATAGCTTTGGTTATGGTCACAGTCATGAGATGATAGTATTTTTTTAAAATTATAGTATTTTTTTAAAATTATTTTACTTAGCTCTATTTATTTATTTTATTTGACCAAAGAGGGACAGAGCGAGAGAGAGGAAAGTGAGGAAGCAAGCCCAGGTCTGGGACTCTAATTGCGGTCAGCCATGTGAGAGTGCAACGGCCCTTGTTGAATATACAAGCCTATTCCAATTGCCTTTTAGCACTATCTTGATTATTTGTGTGAACAAACTTAGGTCTGAACTTCTTTACACTCTTGCAAATGTAGTGCATTTTTAAAAAAAGAAAATAGGAACTATATATTTTTTAACTTATTTCCTCAAGCAAAATATCTAGGTCAGGGTGGTCTGGAGCCAGGTTTGGAGATAATGGCATGCCTCTCTTAGACTAAAACCTCTGCTTTAGGAGCTGACCCCAGAAGACAATTTGAGTATCTGTCACAGAATCACTGCCTATGTGCTGTGGTAAGGGCAGTCAGGGTTTTAGCAATCTCAATAGCATAGTACTAAGGTAGTGTCTTCATTCCCTGAGTGAGAATAAGGTGGAAAACGGTATTCCCCACTTGATGACCACATTTTCCCTGGAGTTTATGCTCAGCAACAGATAACTAGGGGTAGAATAATAAATACTGATATTCATTCAGGAAAAAATAATGTCCTCCTACTTGAGACTGATGGGAAAGGGCAACTTTGGACAAGGGGAGAGGACAAATTGGAGCTGGGGGAGTGAGAGCCATGTTTCTTAGTTGTACCAGTCTTGAGTGAAATTTTAGCCTCAATAAAATGAAGTAATTTATAATACAAAGAGTCCTGTATTGTTTAACATTGTGTATAAGAAAATATTGCAGAGACTAAGATGAATAGAGGTTTAAATAAGGTGGCTTACTTATAAACAAAACAAAATAAACAAACAAAATATCTTAGATGAAAACAGTCCAGTGTGGGAATGATACTTTTTGTTTAAAAAAATCTTTAGATTTCTTTTGCCAAACTATGCAACATCAATTCTCTGAGTAAGTCCTGGTACTAGATGGATGGCTTTTCCAGCTTGGGCACCAAAGCCACATTTGATCTTTGGGAATGATTATTAATGTATCAACTGTCTTTTTTATTTTTTTCTTTGCTAAAAGGTACATGCACTTGCCAGACAGAAAAAGAGGCATAAAGTACTCCCCAATGGCGCTTGGCCACACCACAATTCTTGTTCCTTCACTTCTCAATCCTGTTAGATTTTGGGATGTGGACACACACATGCACAGTTTGTTTTGCAAGCTGGTGTTTCTCAACCACTGAGGTAAAGATTTGAACTGCATTCAGCCATCTGGGATTAAGGTTCCGTAACTACTAGGTCATAGAGCTGGCATAATGTGCCAGATGCCTTCTAATAATACTTCTGTTCATATCTGTTACCTTTGAACAACATCACATGGCCACAACTAGCTGCTATGGCAGTTAGAAATAAAGACTTTAACAGGCCCAGCAGATATCATGGTGGTTAAGGGGCTGGACTCCCAAATGGCCCACTGTGGGCCAGGACTTGGTGTCTTGAAAAATCACATCAGATGCATGTGTCTGTGCACCCAAAAATCCTAGAGGGGAATGGAGGAGATAGGATTGCAGGGTGGCTATACTTATTGGGAGGTGATTTCCCACTTTCTCTCTCTCTGTCTTTCTCTCTCTCTCTTGGGTGAGAGCATGCACCCTATTGTAAAAACATGAAAACAAACAAACAAAAACAAGGAATAAATTATTTATTATGATAGGTCATTTATCTCATTGAAATTTTGGGATATGATTATTATTTTTATGGATAAGAAGACAAAAATATTTGAAATAATAGCTGCTTCTATCACAGTATTTCTAGCACATAAGAAAATAATATTTAGTTTTACTACTAATCACAGTCATGGAATATAACAGAGCATCTATTAATTTCTATTATAAATTGGAAATCCCCAGAATAAAATCCCAAGAATGAGCAAATTCCTGGTGAATAATAAATTTTATAAACTGTTTGTGGGATTGACACATGCATAGAAGTATGGACACCCCCACACAGGTATGTATACCCACCAGTTTCCCCCTAAGAAGTATGTTGGGTAATATGTGTAAAGGAAGACACCTTCATGGCTCCTGAGAACTAGTAATTTCAAGGTAAAAGAGAAGTGAAGATATCCTACTGATAATTCAGCCTCCAGCCCACAAGGCTGAGTGGCAGGAGAGGCAAGAGGCAGGCCTTCAGAAGAAGATTCCTCATGGCTCCTGAGAATGAGTGATTTCAGGGTAAAAGAGAAATGAAGATTTCCTATGGATAATTGAGCCTCCAGCCCACAAGCTTGAGTGGTAGGGAGCTCCTCTAGCCTTCTATCTCTGTCTCTGTATCTCTGTCTCTCTCTCTGCTTCTGTCTTCTCATTTTTTTGTAATTTTTTCTTTTTAAAATGTTTTATGGTGGCTTGAAACACATACCCGTTGCATGCGTGTGTATGCCCAAAATCCCAAGAGAAAAATGGAAGAGAAGGGGTTGCGGCATGACCATACTCCCTGGGGGGATGTTTTCTTGCTTTCTGTCTCTCTGTCTCTCCAGCAACTGTATGCACTGTATGGCAAAAATCTCTCCAAAAAAAAAAAAAAAAAAAAAAAAGAAAGATAAAGAAAAACAAAAACAGAAAGGATATCTTAAACACATTTTAAAAATTTATTTTTATGTCAAGTAAAAGTGAGCTATATACTTAACTATTCCAAATATTGTTGTGTTGAAAGTATTGTTGTGTTGAAAGTTTTCTTGTAAAAATAATTCTAACACAACAATATTTGGAATAGTTAAGTTAATAGTTAAGTTAATCTATTTACTCCTAAAGATATATTGGCAATTGGTAAGTATTAGAATTTTTTAAATACCAGTTTTTAATGTGTATAAATCTTTAAACACAAGATATTAATATCTTCTAATTGTGTGAAATTTTCTAAAATTTTATTTACCACCTTGACTCATGAAATATTCTCAGAAAACGTAAGGGAATTTAAATAAAGGAAAATGATGCATTTTAATTCATATATGGATAAAATAAGGAGTATTTATTGGTCTTAAAGGCTGAAGATAATCATATTTTTAAGGCCAAAGATAATCATATTTTTGCTAGAGGTTTGAGCACAGTTAAGTGTGAATCTTACCAATTAAATTATCTAGTTCCACACAACTACTCTTTGGAAAGTAATTGCTTAAAGTGAAAAGCTTTTTCAGAATCTCTTTCGCATATAGAAACCAGTGAGAAATAAACCAGCAAGTTCCAAAAAACTGGAGTTTGAACATGTAAAAATGCTGCTCACAAAGATGGTAATTTATCTTTGATGAATTTATTCCTCCTTAGCCATTACCTTCTGTAATTATTTTAACTACAAAAAGTTTTAGAGATAATGTTTAAGTGTTTATCTTAATTTAGGGCCTAAAGCAAAAGAAAAATACCACAAACACCTGTCATACCATATTACAGATGAAGGCCAAGTCAGATCAATTGCCTTTGATTCAATGTGCTGAAGAAGCTTCAAGAGTATTTATGGCAACTGGATCTGTACGGTTCCCATAAACGCATAGGGTCAGAGAGTCGAAGACATCTCTGATAAATCAGATAATTAACTATAATAGACTGTTTCCCTTTGTGTGCACTTTTAGTATAAGGTTTATGTTCTTGGCAATATTTTTAATATATAGTTATTTTTGTTTTAGCTAATATAAATAATCATTGGGCTTTTGCCATTCAAATAGCGTACAATGTCGCTACAAGTATTATATTGCTAATTAATTAACAGAAAAGGAAACTTCTATCTAAACCTAATCTACTTAGCTATGCTATCAATTAGGAAAACAAATAGAGGATCAGTAAAATTCTTATTTGCTAATGCAGTGTCTTCAAATTCTAATAAATATATCTTGCCAGTAAGTGTCTTTTCCCAATGGAAAATAAGAAAATTCATTTAAAAAGAGAGACAGAAAAAGAAAGTTATTTTAATAAAGTAGTCCCTGGAGATCTGAGTAAATATATATTGTGTTTATTTGATACACAGTCAAAGTCAGGTAATATTTTCACTTCCCAATCTTTCATTTAATTTCTCTGTGACTCTCACTTGATATTTCACTTCAAATTCAGCTAAATAAGTCAAATTCTCTTAGCTCATGAATTTCATAACTACTCTTCACTGCCAGTAAATCTTCCTTTTATTTTCACTTGTCAGATTGGGGTTACAAGCAGGAACTAGGAAACATGATTCTACCCGTTCTCAGGATCATCAGCAACCATTCATTCACACTTAACTGTGAATGATTAAGATGGCTGGTGGTTAGAAAAAGAAAACTGTCCTAAATGTAATACTTCAAAAGGTTGGGACAATTGAATTTTCCATATAGAAAATACAGGGTTGTTTTTAACCTCACAAGTGAACTCCACTGCAATGAAAATAAGAAACCAGTTGGTGCAAAATGGGAAGATGTCATCATAATTTAGGGCCAAAAAAAAAAAGTACTATATGCATCCACACCATATTACAGATGAAGGCCAAGCCAGATCAATTGCCCTGACTTAGTGTGCTGAAGAAGCATCATGAGTATTTATGGCAGCTGGATCTGAAAGGTTTCCATAAACTCATAGGGTCAGAGAGTAGAAGACATCTCTGATAAATCATAAGAACAACTCTGTTATGCTCACATACAAGCAGACATACAAAAGGTCTTCAAAACTTTATGGAAAGTGTGTATTATTAAAGAACCATGCATGGATTTTAATACTTTTTTGCACCTGAATAAACTCATCATTTTTCAATGAAGTATTTAATGTTCTCTCACCATATGAATTCTATTTTTCATTATGATTAAAAAAAATACTAAACTCCTTGAGAATTAGCTTCTCTAATTTTAAGCTTTTCGTCTAAATATCTTAAACTGACATTTCAATGTTTACATGTACATAGCTACCAAATAATGTCATGTACTACATAACAATGTTTTGGTCAATGAAGGACCTCATATATATTATGGTGATGCAATAGGCTATACCACATAGTCTGGGTGTGTAGTCAGCTACACCATCTATATTTATGTAAGAACACTCTGATGTTTGTACAGTGAAGTTATCTTCACCAAATGATGCATTTCTCAGAATGTACCCCATCATTAAGCATCTCATGGCTATATTCTTTTTCATTTTTACACTTTTTCATTATTACTCTTTTACCTACATTTTATTCACCAAATATTAACTATTAACTCTTATCATGCACTGAAATGAGCCTCTAATCAGTAACAAAAACATAAAATTTTATATTATTTCCTCTAGTAACACAAATATGGGTAAAATATAGAACATTATTTTAGACATTAATTACATAAAGGGGGACAACATACAAGAATTTTTAAAGAGTTCTTGGAAAATTCATATTATAACAAAGGTATGTGTGTATTTCAAAATTTTTTGCACTAAAATGAAATCATATTTCAATTCGATTTTCTATAAAGTTTTTTTCTGAGTATAAGAAGTCAAATATCTTTAATAAAATGACTAACATAATGTTTATAAAGCACAAGTCCTTGAAACACACATGGTTTTGAAAACTTCATTGTTTTAAACAGTCAATCACTATTTCTCATTTTGCTTGTAAAAAGATTTTACCCATCATGAAATACTTCTCAGACCAATCCAGTAGAGAATACTATACACGTCATCATCAACTGGTAATAAACCATATCTGTGTCCTACTAATGTCGTGCCTCTCTATTTGTTCTCTTGGTATCTTCTCTATATTCTTCTCCCCACACCCCATTCTTCACTGTCTTATCCTCGCTATTTTCACTGCTTCTATGTCTTTGAATATTTCGCTCTCTACCGTAGAGTATGGATAGTTAATATATATTAAGTGGATACATAAAATATCTTTTTTTCATCCTGGCTTGCTTCACTCAGCAATAGATCCTCCATATCCGACCACTTTCTATCAAATGCCAGGGTCTTGTTGTGTGTGTTTTTTTTTTTTTTTTTTTTTTTTTTTTTTTTTTTATGGCTGAGTAGTATTCCATAGAATATATATACCACACTTTTTCAATCCATTCATCTGTTTATGGACATTTAGGTTGGTTCCATGTCTTGGTGATCGTGAATAATGCTGCAATAAACATTGATATGCAAGCACTTTTCCAACTGAGCATACTCCTGTCCTTTGGATAGATACCCAGAAGTGAGATTGCTGGATCAAATGGTAGTTCTTTTTGTAGATCTTTGAGGAACCTCCATATTGTTCTCCACAGTGGCTGAACCAGTTTACATTCCTATCAACAGTGTAGGAGAGTTCCCTTTTCACCACATCCCCACCGCCAATACTTACCACTTTTTATATTTTTAATCTTTGCCATTCTCACAGGGGTTAGGTGGTAGCTCATTGTGGTTTTTATCTGCATCTCCCTTATGATGAGGGATGTTGAGCATTTCCTCATATGTTTTTTGGCTGTTTGTGTGTCTTCCTTAGATTTTTGTTCAGCTCATTTTCCCATCTTTTAATTGGGTTAATCATTTTTTTTTCCCACATAAGGCACTTGAGTTCCTTATGTATTCTCGTTATCAGTCCCTTCTCTGAGGCATATTTAACAAAAATATTTTCCCATTCTGAGGGTTGTCAATTCACACTTGTTACTGTGTCATTTGCTGTGCAGAAACTTCTTAGTCTGATATAGTCCCACTTGTCTATTTTAGGGATTATTGCCTGTGCTTTGGGAGTCTTTTTAGAGGTTTTTGCTATAGGGCGCGTGTGCTCGCCAGACAGACAGAGACAGACAGAGAGACAGAAAACAGGAAATAACCCCCCAGAGGGGATGGCCACGCCGCAATCCCTTCTCCTCCATTCTCCTCTCAGGATCTTGGGCATGCACGTACACGCGCCAGGCGTGAGTTTAAGCCACCGGGTCCAGGACTCGAACCGCGGTCGACTACGTGGGAGTACAGCGACATAGCCATTACGCTAACTACTGGTCCCTGGGAGTCTTATTTAAGAAATCTTTGCCTACTCCACTGTCTCCCAGAGTTTCCCCAGTATTTTCCACTAGTATCCATAAAGTTTTTGAAGTCCCGTATAGCTTTTCTTCTAAATTTCACATAACATATATCTCAAAACACATTTGTTGAATTCATTAACTAAATAAAAAAAGCATTGAGGCAGGGACTCAGCTTTTTTGTCTGTGCTTCTTAGATATACGATTGTATGGTAATGAACTGTTGATAAATAACTGAAGAGGTTCGAGTTCACTAATGAAATATGGTACATTGGACAGAGAAAGGGAAACTAAATTATATATGCATAATATATATATATATATATATATATATATATATAGTATACACAATGCACATATTTTCAATCCTCTTTATGATGGTAAGCTGATAAATTTTTTCTCTGTTTCTTTTTTTAAATGTAAAACTTTTATTTTATTTAACCCTTGATTTCTATTTGACTTCTTTGGGCATCCCTGTGATATATTTAATTTATAGAGGAATGTCTGCGGGGATTTTCATCCTTTCTATTGCGATATGCTGCCTTATTCCTGAGAACTGGAAAGTATTTTCAAAGACATATATACATTTAGATTCTTAAATGTATGTTAGGAGCTGAATTGTGTCACCTCAAATTAATGTGTTGAAGTCTTCACACCCAGTATCTCAAAAGATGCCAAAATTTGGAGATAACTTTAAGATAAAATGAGGCCATGTGAGTTCTAATTGAATACGACTAATATCCTTATAAAAAAACTGAATTAGGGACCAGCAGTTAGCATAATGGCTCTGTCGGACCCCCACGTAGTTGACCGCGGTTTGCATCCCAGACCCGGTGGCTTAAAAGTCATGTCGGGCGCGTGTGTGTGCGTGCCCAAGATCCCGAAAGGAGAATGGAGGAGAGGGGATTGCAGCGTGGCCATCCCCCCTGGGGGGTGATTTCTCATTTTCTGTCTCTCTGTTTCTCTCTGTCTATCTGGTGAGCACATGCACCCTATAGCAAATACCTCTTAAGAAAAAAGAAAAGAAAAGAAAAGAAAACTGAATTAGAAGCACTAAATGTGTATAGGCACAGAGAAAAGGTCATGTGGAAAGCGATGACCAGACCTGCAAGTTGAGAATACAGGCCTCAGAAGAAATCAACCTTCTCTACAACTTGATCTTAGACTTCTAACCTCCAGAAATGTGAGAATATTCATTTTTCACATTCCAAAATATGAAGTTTTTAATATTTTGTCATAGTAGTTCTAGAAAATTATTAAACCATGTCTAGTAATTTTTTTCTCTCTGGAAAAGTACATAGATACACCAACACAGAGATAGCTGCTAAATTATGGAAAGGGGGCCTTTGTATCACAGTAATTAATCATTTAGTACCAGTTACTCACTAGCAGAAAATAAAATTCTGAGGCTGGACAATGGCCTAACAAATACAGGAGCCAAATTCCACATGGTCAACCAAATGGTTGGAATCCAAGCTCCAGTGACTTAGAAGGAACGTGTACCCTGCATGTCTAATATCCTGACAGGATAGAGAAAAGGAGGGCAAGGGATTCAACATGACTACAACGTGTTGAGGGGTGCTTTCTCCTTCTCCCCCTCTCTCTCTGTCTCTCTCATGAACACGTGTACCTCTCAACAAAATAAAAGACAATAAAAAATAAAACTAAAAAAAAAAAAGCCAGGAATAATAATTCTATTATTTCTGACTATTATACTAGATCACTCCCCAGAAAAGATCTCTGAATTTTTATTTTAATTGTTCTGTTGAAATCCACTAAAAATAAATGAATATTCTAATTAAATAATTAGAAAGCTTACTGTCAATAATGTCCAGTCTTGGGGGGTCAGTGAAGGATTCCAAGATAGCTGGGTGAAAACTTGCCCTAAAAACAATTGACGGGGTAGCTTTTGGGGAAATAATACCCCAAAATGAAAAGACTATTGCTAACTCCCTGAAAACATGGAACAAGACCCTCACCTCCAGTTTTGTGCCACTGCCTGAGAACCTGCCAGCCTTCGACTGGGCTTACTACAAGGCCAATGTGACCAAGGCAGGCTTAGTGGATGACTTTGAGAAGAAGTTTTAGTGCCCTGAAGTTTCCTGTGCTGGGGGATAAATACACAGTCCAGGTGGATGCTAAAGAAAAGGAAGAAGTGTAAAGTTGTGTTGAGTTTGTGTCCCTCTCAAAGGCCAGGATTGAAGAATATCAGAAACAGCTGGAAAAGATGAAGAACATAATTCTATTTGATCAGAAGACATTAAGGACTTGAATGAAGTCTTCCCAGAAACTAAATTAGACAAGAAGTACTCCTGTTGGCCTCACCAGTCAATTGAGAATTTATAAAATTTTGTGTCTGGGAAGGAAACTCTGGCCCTTGTCTCACAAACTCTGGACATTAAAAATAAAAGTAATGACATAGGAAAAATAATGAAAAATAATGTCCAATCTTAGACATTAATGTCACTCCTTTACAGAAGAAAATCTACATTCATTTGGATTTATCACAAAGTAATAAAAATTTTAAAGGCATAAAACTGCTACTGTCAAATCTGGGAAAAAGTGAGAAAAGGTCCACTTAATTTGCCCTTTCTGTGTGATCATTAAAAATATTTTTGAAAAAGAAGTATCTTGGAATGTATAGATGAGCAAGAAAATGTATCCTTTCAAAATTGTTCTTAGTTTAAAATGGCTTCAGTGAGTGCTCAGTATGTTCCAGCTAAAGCGTTATTTTGTGTATAAATTTTCTGATTTATTTTTCACTACAATAACATGGAATGGGTACTGTTGTTATTTCCATTTTACATACTTTACCTATTTCTCAAACTAAAGTTTAAGAGTTAGAGGTAACTAAAATCACAGAGCCAGTAAAAACAAAACAAGACCATACAAAACACACAGAAAAACCAAAATGCTGAGCTACATCTGACTAGACATCTCACATTCCCCTAAACTCCACATCTGAGGTTTTAGTGATTTGGGGTAAATGGCTATCAGATGCCTGTTTTTTACTTGAGAGCAATAAATAGCATAAGCTTTGAATACACTAATTCTTTATGCTCCTCATGAATGGCCAGTGCTTTTAAGCTTCTAGAAGTTGTTTAAAAGAAATTTGCCAGAATAGTATTCAATTCTTAGAAATAAGCAAAGGAGGTCACTTTCAGTTCTTTCACTTTAGGACAGGGACTGACATTCTGTTTTATAGGATATTTTATAATTTGGTGGGGACAGTATAATTTCTAAACGTTTGTCCTATAAAGATGCAACTAATGGAAGAGATATACCAAAGAGCACAATTTTTGACACTGTTGGATATTAACCAGTTTTTTTTTTTTTTTTTTAAATCTAACCCAGCAATTTCTTAGTAATTTTCATTAATTGTTTCTCTTATTAATTAATAAGTTGAACTAAATTTTTGATAGGCCATTTGGGCATTCATTTCTTATTTATATATAAACAAAACATAGTTTTGCAGGACCATCAGTTAGTGTAATGGCTATGTCGCTGGACTCCCACGTAGTCGACCACGGTTCGCATCCCGGACCCAGTGGCTTAAAACTCACGCCGGGCTCGTGCGCGTGCGTGCCCAAGATCCTGAGAGGAGAATGGAGGAGAAGGGATTGCGGCGTGACCATCCCCCCTGGGGGGTGATTTCTCTCTTTCTGTCTCTCTGTCTCTCTCTCTCTCTGTCTGGCGTGCACGTGCCCTATAGCAAAAAAAAAAAAAAAATCTCTTAAAAAAAAAAAACATGGTTTTGCCATTTTGAAAATCATATTTTTAATAGCTTTAACTTTCTAGTAATGTATTTAAGAAAAACTTTTATGTTGACCAAAATTCATCTGTAATCATCATTTAGAAATTTGCCTAGAGATTAGATTCATTGTTAATTTTATAAAACACTCAAAAATAATTTCATAATCTAGTGGGTCAAAACATTTAAAAACTTGCAGCATTATGTTAGTGCTTATTGAGAGGAGAGAAAGAAAAATTTACTATGTACGTAAATAAAATAAGTCAATCCTTTTCACTTTTTCCTATTTTTCCCCCTTTTGTGTGTACAAGGAAAAGTTTAAATCATTGGAGTACTATATTAGAGTATATTTCCGAAGCTTCTTATGAAATCAATATGATTTTTAATATGCTGCAGTCCATAACAAGTGATAAACAGCAAAAGTAAATCTTAGTAGTTGGAACCTCAAGAAGATAAATATCCATGATAAATTAAAATTCCTCAAGATTAACTTAAGAATATCTGGACATGAAAGATACATTGGAGATGATTGCTCCAATGAGTTCTTGTTTGACAGTCTTTTTAAATAATATACTTTTTTTTTTGGGGGGGGGGAGAAATTTTTGCTATAGGGCACGTGCGCTCGCCAGACAGACAGAGAGAGACATAGAGACAGAAAGCGAGAAATCACCCCCAGGGGGGATGGTCACGCCACAATCCCTTCTCCTCCATTCTCCTCTCGGGATCTTGGGCACGCATGCACACACGCCCGGAGTGAGTTTTAAGCCACCGGATCCGGGACACAAACCGCGGTCGACTATGTGGGAGTCCAGCAACATAGCTGTTACGCTAACTGCTTGTTCCCATTAAATGATATACTTTTTAATGCAACCAAATCATGAAAATATTTTAAATCATTTATATTTCACCTTTTAGAAATATTAGTTGTTACATTTAAAAAAATAGTTATAAAATTAGAGGACAGAATTAAGTATTAAATGGTTATTTCTATTTCTTTGGAAATAGAGTAAGATATTCTCATACTAAACTTTCCATTCTTATGGATTTAAGCACCATACCTACTCAGTCACTTATCATGGCCAGAGAATAGCTTCTAGATGATTATGCCACTTTCCTGTGTGTCTACAGTGAACATTAAAAAATAATGAGATCAGCCAGCCTCATCAGTTATAGCCATAGAGCATAAATTCCTCCCCTAGAGCAAAGAATAAATTGGATTTTGGAATGTTCATTGCCTTCATCAAACACCTCATCCCCTAGACTTCTGTACCTTTCTGTTTAAAGAAAGAACCCCTCCTTTTTCACATTGGGATGGAATACCAGAAGTAACAAGTAGAAGTAAAATATCTGCATTTCTCAGCTTAAGAAATAAGGAGTTATGAAATATTTTTGTTCTTAAATAGTTGCATGAGATTAAAAACTAAGAGTAAGATTGGTTTTGGATGTAGTGAACACTTTTTTTCATGACAAATGAGAGAAGAGCTTGTTTAGATTTAGGCTTCTGGCACATGAGACCCTTTGTAGTAAATGGGCCTTTCCATACCTCAAAGAGTCCATTGATACCTTGAAATGAAAAATTGCCACTGATTAAACGAATATTTTAAACTTCAGAAAGTAAAGGTCCCTTAAAAATGGTGTTGCTTTCACAGAGAGAACTGCTGAGTGACCAGGTTATGAACCCATACATCATGACTCTGTAATTCATATAATTCCCATTTAACATTGGTTTTCCAAGGTTCTTAGTGACCACAGAGGGAACTTATATACTGGTCTTCTGCTTATGGATCATGCTTAGTTAAACTTAAAAGTAGTAAATGAGGAACCAGAAGTTGAGGTAATGGCTGTGTCTCTGGACTCTCATGTAGTCGACTGCGGTTCGAGCCCCAGACACAGTGGCTTAAATTCATGCCAGGCGCATGTGCGTCCATGCCCAATATCCCAAGAGGAGAATGGAGGAGGAGGGATTGCAGCATGGCCATTCCCCCTGGGGGGTGATTTCTCACTTTCTATCTCTCTGTCTCTCTCTGTCTTTCTGGCGAGTGCATGCACTCTATAGCAAAAACCTCTCCAAAAAAAAAAAAAAAGTAGTAAATGAAACCCCATTTCTGACTTATATTATTTATATCTGAAATAAATGACTAGTGAATATGCTATCATAAATGTTGAAAGTTAAATTATTCCTTGTTAGTGAAACATTAAAATAATATTAGCATAA